>OY992530.1:214541758-215141758 GCA_963921185.1 Dasysyrphus tricinctus
TAGAAGTAACTGCTGAGGATCTATCAATTCACTTCAAAGATATATTATGTGCCAGATCAGACGTTAAATATTCGTATGCTGAGCCTTTTCTGTCTGACGAAATACTCGATTCTGAAATCACATTCGCCGAAATATATGCTGTTATTCTTAAAGCGAAAAATGAAAAAGCTCCTGGAGAAGATGGCGTTTACGTATGAATTTTTCAAGAACGGCACAGAAGGACTTACTTCCCGACTCAAATCTCTCTTCAATGATGTTCTACATAAGCAGGATGTCCCAACATCCTTCAAAAAGGCAGTAATTTTCCCGATCCAAAAAAAGGTGACACAAATAATGTTGAAAATTATCGAGGCACCTCGTTTATGAACGTTATTGCTAAATTATTTTGTGGTGTGCTTGCCAGCAGACTTGAAAAGTGGACTGAAACTAATAATATAATTTCAAAATTTCAAGCGGGTTTCAGAAAAAACTTCTCAACTGTAGACCACATTTTTACATTAACTTCCATAGTTAAAGAATCACAAGCCAGGAACAAGAAGACCTATGCATTCTTTGTTGACTTTAAATCTGCTTTTGATCTTGTTAACCGAAATGCTCTTTTTTATAAGCTTTCCCGGTTAGGTATGTCATCGAAGTTCATCCATGTGATAAAAGAAATGTACGAACAATCAAAAGCAACTGTATGGGATGGGTCAGCACTCTCAAGCTGGTTTGAAACGGAAACCGGAGTTAAACAAGGGTGCTTTCTGAGTGCTCTTCTTTTCGCACTTTTCATTGATGATGTTGAAACTTGTTTGCCTGGAGGTATTCGAATCGCTGATCTGACCATAAATGTACTTTTGTATGCCGATGATTTGGTAATTCTCTCTGAAACCCAAGAGAATTTACAACTGATGATAAATCGACTTTATGACTATTGTGTTAAATGGGGACTTACAATTAACACTAACAAGTCTAAAATAATGGTGTTCTCTAGATCTACCCGAAATAATGATGTATGCACATGGACTTTCAATGGAAATGCTCTGGAAATAGTAAGCAAGTACAAATACTTAGGAGTTAATATCAACAAAACCATGGACTATAACGAACATGTAACAATGAAATCTACTTCATCGCAAAGCCTGCTTAACATGTCATTGAAAAATATTTTTTCGAAGCAGCGTATTGTACTGTCAGCAAAATACAAGATATTTAATGCCGTTGTAAAGTCTTCACTATGTTATGCTGCCCAAGTTTGGGGAATTAATGAGTTCGAAGCATTAGAAAAATTTCAAAGATGCTTTCTGAAGAAAGTGTTCAATCTGCCAATAAAAACTCCAACCTATGCCCTACATCTCGGGACGGGTCTACCTAAAATTTACACATACACTCTCAAGCTGCATGCGGACTACATCTCAAGGGTGTTGGCTCATGAAGACAATCGGCTGAACAAAAAATGGCATTGTACGAACTGAGAAACGCGGATTGGGGGGTGGTAAAGTGGAAAGAACTAGGAAATTCCTGCGGAGCAACGTTGGAACTGGATCACAGTAATTTGATGCACTTTAAAGAACGACTGTACGAAATAATCCAATCACACGAAGACGCTGTAAGGGTTGCATTCATCAAAGAAGCGCAGAAATCTCAAAGCAGAATTCTTTATTCGCAATTGAAGCTGAACTTAATGGAAGCAAGTTACTTTAACGATGCACACTCGTACAAGGAAATATCTCTGAGTTTTAAGACAAGATGTGAAGTCATTGGACTTAATGGAACACCATATAACAACAGCTTTTATCAGTTTTGTTCATTGTGTAATCTGAAAGCTAAAGAAGACTGCTTCCATCTCATCAGTGTATGCCCTATATTTGCACAACATCGAATTTCATACTTTGGAAAGAAAACGCTTACGTTTGAAGAAACAATTACATTGTTAAACTATTGTGTTTGGAAAAAACTCTATCTTTTTTTGAAAGACATATTAAAATACAGAATGTTGCTTTTAACTGAATATGAATAGATAACTTTATTTGTTAATTACTCTTACAATTTATATTGAATAATTTTGAATGAACAACAACAACAACTTGTATGTGTTACCACCAAGTTTATAGGCTGGAGTTATAGCTATTTCACGAGAGCCACCTCGATCATCAGACTCCTTTAGTGGTGCTTAGTCTGGTTATGCTCGTATTAATTGAAAAACTCTTTGCCGTCATATGGGAGCAGTGCTGCTAACCGTAGAATAATTATGCTACATGTAGCATAATTTGTGGTCCTGTATGATGTATGATTGAAATTCATTATCATACGCAAAATGTATGATAATTGTGATATTTGACTTAAATACAAAATTTCGCTATCCAAATTTAAAACAAATCAAGTTTAACATATATAAATCCGCTCTTTTTCTTAAACTTCTTCTGAATGCAGCTGTAGTGTCAGCTGTCAGCCTTCTACTACATTTTTGGCACTTCTTAACTCGTGTACTCTTTTATTTCCGTTTTTCATTGAACTCTTTTCAACAAGACATTTTTTTTGTTAAATTTTGTTTATGGCATTGTTTAAATAAATGCGCCATTTGCCGCAGCCTAGCCTATGCAGTAGATTAAAGCGATCAGGAAAAATGATTTGCTATGAATTATTTACTATGTTTTCAATGAATTTCAAACTCAAATGCTATACGAATCATTGATAAAACACTCAAAGAATTTTTTGTGCAAATAAATCGCACATTTATAGTCCAGTAACAATATATATTAGACCTTGCGTCAGGTCCGGTAGTTCTGATTTTTTGCTGAGTTGTTTATGAAGTTGGCCTAATAACAACATTGATGAAAATCCAAAAAACTGCGGTTTTTTTACTTATTGGCCATTTAACCATTACGCCTCAATTTCCGAATAAAACATTGCTCTACGATTTTAACCCTACTAAATTTGCTTCAATTTGAGTCCAAAGCCGGTTCTGTAGACATAACAGTTTCCAAGGGACGGCTTTTCAAAATATAGCAATAAAAAATTTAAAACAACAAGTAGTATATAAAACAGTATTTTAACAAAAACATGGTCTTTGACATATGCTGCATCAAAGCAATACGTGTAGACTGGGCCAAAAGAAGAAAACAATAGTACCGGATGGGGGTATATATCCCCCCGTTTAGGCGGGAGGGGTAATTTTAAGAAAAGTTGACTTCAAATAGAAAAATAACTTTAAAAAACAAGGGTAATATCTGAACAAAAATCCATTGCTCATCTTAAAGCCAGAAATCGATTCTTTAATTTTATTTTAAATAAACATTTTTTAGTTGATAGTTTTTGAAAAATTTACTTTCAAACTCAAAATTTTAAGAAAAAGACGATTATTTTTGTTAATCTATTTTTTATTTTTATTTTATGGTATTAAGTACTATTTTTGATTTTGATTTTGAATGCCCTTATTAACTTTTAGTTAAAAACTGAAAACCAAATGCTAAAATGACTTCTAGTTTTTGAGAAAACTGAAATTAACATGATCAACTTCACTTTTTTCAGTCTAGTATCCTTTTTCTTCGGGGTGGGAGGGCTCTGCCTCAGATGCGGTAGTTCTGATTTTTAGATGAGTTGTTTATGATGTTGGCCTTACCAATAACCCAAGTTTTCGACCTCGAGCACCGAACGCAACTTTGTGAGATATGCATAAAACCGAGAAATTTTCGAGGTTTTTTCAGTTATTGGCTATTTTAACCTATAAGGCCTGGTTTGCGATTATAACTATGCTCTACCATTTTAAAATAATAAATGATTTTCTTATACGGTGTAGCGTGTCATGTTGGCTTTATTTTAATATCTTAATCATGAAGATCGGATGAGTGGAAACGGAGTTATGATTTTTTAAAGTCAACCATATAAAACTCGAACTAAAACATTCGCTTCAAATTGTTTCTTATACCTAAGAGTAATTTACTGCATACTGTACAACGACAAAGGGCTCTAGATATCAGAAAAAATAACTTGTAAGAAAACAAAGTCTGTTGTCAGAAAGAAGAGTTAGTTGAAAAACTCAAGAATACGAAATTTAGTATAATTAGCCAGTTTATATTTCTTGAGCGCTCAGTAATTTTTCCCCGTTCTTTGACAGAGCCGGAGAGTAAAATATAAACAAGATTCCTCAAATAGAAGTCAAAACAATAACCTTTTTCTTTTCTTCTTATGTAATTTACTGCGACAGAATATAATTAAGCAAGCGAATCCAAAAAATTTCAGTCTCAGTTTTTAAGGGGAAAAGTAAGGAATTTTTGTGAGGAATCGTGTTTATATCTCAGAGTCCTCTGAGCCCTCTGAGATCTCAGAAATATAAACTGGCTAAATGATTGATGAATCGACGGGCGTTAGTTCCAACAAAGCAACGTGTATCATTGTTAGATACTTTGATAGAAATCGTAAATCGATCTAAAATTGTAAGCTCGTTTTTTGACCTGGTCGATTTGTTCCAAGGTGATGTGGATACGGCGGCGGCGTTATTTTCGAAGCAGTTGAAAATGCTTTTAAAATATGTGAAGAATCTTTTGAGAACGTTGATGGATTTGGGTCTGATGGTTGCAATACCATGATGGGTGATAAAAACTCGGTCAAATCGAGATTTGAAGAAAGCTGTCCAGGAATTTATGATTCAAAGTGCATTTGTCATTCTTGTGCTAATTGTGCATTGTGCAAGCGAAGTGGCAAAAATCTTACCGCGTAGGTTTGAAGACCTCCCTCGGGATATATTTAGCTTCTTGAACAATCCCGAAGCAGTGAACAAGCCTGGTTTTTATTACTTCACTATCTCGAGCGTCTACTGTACTTGTGTTTTACACATACATATAAAATAACTAAAATGTCTATTTATTTTTTATGATCAGTATATTTATTTTAAATCAAAAAATGTGTGTTTCTTATAAAAAAATAATAATAAATGTTAATTAAGTTAATAATGAATTTTGTATATATTTATACATTTGTTTTTATTTTTTTAGGGAAATTTTGGAATTATTTAATTTTGTTTGTTTTATTTTGCGTATGATAATTTTTACTCTGGTATGATAGAAATCAGCGAATTGTATGATAATTCATTGTGAGCAATATGGCAGCACTGTATGGGAGCGAACCATGAACCTTGCGATTCAGAGGCCGATGCACTACAGACCGCGCCACTGAAGCACATGGTTAGCTCTATCCCAATGCAGGTTTCGTTGTTTATCAATTGCAACAGCGACTAGCATTTTTTTATAAACACACACAAGCTTGTTATTATTCAGTCGGTTTCTTTCTTTTTTCCCCATGTGTGTTAATAAAAATGCTAGTCGCTGTTGCAATTGATAAACAACGAAACCTGCATTGGGATAGAGCTAACCATGTGGCTTCAGTGGCGCGGTGTGTAGTGTAGACATGTGTAACGCAGCGCTGCGTTAGCGCAATGCGTTGAAGCAGCAGCTGCGTTATGTGCGCTGATACACCAATTGGTAACGCAGTAGCGCAAAAGCGCAGTTCATCAACTCATCAACTCAATAATCGAATTGAGCTTTTGAAAAGTGCTAGCGCAGCGCCAGGAATGCGTCGCACAAACAAAACCATTGAAGCAAATGGAAAAAGCGCTGATTTCTTTGTAGCGCTCACAAAATGTGTTCGAAAAAAAAATTTATATTCACTTCACAGTGCTTGGATAAATGCTATCTTCCACATTTTTAGACAGATTTCAATAAAACTCAGTGTGGTTAATGTTTGGAACAAATAATTGAAGAAAAAAAATACTTTCAATGAGGGTGCTTCATAAAAAAGTGTTTTCGCACTTTAAGGACATTTTTTATTTTTATTGTACAAAAGGTTTATGAAAAAACTGAAAATATTTTTTTGAAAGTTTAGGAAAAAACGTTTTTACCAAATTTTGTATTTCTTTTAAACTGACACTTCCTAGATCACAAATATGCATTTTATAAGCCGCTAGGACGCTTAGTTTAGCCGCAAATCAAGTTTAAAGGTGTAAACTTTGATAACCCTAGGACGCTTAGTTTAGCCACAAATCGCTTTTAAAGATTAAAGTCGATTTTTCGATTATTGCGATGCATCAATTGAGCGCCAATGTCAAGTCTTCTTGAGAAACAGTTCCTAGGGCGGCGGATTAACAGTGAGGTATTATGGGGGGGGGGTTCATGCTGCCCCCTTCAACCCCCCTGCTTGGGCTCACTATAGGGATTTGGGATGGGTGAGAGGTTGGGTGCATGCAAAGCACTTTAAGAAAAAAATATCATTCATATTTCGGAGAAAAAAAAGTTGAGAAAGTTTAGCAGCAAAACTAAAAATATTTTTTGAAAGTTTAGGAAAAACTTTTTTTTACCAAATTTTCTTATTTCTTTTAAACTGACACTTCCTAGATCATGAATATGCATTTTATAAGTCGCTAGGACGCTTAGCTTAGCCGCAAATCAAGTATAAAGGTGTAAACTTTAATGCCCCTAGGACGCTTAGTTTAGCCACAAATCGCGTTTAAAGATAAAAGTCGATTTTTCGGATATGCATCAATTGAGAGCCAGTGTCAAGTAAACAGTGAGGTATAATGGTGGGGGGAATTAAAAGAACAAACAAAAAAGTTGAAAAATTTCTAAACTTTTTTGTCCGTTCTTTTAATTTTTCTTCGAAAAATCAATGAATTTTTGTTTTTCTGAAAATTTCAATCAATTTTCAAGGGTTAAAATTCTGTTTCCTTAAATCCAGATTCTTTAAATGCAAATAACTTTGTTTACAGCCAACCCCGCACCTACCACAAATCCTATAGTGAGCCCAAACAGGGGGGTTGCAGGGGGCAACATGAACCCCCCCCATAATACCTTACTGTTTATCCGCCACCCTAGGTACTGTTTCTCAAGAAGACTTGACATTGGCGCTCAATTGATGCATCGCATTAAACGAAAAATCGACTCTTATCTTTAAACGCGATTTGTGGCTAAACTAAGCGTCCTAGGGGTATCAAAGTTTACACCTTTAAACTAGATTTGCGGCTAAGCTAAGCCTCGTAGCGACTTATAAAATGCATATTCGTGATCTAGGAAGTGTCAGTTTAAAAGAAATAAAAAAATTTGGTAAAAAAAGTTTTTTCCTAAACTTTCAAAAAATATTTTCAGTTTTGCTGCTAAACTCTTCAACTTTTTTTTTCTCCGAAATATGAATGATTTTTTTTTCTTAAATCGCTTTGCATGCACCCAACCTCTCACCCACCCCAGATCCCTATAGTTAGCCCAAGCAGGGGGGTTGCAGGGGGCAGCATGAACCCCCCCCCCATAATACCTCACTGTTTATCCGCCACCCTAGGTACTGTTTCTCAAGAAGACTTGACATTGGCGCTCAATTGATGCATCACATTAATCGGAAAATCAACTTTTATCTTTAAACGCGATTTTTGGCTAAACTAAGCGTCCTAGGGTTATCAAAGTTTACACCTTTAAACTTGATTTGCGGCTAAACTAAGCGTCCTAGCGGCTTATAAAATGCATATTTGTGATCTAGGAAGTGTCAGTTTAAAAGAAATACAAAATTTGGTAAAAACGTTTTTTCCTAAACTTTCAAAAAAATATTTTCAGTTTTTTCATAAACCTTTTGTACAATAAAAATAAAAAATGTCCTTAAAGTGCGAAAACACTTTATGAAGCACCCATTGAAAATATTTTTTTTCTTCAATTATTTATTCCATGCATCAATCACACCTAATTTTATTGAATTCTGTTTGAAAATGTGGAAGATAGCGTTTGTAAGGTACACCCTAATGTAAAAATACTAGATTTAATATTTTTTTTCCCGAAACACGCTTCATATAAAATTTTTGAACAGTAAAAAAATTTTTTCCCTAAAGTGTGAAAACACTTTTTTATGAACCACCCTGATTGAAAATATTTGGAAAAAAGTTTTTTTATTTATTTTTCAAAAAAAAAGTCGAAAAATTTCATATATTTTTCAAAAAAAATTCCCACCTCTGTCCAGATCCCGACCCACCTCTGTCCAGATGCAGACTCACCTCTGTCCAGATCCAGACCCACCTCTTTCCAGATCCAAACCCATCTCTGTCCAAATCCAATCCACCTCTGTAAAGATCCATAGACCCACCCAAACCTTACAAATTGAAAACCAAATTTAGAACAACATTTTCGTCATGAACTGTAAATTTTATTTATTTTATTATTAGTTTTTTTAAATTTATTTTTTTGCTTCAACACAGTCCAGTTTGTACGAAATTTGTATTTGAGTCAACAAAGCACACAAAAGAGTGACGCGCTGCGCTGTTGCGCAAATTGAGTCAGTGAGTTATTTTGTTTCAAATGAGTTAAAAAAAAATTGCATTATGGCGCAAATTGCGTTAACGCATTTCGCTGATACACTGAAGTGCGCTTGAGTCAGTGTATCAGCGCACGAATTTTCACTGCGTTACCCATGTCTAGTGTAGTGCATCTGCCTCTGAATCGCAAGGTTCATGGTTCGCTCCCATATGACGGCAAAGAGTTTTTCAATTAATACGAGCATAACCAGACTAAGCACCACTAAAGGAGTCTGATGATCGAGGTGGCTCTCGTGAAATAGCTATAACTCCAGCCTATATAGGTACTTGGTGGTAACACATACAAGTTGTTGTTGTTCATTCAAAATTATTCAATATAAATTGATGTATAATGCGCAGCATGCACTGCACTTGTGTGTGAATTTCCATTTACACACAAGACCCAACTTAAACTCTTACAATTGTAAATATTAATTTATTTTCTAGATTTGCCAACCGAGCTGACGGCAAAGCCAAGGCTTTAAATTCATTATTAACCTTTGTAAATGATGTATTAAGACACCAATAAATGAGTACTTACTACTTACTACTTACTTACTTACTACTTACTATAAATTTAGTTCTACTTTTCGTTCTGCAGTACACTGTTCGATGAGCGAAATTGATAGTTGTAGCAGATTATTTGGAGAAGTCTACACTCTTTTTTCGCACACAATCATTGAATAATTAATTATTAATTAGTAATTATTCAATGACACAATTAATCATCCAGACCATAATAGTGTGCGAAAAAATAAAATTTGTGTTTTGTCGTGTTTATTTTTGTTGTTTCTTTCATTACAGCATGGCTGCTTGTATTTTTTTTTTGCATTTGCAGTTGTTTTAATTTTTTGAATTGGTGCAACTGCCAATGAATATTTTTCCGCTTTGTTTTCGTAAGCATTTCGCTGTCTTGTTGGAGAACAACTAAAAATTTCGTTTCGCATCAGCATCGTATTAGGCTTTACATACAAACTTAGAAATAAAAATAACTTAAAAACTTAGGTCAAGAATTTGTACTGGTTTTTCAATTCTTTATTAAATATACACTTCCTCCTGAGTGGCATCAGGGTAAGCTAAAATAATTTTCAATATTGAGTTGCTTTTTTAAAATAATTTCAAATAAAACTAACAAATCTCAATTCTTCAGCGCAGACGCAGACAACACACAGTTCACAGTTCACATACAGCTGATGTTTTCATGAAATGAATATTTTTTGATTTGAACATGACAGATGATGCCAAAAGCGATAGAGGGCGGCAAGGAAAAATAAATTTGTACTAGATTTATTATTTCTTCGTTACTAACTAAGAGCACGTAAGCGTCATCAGTTTCTTTCATTAAATTTGTACGTTCCCAATGTGTGCGTTATTATTTTTGAACAAAATTAAAGAAATAATGAACAACTAGTAAAATACAGAACATTTATTTGTTTTCGTGTACAAAATATGAAATTAATAATGAACAACATCTTCAAATACAGAACAGTTCATTATTATAACTAACGGATGGTCACCGTAATTATATGTATACATATGCTTTTATGTACCTACCTAGGTACATATATTTTATTTTGTCATTGTGCAAGATTTCTAGAATTCTACATTATGTAGGATAGGAGTAAGTATATGTGGACTGATGCCTTGAGCATTTTGTCAATAGCTTCGTCTGCATAGCTACCTTCAGTCTATTGTTAATACTTCCTCTTTTTTATAAGTCCACCTTACGTCAAAAAGTATAAAACTTTGTAAAATACTTTAATCAACCCCCTGTGACCATTTTTGCTTTTGTTTCAAAGTGTTGTTGTCTTTTTATTTCGTAAATAAGAAGTAGGTATCTGTTATCTGTCCCCGTAGAGCCAACGAAAGAGCATCGTTATTAATGAAGTTTATTCAGCACGTTACAACAAAGCTTAACGTAGGTACCATGAATCTTTAAGTGATAGCCATATACATAAGGATGAAGGATATGGCTTAGCTACTGCTTAAAACTTCTGAGGTGGATACCTACTATCCACATCCACCTATAAATTTTTAATGCAAAAAATCGTCTTCCGTGCTTCCTAACTTCAAATATAATTAGTGTTTCAAACTTTTGTCCAAGCCATCCACCACCGATTCAAGACAATTTGGTATCTTAATTTTTTTTTCGTTCGGTTAAAATGCAAATTACGAGGGATGAAATGAAGCCAGATGAAGCACTCCATGGTGTGAAACGAAAATTTCTTGTTTACGAAGTAATATTTTAGTAGTGGATCCCTTGTGGATATAATTTTATGGATATATCTTTATAAAATTACGTATCCTATTTGTGATGGCTTGTAAAAATAACTTTATATCTTTTCTTTTCAGAATGAATTCTTATTTTTGTAACTAATCTTGACTGAATTATGAAATTGTTTACTTGCATAAAATGGTATTGAGAAAGTTTGTTGTCTTTGAACAAAAACAAAAACATTATTATCTGCTGTACAACATTTTTTAGGCATTAAACAAAATCTTGTTTTTCTTAAAAACGGTTCCATTGAACTTTTTGGAAGTTTTGTTTGCCAAAAAAATGGTTATTAATGGACTCTCTCATCAAATATTTTTCTTTCTCAAAATCAGTTGCCATTGTCCCTGACCGGGAAACTGTTGATTGCGCAGAGCTTGGTCTGGGCCAGTAGCGCAACAATCAGTCACGGTGAAGTGCTTGTTTTACCTCCTGTTCACTGGACAACTATCTGCGTTAAAAGGCTAAAATTACAAGTGCGAAAGGTTTAGCTCTCTAGAAACGTTCGAAACAGAAAAAGTGCAGGCATGGGAATGGCTCGGTATAGTCATCTGATGTTTGCTACCGTAAGATTACGCACATCTGTGGTTCGGAGATCCCAAGAAAACACCCGAATGCCCAAGTTCAATACCGATAGACTTAATGATACCACAGTCCGCCAACAACAAGGGAACCACCTTTCACAAGGATTGAGAGTAATCAGTAGCCACCTCAATAGAAAACCATTGGTGTGCTGTGAAAAATGTTTTTATCTCCGGTGCTGAAAGTATAGTTGGTCGGTCGCAAGGAAGAAACAGTAACTGGACCCTAGGACCAAAGAAAGAAAACAGCTCAAAGCTGATTTTAGCTACTCCAGCAGCAGTGAAGAACGAGCTAGAGTGTGCGTATCGCATGAAGATGACAGAAGTTCACCGTAGCGTCCGACGTGATAAGCGTAATGCAGAACTATATCAACGCATTGGCCACATAAGCAGAAAAGGCCGCAAGTAGGTGTGACACTAGGACCGTCCAAAGAGCTTACAGCTCTAAGCAGCACCTTGTAAGACATAGACGGGTCTCTGCTAGTTTCGGATAAGGACCAGCTCAAGAGGTGGAAGGAGCAGTTTTCTATGGTTTTAAACCACGTTTTCAATAGTGAAGTACACCAAACACCCAATGACCCGTCTGTAACAAATTCCCGAATACGCACTGTATCCCCAAGTAGAGAAGAAATCTTAACTGCTATCAGAGCACTGAATAACAACAAAGTGGTTGGACTTAACATCGAGTGAGCTCCTGCACCCACTCATTTCCTGAGGAGTGGAAAAAAGGAATATTTATCCAGCCAAAATAATAGCAAAAATTGTCCTGGAGCGAATAAAAGACCACCTCGACGACACGCTTGATGCTGAGCAAGCAAGGTTTCGCACTGGATCTTCCTGTGTGGACAACATCAACACCTTGCTGATCATCATCAAACAGTGCTTTGAGTATCGATCAGCACTTCACCTGCTGTTCATCGACTTCGAAAAGGCTCTCGACAGTGTTAATAGAGAATTTATCTGGTTTGCTTTGCGCAGGATTGGCATCCCGGATAAATTGAATGCTTTTGTTAAGGCTACATATGATGGATCCAAATGTCACGTTCTGCATAAGGGAGGTTTTTAAAGAGGAGTTTGAAATGCAAAGTGGGTTTAGACAGGGTTGTATACAATCACCAATATTATTCCTGTTTATGATAAGTGTTATTCTGCATGCAGCTTTGTCGACTGCAAATGGAGGAATTCAGTGGAGTCTGCAATCATTCCTCAAACATCTTTGACTACGCGGACGATGTATGCTTACGCTCTCACAGGATCATGGATCTCCATCAAATGACAACAAGGGTAGAAATATAAGCTTAAGATAAATACGGCAAAAACAAAAAAGATCAGCCTTTTAATTTCCTTTCCAGTATTTAACAAATTTACCAAACTCACCACTTCATCAAAATGTTACTTTTGTGATTTTCTACTATATCTACATGTGTAACATACAGTCACTCACAAAATTATTCGGAATAAAAGTTTTTTTTTTTCTAAACATGAGATTTTTTTTCTGTTACTATTTTTTGTACTGCTATTGTTGTTTTTCTGTTATCTACATTTCTCTTTGTTTTGTCTTGTTATATGCACATTTTAATATGAGAAACAAGAGAAACTAAGAGCGTGATATTCTATCTACCGTTACTTTTATCATAATCTCAACAAAGTAAGAGTAATCATTATAAAGATTTGATAAAGATTATTTCCGAATAGTTTTGGGAATGACCGTATGTTTCTTCACTGATTTACGAAGTGTATGCTTGGAGTACTAGACGGTTCTCTCAAATGTTTGCGTGTAGATATGTGTTATACAGTTATCCGTTCACTGAACGCGGAATTTGGCGAATTAAAGTTATCCGTCCGGTAACACACTTCACAGACTATTAATCATTTATTAATAAGAATTATAAGTTAACAGATACACTCCCGTTCAATTGAATAGATTCAAAATTTTCGAGTGCGATTAACCGTTATAACTCCGAATTGAGCGGACTAAATGAATTTTTGTAAATGGCATTAGAGAAAGCATCCAAATAAGGAGCGAATAAGAAAACACACAATCTTAAAATTACCGTCATTACACGTTTTATTATCATTTCTTTAAATTCATGTGCAAATCGTAGCCTTTTTCGTTCATTTGAATAGGTACACCGCCTTCATCATCACTTTTGCTTTGAACTAGTTGAAGGTCAGACATTTTAAAGCTATTGTTAGATTTTATATCATGGTTTCTTTGACATAACACAAAAAAATTGAGAAAAAGTGGACAATGGGTGGAGGAAAAGCTCTTGGCGCGGTTGACTACGCAAGAATTTATAGTTTTCATGATCAAGGACAAACGGGACATCAAATTTCGGAAAAAAATTAACAGAAACTCTTCTTTGACCTTTAATTATCTGAAAAATAATCAAAAAGATAGTATCGATATGAAAGGATGCACAAATCATGCTACCTCCGCAAGTGAAAAACGAAAAATTTTGAGGGTTTCGTGTAATTCGTTGGTTTAAATGGCTAAACCAAGGGAAGAAGCTGGGTTCAGTGCCAGCATTTTTACAGTAGAGACAGAGAGTGCAATTAATAGTTCTATTTACCGAGTCAAAACGATGATAGGGAAAACGAAAACAGTGGGTCTCGCAATTCTTTCTTTCTGTATGTTTCTGCAGCCTAAGCGACTGGATCTGGATCAAATTTCTTCAAACCTCTTGATGCATAGTGATTTTTGGTCCTCCGCTTGATATTTTATTTTTTTTTAGAATTAAAATGAACGGCACCTGCTATACAACTTTTTTTCAAACAAAATCTTATTTTTCTCAAAAATGACTGCACATCTCTTATTAGAAAAAAAAAATCTACTTACTTCCTTATCGGGCTCCCAATTCATGAAGGATCACAGTCTGAGACACGGCAGCCTTCCATCCTCTACAATCCCAAGCACGCTGATTCTAGTCATCTAGACACAGCTTTCTGCCACCATCAGCGATGGATTGGTCTTTAAACCGGACGTTCAGTTTTCTACGTTCTCTTGAGCCTAGGGACAGGGCCTAGGAATCAAAGATTCTCTTGGCTGGAGCAATATTGTTCTTTTGCTATATGTGGCCGCGCCAATGCAGTCACGTGTTTTGATTTTCTGTATTACATCGACATCTTGATACAGCTCATATGGAGGTCATGGTTTTATCTTCTCCTCCATTCGCCTTCATCGCACACAGGAGCAAATATCCGTCGAAGAATTTTTCTTTCGAAATATCCCAAAATCAGCTCTCCCTTCTTGCTTATGGCCCGACACAGAGTGGGGCCCAACTTACGATTTAGATAAAAAACCTCTAAGCGGTATCATTTGGTATGTATTTGCACCCGCTTAATTGAATGGTATCATCCGTTTTATGATCGGAGTTAAGGGGACATTTTTAACTTTTCATAATAGTGGGATATTTTGTATCAAGTACGATCAGGTGGAAACTAAAAAGTAAATAACGATATCTCAGAGAAGAAAAGGCGGATTGGAGTGATTCAAAGTAATTTTTGAAGAAGAATAATACAATTTTTAAATTCTTTTTTGAATTCTGTGAAAAAACAATCACGTCTTTATTGAACCGGTTATAATCAATCAGAATTTATCTTATTTCTTAAATTGAATTTTTATTCACTGATCTCAAAACTGATAGAATCTGGTGATGAAATTTTAATAAGATCTTTATTACCACCAAGACTACCAGAAAAAAGCTGAAGCAGACCCAAAGAAGGTGGAGCTTTTTTTGTATGGCTACTCAAGTCCGGAAGTACACCCGATTTTCAAATTTTGGCTAGATTTTTCGGTGTAATCGAAAAAATGGGGTAAAATATTTTCTCATCAGAAATATTTAGGTATATATTAACCCAGTACATTCAAAGAAAATATTTAAAAAATAATCCGTAATATGGAGGAATCAAGGAAAACATCAGTTTTAAAGGCTTAAAATTTCAATGGTCCGTTTTAACCCCTTATTTCGGCCAAAAGCAAATTTTTACTATAAAATCATTATAACAGCTGCATTCCGCATGAAAAATACTGAAAGAAAAGTGTATCACAATGCCATATTAAACACTTTTATATATGAGGTTTTTTCCACCTCGGCCCCACTGTGCGACACTCAGCGCCCAAAAGCAGAATTGGCAGTATAAGGATTTTATAGAGCGTGCACTTTGTGAGGAGTTTTGAAACCATCTGTTCCGCCAAACCGAAGTAGCACGGTTTACTTGAAGACCAACAAGTTTAGCCTGTTCTGCAATTGCCGTGAAAGCCTCTACAACGGCCTGGTGGGAGCGACCGATGATGTCGATATCATCAGCATACCCTACAAGTTGGACAGATCTGTTGAAAATAGTGCCATCAGTGTTAATTCCTGCCTTGCAAACTATTTGCTCCAGACCGAGATTGAAGAAATCATACGATAGCGCATCTCCTTGCCGAAACCGTGTGCAATTGTGCATATTTGAAATTGTTCGAAAAAGCTTTTCCCTACAACTGGATCAGTCTTCCCGGGATCCTAAGTTCAGCCATCGACATATTGAGCACATGACGCTAAATGCTATCGTATGCGGTTTTTAAGTCGAAGAATAGATGGTAAGTCTCCATTTGAAAATCGTTGACTTTTCACAGGATTTGCCTGAGAGTTAATATTTGGTCTATGGTCGATTTGCCTGGCCTGGATTATAGTGTTGTTGAACTAATTAAGATGCTCACGCAGTATACCTTGGATAGAATCTTGAATGCGAAATCTATCAGGGATATACCTCGATAGTTCTTGTAGGACATACATAGGTTCACCTTTTTTGTAGATGGGAGAGATGGAGCTGACAGACCAGACCAGTGATCGGGTATGCTTGCTTCTACCCAGATATTTAGATATTTAGATATTTATTCAGTTAATTCAAATCTCTTACAAATAGACTGTACAATCTTTTAATTGCTCGAGTGTCGAGTGTAATATTTTAAAAATTAATTTTAATTGAATCTGACTATGTAATAAGAAATTAATTTAAAGAAATATACATAAGTACCTATTAAAGAAATTTTAATTTTAAATTTATATATATGAAATCAGTTTTCATTTGTAGCCATATACTTAAACAAAACGGTCTCAAAGTTACGTGTGTCAATAAGTCTCCTGATGCTTTGTGGTAGCGAGTCAAACAATCTAATGGCATGGATGAAAAATTGCATTTCTGTTATACGACATGTAAATCGAGGTAGTATTAATGTAATAGAACGCGGTGTTCTTGCAAAAGACAAGAGGTTATATAAATATAAGGGCTCTTTCATGGTTATACGCTTGTACAGAAAAATAAGTGTTCGGTAATTAATGTATGTGTGGATCGTGCACCCCAATACTGTTTTAGAGAATCTACTTACGTGATCACACCTCTTAAGATTATACACGTATCTTACAATGTTGTTATAAGCAATTACTAATTTACGCTTAGTTTCAGCACTTTGATAACAAAAAATCTCGCAACCATAAGTTATTAAAGGAACTATTAGTGATTTAACCAGCAATAATTTGGTACCAAGAGGTGTAAAATGTTGCGAAAATGAAAGATTCCTAAGAACTCCATATATTTTGCAGATAATTTGTTGAATGTGGTCATCCCATCTTAGAGTTCTGTTGAAATACACACCTAAATTTTTAACTTTTTCAACATAGTTAATCTGACTATCACCAAGAAGAACTGGAGGGAAATAGCTTAGGTCAAGTTCGTTTTTATAGACAACAAGGCAGCTTGATTTAGACGGATTTATTTTGAGCTCATTTTCTGCAGACCACTTGTTAACACTTTCAAGATCTTCGTTTATTTTACATACACCATCTTCGATCAGTCCCAGTTTGCAACTAAAGTATAGCTGGTAATCATCAGAATATAAATGTTTGGAACAATTATTTGTGCAAAGAGGCAGATCGTTTATGAAAAGTGTAAACAAAAGAGGGCCCAAAATTGATCCCTGTGGAACACCTCTTTGTATAGGCAAGTAATTGGAAGTCTTATTATTTACAAAAACAGCTTGAGATCTTCCCCACAGATACAAGAAAATAAGTCTGCATGCAGATAAGGTAAGACTAAATATATTTTTCAGTTTATATAATAAAAGATTGTGGTTGATTGTGTCGAATGCTTTTGAAAAGTCTAGTAAAGTTAGAAAAGTTACTTGATCCTTATCAATTGCATTTCTTTTATCTTCTGTTACCTTAATCAATGAAGTAACACAACTATGTTTTTCCCGGAAACCAGATTGAATACTATTAATTAAGTTATTTCTGTGAAGATACGTGGAAATTTGTTGGTGCAACAGTTTTTCCATCACTTTAGAAAAAAATGGTAAGATTGAGATGGGCCTATACTCAGCTGATGAACTACGGGTAGCTTTTTTCTTAACGATTGGAAGCACTTTAGCTTCTTTTCATAACACAGGAAAAGAAGACGTAGTTATGACAGTGTTGAAAAGATGAGTCAGAAATGGCAGGACATAAGGTAAAATGATTTTGATGAAAGTAGGGTGTATCTCGTCAAAACTGGTTGACTTAGACTTAATTCAAACATCACAATCATCAACTCTGGAAAAACAAAATAATCCATTATCATCATAAGATTCAAAGTGGTGATAATTGAAATGAAAAGATGAATTTGGAGGTACCATCGAATGTATATTTGTGAAATCACTATTTAATTTATTGGGGTCAACATTCTCAGGTACTCCTGATTTTGTTCGTCCACAACCAAGATCGCGAATGTTCTTCCAGATTTCATTCCCAGGAAGTTTTATATCGAGCCGTTTCGAGTAATAAAAACGTTTCGATTCTTTTATTTTGGAATTTACGTTATTCCTTAAAGTGCGATAAACGTCATGGAATTCTGGAAGCTTGTATCTCTTCCACCTTATGTATGCCATGTCTCTATTTTTAATTTTTTATTTCGATGGTGAACCAAGGTATCGAATTGTTAGCTATTCGTTTTGTTCTTACCTGAACGTGTGAATTGAAAAGCTGTCGAATGTTTTCTTGAAGAAAAGCTACTTGGGAATCGGCAGTTGGCATAGCATAAATTGATTGCCAGTCAGTACAAGCAACATCGCTTTCAAGTAGCTCTAATTGATGTGTTTAAAATCTCTATAGCACCAAAGTTCGTTTGCATTTTCCAACGAGTCTGCTTTTATTGTAGCGAAAATTAAATCGTGGCGAGAAAAACATGGCGCTGATAATTGATTGAAAAATAGAACGTTTTCTAATTTATTTACCAGCAACAAATCAAGTAGAGTACTGGACGTGCTCGTGAAATGGGTTGGTTGTATTTTGTTTACTTGTTCTAGGGATAAGCTTTTCAGATTGCCAATAAATGATCTTGATGTCTCACTACATAACAAATTGCAGTTAAAATCGCCAAAAACAAAAATTTCCCCGTACAATGATGAGTACTCTTCTAAAACGTTATAAAAGCTAGATAAACTAGTATAACTATCAGGCCGATAGACGCAACCTAGTAACCTCTTTACTTGACCATTATACATTTCAATAAAACAAAATTCTATGGGATTATTTCCAGGTGATTCAACCATAATTCGACAATTTATACATTGTTTGACATATATTGCAACGCCACCACCTTTGGATTTTCTATCAACACGAAAAAGTTTATAACCGTTCAATCTTTAAATTTCATCATTTACTCCTTCTCTAAACCACGTCTCGGAAACACAAATAGCATCAACATTGGAGTTTACAAAAATTTTACGAAACTCATCTATTTTCCTGTTCAAACTTTGTGCATTGAAATGTCAAACATGAAATCCCTTTTCTTGTTTACACCAAATATTTAAATTTAAACGAAGGCTTAGATCCCTACCACCAGATTGGGAAACTGTATCAATTGCGTTGATTAAAGCTTAAAGATCGCAAAAACATACCACACAGCATACAAGATGTAGACACGAAATCAAAAAATATGACCTTGACAAATGAGAAACTAAGTATTTGGCTATATAAAAAGAAAAAAAGAAAATAAAAATTTAAAATACAATAAATTAATAAATCAATAAAATTAATTATTTGAAAAAAAAAAAATTAAATTAATATCGAGCATTACAATAACAATTTCATTTTAAATATCGCAAGCAAAAGTATTAATAATAAGTTAAAAAGAATTTATAAGGTCTTACATAATATGTAGCATCATCGGTGCTGGTGAAATTTGACTGCAGTTGATAAAATCAATTAGTCTGTATGTATACCTCCAGTATCAAACATGTTGCGATTCATGTGGTTTTCCATTCAACCATTTCAGATTTTAGCCCAGGAAAATTAGACTTTCACTTCGAAAAAATTGCGACAAAGCTGATTTTTGGTGGAGTGGCTTATTATGACGTCTTAAGCATTTCCTGAAAAGTACCCTAAATTTGGCCCGGGGCTAAATTTTTTAGGGGGGGTGAAAGGGGTTGAAGTTCAGTTTTTTGGGAATTGCTCCTAAACTATCGGCTTTATTGAAAAAATGTGAAGGTAAAAATTAAAGCTGATGTTATTCTACACAAAAAATGTTAACATACTTTTTTTCGTAGAACTAATAGTTTCAGAGAAAAACGTTCAAGAACTTCATGTTGCAGTGAGTTTAGTCCATAAAATTTATAAAATTTTTGCTTATCGCTGGGCAAATTTTGTTCTGTGATTTATGTTTAAGTACAACTCCTTATTGTAAAATCAAGTTTTTGGGGTGGTAGGAGAAAGGGAACGGCCACCATCTTGAAAACAAGGTTGATTTTGTTTTTGTTTAATAACTCGTTGATATTGCGTTGTTCAAAAAAATTACCAAAGAACAGATTTTAGATAATTAAATTATCTAAAAAATGAGCCATTAAACAGCTCTGTATGTTTATTAATCCCAAAGTTACAGCGGATCAAAGGTCACCTATGCCTCATATATGGTGGGAGTGAAATGACGTTTTTTAAGGTTTTTCGCTTATTTGTGAATTTTTTTGGTCAGAATAGAAGACTCATTTTACAGACAATGAAGAGCAGTGCAAAATATATTCTAGACATCATCAAAAAAATTCACAAATAAGCGAAAAACCTTAAGAAAACGTCATTTCACCCCCACCTTATATGAGGCATAGGTGACCTTTGATCCGCTGTAACTTTGGGATTAATAAACATACAGAGCTGTTTAATGGCTCATTTTTTAGATAGTTTAATCGTCTAAAATCTGTTCTTTGGTCATTTTTTTGAAAAACGCAATATCAACGAGTTATTAAACAAAAACAAAATCAACCTTGTTTTCAAGATGGCGTCCGTTCCCTTTCCCCTACCATCCCAAAAACTTGATTTTACAATAAGGAGTTGTACTTAAACATAAATCACAGAACAAAATTTGCCCAGCGATAAGAAAAAAATTTATAAAGTTTTTGGACTAAACTCACTGCACCATGAAGTTCTTGAACGTTTTTCTCTGAAACTATTGGTTCTACGAAAAAAAGTATGTTAACATTTTTTGTGTAGAATAACATCAGCTTTAATTTTTATCTTCACATTTTTTCAATAAAACCGATAGTTTAGGAGCAATTCCCAAAAAACTGAACTTCAACCCCTTTCACCCCCCCTAAAAAATTTAGCCCCGGGCCAAATTTAGGGTACTTTTCAGGAAACGCTTAAGACATCATAATAAGCCACTCCACCAAAAATCAGCTTTGTCGCAATTTTTTCGAAGTTTGGCCATTTTTTTGTCTAATTTTCCTGGGCTATTTGGTGGTCAGATCATAATTTTTTAGTGGTAAATAGAACACAAAATGAGATTTGATTTGCTTTTGCAATTGTGTTAGTGACTATTTTTCTATTGATGAATTTGTCCAACAAACACCACCTTCTTATCGAAAGTAAACAACACTGCGAAATGCCGAATGCAAACTAATACGTCCAGATTTATGTCAGTTTATTTTGGTGTGTGTGCAAATGCGTGTAAATCTTGCTAAAAATTGAGATTTGAAGAATCGACCTGAGATCGAAAAAAAAAATCGATTTTTTTGGTTGAATGGAAAGCAAAAGTTGATCTCAGGTCGAAAAAATCAGAAAAAAGTCGACTTTTTTGGTCGAAAGGAAAACCACATGAGTAATTGAATCCAGACCTTGAATTTATGAGTTGAGCTTTTGTGGGATTGTTTACTGTATGAATATAAACTTTTCCATTTCGAGTATACACAGCTGTTAAGGCCCCGACCCATAGAATCCGTTGCGTCTGTTGTGGCGACGCATTCAACTGACAGCTCAATAAAATACATGTTTTCTTATGGGAACTGGCCCAATAACAGCGCAAGCGTCGGACGCAACGGACAGAGTAGCCGAACTTTTAACTTTTTCTCTCCGGCAGATGCGTTGCCAGGAACTTTTTTTGTGTGTGTTTGAATTTTAAGTGGTTGTTATGTGTGTGTGTTTGAATTTCAAGTGGTTGTCATGTGTGTGTGTTTGAATTTCAAGTGGTTATGTGTGTGTGTTTTAATTTCAACTTGTTATTATGTGAACGTCAACGCATTCATTGGGCTACCTCAATCCGTCGCTTCCGGCAACATCAATGGCTCCGTCGCCGCAACGGATTCTATGGGCTGGGCCCTTTAGGTGTTTCCCACGTTTGAGGTGGAAAGCTTTGCGCAGAACCATATGGTTCAATGATGTTAAACTTTCGTTGACGTGAATTGGGCTGTCAGAATCAAGATTTACATCGTGCAAGGAAAGAGCTTTCTTTGACATTTTAAATCGTTGACTAACTAACTTGTTTTTATCGGCTGCAGTGTTGAATTTAATGATGATCGCTGTATCCTCATATGTGCCTTTTGGTTTTACTCGAAAAATATCTTTGAGCACAGGTGCTGGTGCTGGAGAAAATTTAACTGAAGTGCATAGTGTATTGAACATTTCCTTTAAATTCTCATTTGGTATTTTTGGAACTCCACGTAATACAGCATCGGCACAAATCTTTTCGCGTTGCAGGGAATCAATTTGCTGGTGTAGGTCACTGAATTGATTGATGAGTTGGTTTTCAGGTGGGGGTTGGTTGTGCTTGTTTTCAACAGATTCAACGCGGGCAACGAGAGCTGTCACATCTTCACTGATTTTATTCAATCGATTGTTAAAATCTTAAACAAAATCGTCCAATTTAGTTGATAGTTTTAAATTTTCTTCGACGATTAGAATTTTAAGTTTTTCAAATTGTTGGTTCATTTTAATGTCTAGAAAGCTTTCGATTTCATCATTGTTAAACCTTTTGGCTGCCGATGATGGCGGCATGTTTACTTTGATCACTGAACTTTCCCGTAGAGTATGTGAAAAGGCAAAATAAAACTATTTTCTTTACTAAAGGAAATTTGATAAGGACAATAAACGTTTGCACTATGTTAACTCAAGTTTTTTTAAGCACTTTTTTATTAATTTTGGTAAAGTTTTTGTGGGAAAATATTAAAATTTAAGCTGCGATATCTTAAGCACACGTCTAGCTTGTCAGGGGCCCAACTATGTAACTCGATTCTACAATAAAATCGTTCGAATTCGCAAAATCTCAACTCGCTAATTCCATAGCAATTGCTAATAAACTGAAATAGAACAGCGCTAATTGGAGATTCTGTGGCAAAAAGTCGAAAGCACTAACAGTTGATCCTTTTTCATACTAATTACCACTTATTTTAGGCATTTTAAACAACTTTCGAATAGATTCGAAAGTAGAATAAAGTTACATAGTAGGGCCCCAGATTCATGACAGGTACATGACAGGTACCCAGACACCCAGACTTGTTTGATGAGTTGATGCATGCACTGCATGAATGGAGGTACTGGTGGTTTTCATTGACTGGAGTTTGGTTCGTTTCTCATCCTATTGTTCGTTCTACCTATAAATTCATCAGCTGTTGGAAATGCTGATTGCATAAATCTACCTCTGTGCTTCGGTGACTAGGTTACCTTCGCGCTGTTTCGAAGAGCCTGCGTTCCGGTTATAAGGCCAGCAGTCATGTTGCTAGGCAGAAGCTCCCAAAAAGTTTTAATAGTATTGTTTACCAAACTTTCAAAAAAAAAACCTGTTTTTGTTCGCATTATCCACTAGTTGGTTTGAATTAAATGATTTGAAACAGTAGCTTCTAAACATCATATTTCATATCGAAACTTACAAATAAATAAATGTAAGATTTAAACAAAACCAATTCAGAATATTTTTTTGTGGAAAATTCGATGTTTAAAAATGAATGTGATATGATTTTTTTTTAATTTGGAAGCATGCTAGGTAGTATAGGTAGACTCCGTAAGAAAATTTAAGTAAAGTCTTACCACTTTATTAAAGTCAAAGTGGTAAGGTCGCACTTCACTTAATTTATTCATTACATTCAAAATCTAAAAAGTAGACTGTGCTGGGTTCATTCCGTTTAAACCAAATGTATAAGAGCTCTAGTAATTAACAGATGCAGTGATGCATTGTGATTGCTTTTATTTACTTCGAGAAAAAAAATCTAGAACATATTGTACCTGATGTATATTGTATACCATCTACATATATGATATATGAACTGTACCTATTCATGCTACCATGAAGTTCCCTTATTTATATTAAAATCTCAATGAAATTGTGTATGCATTTATTTTTCAAATGGTTTTCCTGTGAGTCGAGAGTGTATAGATATTTTCCATTTTTTTTTTTGTAACTTGTTGTATATCCATCCTGTGAGAAGAGCACGAAATTGGAATTTCACCTTTGTCCTGGCTTGTTTGCTTGCCTTAAATATAAAATATTGATGTTTGGCCATCGGATATTTGTTTGACGATGCAGTCATGTAGATTTGATCCTGCCTGATGAATTACATTTGAGCGAGGTGTTTTGGTTTTTCTAAAAAAAAATGTATTCTGTTATTTTTTTTGTTTTGCTCAATGGAAGCGTCGCTTTTCATTGGCTTAACAATGCTTTATGCATCTAAACTCATATTGAAAATTTCAAGGAATGGGCATTTTAAATTCGAATTCACTATGACAGACTAAATCTGAATTACTGAACATATGATGTGAATTGTACATGAATAATGCATATTTTATATGATTTACAATAAAATTAAATTGAAAATTTAGACAAAAAAAAATCGATTTTTGTTTGATTTATTCTATGTAAAATGTAAATAAAATTTTGAATTTTAATTTTAACATGTCAAAAATGAATTATTATTAAGGTAAAATGACTAAAGGTATTACGTTTTAGAATCCAATGTTTATATCAACAGTAGGTGGGTACGGTGATCTCTTTTCTAGGAGCAAAAAAGTGGACATCTTTTTAGTAAGTAAAAAAGTTTAAAAACGAATTATATTTATTTAAAACTTTTTACTATATGAAGATATAACAAAAAACAAAATAACAAGTAATTAACTATGACCATGCATAAAATGTGCAAAGTCGAATGATTTATGAACAATCCCTATATATTAATGTGTCAGCTATTGAAATTTAAATTGAAAACATGCTTTTCGTCGAGATATTTCAATCTGGAAATGATACCTAGTGGAAATTCTACTACTATTCTATAGGTACTTTAATATTTCACATGTTCTTCATCAAAATGTTTGAAACTTTCAAATAATTTCTTTTCTGGGTGACAACTTTTTATTTTTGAATATGTTCTTCATTGCTTTAGCGTTCGACTGAACTTACCTCATCAAATAATTTCTCATAATTGATTTCTGGATCTTTTCTAAATTCAAGTCGTGGACTCAAACCATTGCTTTATTTACTTGTTATGTTTAAGTGATTTAAGACTGAAGAAAGTAGGTACATACCTGATGTGTTTTTAATATTAGAAAATGGTTTGAAATATAAAAAGAGGATATTGGGCAGTGGCGGATCCAGGGGGGGTCATGGGGGTCATGACCCCCCCAGAGCTGATCATGCAAAAAATTAGAGGACAGGGAAAATCTTTTTGGGTTATTCCATATTTTTTAGTAATCTTCTATTTATACGAAAAACATGACCTATTCATGGTTAGCTTCTATTTTCTATTAACAAAGCCACGGCCAAAGGAATATTGATCAAAAATTACTACTAGCCCTCGAGGATACACTAAATTGTCTTATCCATTCGACTTAAAAATCTGCGGACTCTCTTAAATAATAACGGTTCCCCACAGTCACCATCACCGCTAAAATAAGACTCGTCGCAGTTTGACAAAGATTAAGCCAGTTAAAGGAAACGGGACCCTAAATCATTAAAACCGTTATAACACCAAAAGTCCAAAGCAAAACGAAAATGAGAAAAATACATCTAAGTTTTTAAGGAACCCATGGTTTTCATCTGCGGTGGTAACTGTGTGATAACCTGTAGTTTTGATAACAACTTATCAAAGCATTTTAAACATTCTATTTACTAAATTTTATTCAATCGAAAACAAAATAGGTTTGGGTGTCACAGATATTTTGTTGCGGATGCACCGATCAAAAGGGATCAAAATATGTAGCGTTCTTTTTTTGAACATTTTAAAGCAGAAAATTAATGTAAGTTGCTTATTTTAATTTTTTTTTAAGTATTACTTGGAAGTCTTCTTTTCTTTATATGCTTGTGCGTGAAGTTAGCATCGCCATTTTTGATTTCCGAAAGTAAAATTGTGCTGTATTGCGCTCATTTTGTGCTGCCTTGTGCCGTAAATATAAAATAAAATCGCAAATTTGCAAATTTTGCGAATTATTTTTTTTTTTTGAAACTCTCAATATTTCTTAAAAAAGAAAGTTGTGCTATTTTGTGTTCAGATTATTTTGCTAGGGGCCAAAGAGATAAAAATAAAATTCGCAAAATTGCAATGGACAAAATAAAATGCGAAGGGCTGTAGCGTGAAGTTGGCACCGCCATTTTCGCTATGTTGTATTGTGATAAACTTGGGCCGTAAATTATAAAATTGCAAACATGCAAATTTTATGAATGATTTTTTTCGAAATTTCGCAATTTCTTAAAAATGAAAGGCTTGCTGTTTTCTGTTCAGTTTGAGCTGTCATGCGCCGAAAAGATAAAACAAATCTAATGATTGCAACTTTTAGGCCAAAAACTAATACATATTTGCTTTTCGTTTAAGTTTAATATTTTTATAAAAACAATACTTAATTGTGCTATTTCGTTCTCAGTTTGTAATGCCACATGGAGATACAAAAATTCGCATATTTGCAACTTTTACGGCCAAAAAAACAACAAACATTTCACAAAATTCTCTCCGTAAAATTAAAAAATTCACGATTTTTTTTTATAATTACGGCACAAGGCAGCACAAATTGAGCAGAATACAGCACAACTTTTTTTTTGAAAATCGAAAATGGAAGTACTAACTTCACCCACAGCTCATCTAAACTAGCTTAATTCTTTGACATCAAGTACAGTATTGAATTAATATGATCATATAGTTTTCTTGTGTAAATATTCACCCATATTTTGCAACTCGTTTTTATGAGTCGTATTCGACTACAGTCGTATTTTTGTTATTCCAAGTGTCGTACATTCGACTTCACTCGTATAAGTATTGAGAAACGCAGAACATCGCATACGACTTTTCATATTTCATCCAGGGTTGCCAGGTCAAGAAGCGCTTTTGTAGCCCAATTTCAGAATTCTTGTAGCCCAAAATCGTTGTCCTAAATGTAGCTCAAAAACTAGCCCAATCTCATTTAAAAAATCTAAAATTTCTTATATATTTCACGTTCTCTTTGTTTTTTTCAAATTTGTATACCTATGTTAACAAATTTTTAGCGGTATGAAGTACTTTAAGTTCCCTTCGTCTTTTGCATTTTGAAAGTGCATACAATCAGTAGCACGGGAGCTATAATTTTTGAAAGCCATCCATATCAAATTTTAATAAAAAAATTCCATGTCGATAACGGGATCTTCTCGCTGGTGGATGGTCGTGGACAATGGTCCAAGCAGGTAATTTCAATGCAATTGTTTTGATTTTTCGATCAATTTAAAATCAAGATTGTGTCACTTATATATACGGTGACCATATTTCTGGGAGCAAAACCCGGGACAAAAAGTGAAAAATTTTAAAAAGTGAAAAAATTATTGGACATTTCAATATTTTTCATGTTATATCTAAGATAAAAATTAAAGAAAAATATAATAGCAGAAAAACAAACGAAAAAGAAAGGAACTATAACATAAATTATAATGGCAGCACAACGTAACTAAAAAATAAACTTAATGGCGCAAAATTTTAAACATTTAAAACCAGCTCTAAATCACTCTTAAAATGGCAGTCTGCTCTAAATAATTGTTTTAGAGCGAGAGTCGGCTCTTTTTCAATTTTAAACGACATAAAGTATACTTTAACACTAAAGCACTCGTCTTATTTTAAAAGCAGCAAAAGCCTTCTTTATCTCATCTAAAGTATACTTTATCCATAGAGAAAAGTTATTTCACACAAAAGAATTACCTAAAGGAAAATGTTTCAAAAGATGAAACACACACACACACTGTACCTACAACTCACCTAAATTGCAACAACTCTCAAGGGAGTACAGCAATGATTTTTTTTTAATCAATCTAATATCTATCATGTACAATAAAGTATAAGAAACTAGGCGAGTAGACTTGAATTTTAATTTTTCGGAGTTATCTCAAAACCCCACAATGCTATTCATATAATTTATTCATGTAATGTATGTAAGAAGAGTTATTTCAAGCTAAACGCGTTTAGAGGTAGAATAGTGATAGTGGATATTTTTGTTTGACATCTAAACGTAATGGATTTTTCTTTTTCGTACTCTTTTTGACACAAGAGCATTGTAAAAAAAATGAGTCGGAAAATGTTTTATGAATAATGATTTACGTAACGTTGAATAGGGAATGTGCAAATACGGGACAAATAATCGACAAATATCTGAATACGGGACACTTGTACGTCCCGGGTTTCTTAAAAAATAAACTGGGACAGGCTATAGAAATACGGGACAATCCCGGGAAACCAGGGACGGATGGTCACCGTACTTATATACTACGTAGGATAAAGAATGAATAACCGTAATTCTATTTATATGTGACATTTAAAAACAACAAGAAAATTCATCATCATTCATCACTAAAGAGATATGAGTTCATATGTGAAAGCGCCCAAATATTGCCGTTATCTCCGTCCAACGGTATTCTAGGACTCTTATTTTTTTCAATTCATATTTAAATCAATAATTTCTATCTTCCGTCCAAATTTCAGCTTTCTAGCCCTTGCCCTTAAAAGGATAGAAATAAAATACTTCAGAGATTCAAACTTTTCCATTCATTTTCATTATACTGCAGCTATTCGATTTTTAAACGAATAAATATAAATATCGTGTGAGCACCCGATATTTGTTCGGAAAAAACTGAATGCGATAAAAAACGTGCGGTACAATCTCGTGTGAACCAGGGCCCTATTTAATAAAAATTGACAATTGCGACAGGTGACAATTTTTACAACTTGACAATAGTCAAATTTCTGTCTTAAAACAATTTGACAATTTTGTATGATTGTCAGAATATAAGCGACAATTGTCAAGTTTTCGGCTCAAAACTTGTCATGACAATGGATTGTCACGAATTCGTCCAAGAATTGTCATGAATTGTCTGACAAGTTTGTAGTGACATTTTTTTTATGAAACAGAAAAAATTATACAATTGATATATTTGTCAGAATTTGATTGACAAATGTGACAGGCAATTTAGTCTCGGTCAAGTGTTGACAGCGAAGTGAAAGGTACGAATTTATTAGCTTAATAATATTTCAGATTGAAAATGATGAATTGACTCAAAAAGAATTTCATGTAGATAATAAGCTAGAAATAGTCGAAACTTAAAAGAAAATTTTCGTGGGTGCTCAAAAGAATATCCAACCGAAAAGTCTGAAAATCCACAAAAAAATTTCATTGCCTGAACAATGTGAAATTATTTTTTGATTTGCCCAACTTTTTTACACTTCAGATTTTATGTTGTAGTGAGCTTAGATCAAGCTGCAACCTACAAACAAAGGCTCATCATAAGTGCATGTGTTAGTGGTTAGTAAAATAGTAAAAAAACCAACACATGCTTACTACAAAAAGTATACAAAGCTAAGCTAAATTACAAAAATAAAAACAATACCTAATAATACAAAATTTAACAATAATACAAAAAAAAAAAATTAAAGTATCTTAAACAGTAGATAAGACAGTCAAGACCGTATAGCACTGGTTCTTAACAATGTTTTCAATGTTAAATGGGTTTGAAAGAGAGTGCCGAAATTTCACCTGTTACGATCTATTTTCAAGGTACGATTTTATCCAATATATAAATAAAGGTGGAAAGCCGAAAGCTTTAAGTTTGAATAAAATGATATTATGACTAGGTTGATCAAATGCTTTAGAAAAGTCAGTGTAAATGCAGTCAACTTCACTACCGTTCTCTAAAGCATTGGAGCATTTGTGTAAGAAAGTAAGAAGATTTGTTACCGTTGATCTTCTTTGCATAAATCCATGCTGTTTTTCGCATATTAATTTCTTACTATGAAATGCCAAGCTTTCACAAATAACTTTTTCAAAAAGTTTCGGTATACAAGACAGTTTTGATATTGGCCTATAGTTCCTTATATCGTTCCTATCACCCTTCTTGAAAACTGGAGTTAAAAATGATTTTTTCCATAAGCAAGGAACTTTCCCTGATTTTATAGAAAGCCCAAATAAAGATTGAAGGGGCTGAACTAATATATGTCTACACCTTTTTAATACTATTGGGGGAATTCCATCTGGACCAGACGAGTAATCATCATTTATAGATGAGAGATATTCTAAAACAGTGTTCAGGTGCACTGGCATATTATTACAATTAGTTTGGGAAAAGATATGTACATTTTTAAAATAACTTTCGTCAACAACGACAGGCGTATCAACGAAGGAATCACAAAAATTATTCGCAAATGCGTTGCAAATATCTGTATTATTTTGTAACGAACAATTTTCGTATACGAAATTCGCCGGATAGCCGTCCTTTCTTCTTTGAGTTGACAAATTTCCAAAATGACTTAGGATCCTCTTTTAAAAAGCTTCCCATTTCATTTGTAATTAGTATAAAGATCCCTTGAAAGAGTTTTGAATTCTTCAAAAAGTTCAATATAAGAACTATGATCAATTTGTAAATTAGTTTTTAGGTAAGTTTTCCACGCCCTATTTCTCTTGTTACGAAGTGATCTGAGCTCTTGCGTGTACCATGCATGGCAAACGTTCGAGTCTTTCGATAATTTTAAGGGTATAGAAGCATTCATGAAACTATAAAAGATTGAATAAAAACTAGAAACTGCCTCATCCATATTAGTACATGCTGATATTTTACCAATATCAGAACTAACTAGTTTTTCAGAGAGCAATTGATAGTCAGCCTTTCTAAAGTCAAATATATATGAGCAATTATAAGAATTACTATTTACTGTGAGATGATTAGTCAAGTCAAGGAAAATATCCAGGGGAGGATGGTAATTATCTATATTAGTAATACCAGAACTAGATTTTAGAACAAGAGTACTAATAGCGTCCGAGGAAAATACTAAATCGAGAACTCGATTTTTAGAATTTTTAATACAGCTTACTTACTGTAAGTCAGTAGTACTAATTTTATCAAGTAAAAAAGTTCCGATTGTGCAGAAGTTAAAGAAGCTTCTTGGCATGATTCATCTTCAGAAGGGACCCAATCTATAAACGGTAGATTGAAATCACCCAGAAGTAAAATATTGCTGTTAGAGCAACATAAGTCCATTACAAAATCTATGGCCATAGAAAGTTCATTAAAAACTGCATCAGAACTTTTAGGGGGTATGTATGCATTTAATATGTAAATATATTTTGACTGTAAAGTTATTTTTATACAGATTAATTCGATGGATAACTGGAAAGGAAAAGAAACAAAAGAAGATACAAAATTATTACGCACAGCAATCAAAACACCACCTCCCATTTCTTTTGGCTTATCAACTTGACGATCTTTTCTGTAAACTAAAAACTCTTGACAAAAGAGTTCCGTGTCCAAGAAACATGGATTAAGCCAAGTTTCTGTCAAAACAAATATGTCATGTGGAAGCGCCTGAGAGTTGATATAAATATCAGCAGTTTTGCTGCGAAGCCCTCTTACATTTTGATAAAAGAGGGTAATTCTATCTAGTTTTTTGATGGTGTAACATTTGGTAAGGATTGTTTAAGTTTGTTCTTTCTTTTGATAGTAAATTCCTTAATAAGAACTTCACTAGGCCAGTTACTCCTATCGCAAATTGAATCAAAGTACGAAGACTGCGTTATTTACTATTTTAAAAGACGACACGAAACTATTTGCCTTACTTATTTTGGTGCATTTAATGGAAGTACTGTTAGGTATACAATTTTTAGAGACTAGATGAGATATAATATCATCAGGAATAATATCAGGTTCCAGACGAGAAACAAAAATTGTTTTAGGTTTAGATACAGCTTTTATAGTCCTTGAATCAATGCTAGCGTCAGCTATAAACACAGGACTCTCATCGGAGACTGTACATGGACTCGTCATTGAATTTTTATTCTCACTAACGACAGAACTAGGTAACTGCAGATCTGAATCATTCCTGAGATTTGTGCGTATGGGGGGTGGACCAGAGTTTTTAACAACTTTGGAGTTATCACGACTCCTTTTATTACTTTTATTCCCAGCAGGTACGAAATCGGTTGGTACAGCTGAGCTAGATTGAGCTTGTAGGTCTTCATTATTTTGCAAGATCTCAATAGGTTCCTGTTCTAAGTCGTCAGTTGATGTGGATATATCGACTAAATTGTTGCTAAAAGTGAATGAATTCATTTTTAGCGACTGTAGTGTTGAAATTAATGAGTAGTTCTTCGAAACCTTTTGAAATTTTATTAATGTCTGTCTTAAAAGAGGACATTTTAAAAGCGAGTTGGGACAAAGATAAGTTGCGGCAATCAGTGCAATACCAATAAGCAAACTTGGAATGGGTTATTTTTTCGATAAATGCATTTGTTGAGCCAATGCATTCAGCGTTGTAAAGATTACCACAAGGTCCGAAACAGGCAAAAAGTGGGGTAGGGTTAGAACTTTCAGAGCAAGTTTTTGCAGAACAAGCCATATTTAAAAAAACTATGAAAATAAGAGAAACGTTAGAGAAATTAATTTAAAAAATATTTAAAATAAATGAATTTGTAAGGAAAAATGCAACAAAAAAAAATATATAAACCAGGAATCGAACCCACGCTTCAAAAATTTGAAATCCGCTCACCTATCACCTAGGCTACCGAGCTCACCATTTTTTAAGTTCCACAATTATTATAAATAGAAAATATTAAATAATTTTAAAGTTAAACAGATAAAATAGGATTGAAATTAATTCATTAAATGAAAGAGACGAAAATACTTTGTGTATGCTTTGAGTTTGATATGAAAAAAGGAAACAAAAAGGAAAGTAGGGGAAAGTGAGATAAAATACTAATACATATATACTACCTTATTCAAACAAGCATAGGAATAGAAATTAAATTAAATACAACTAAACAAGTTTAAACTAATACAATATTATACATTTATGAAAGGAGAAGGTAGGTAGATATTATCACTCAAAATTAGAAAAAAAAAAACAAAGAATTCATACCAATCACTTTTGTTTGTTAAAATTTAACACAATTTATACTAACTAAACACATTATTAATTGAAATTAACAAATAATATCACTAAGGGAATGAGTTTATTAAAATTTAAGTATTTAAAATTATAAAAATTCAGGCAAATAAACAAAAATAAGCACGAGCGATATAAAACACAAGAGACACAGTCAGAACCAGTGCTGTCACTGAAACTTGGAAAAACATTTAGCATGTTTTGCTATTTCCATCAATTTATTTTCTTATTTTTAATGGATCTAGGTTTAGCTGAATTTTGAAAAAAAAAATGTTTTTATTATTTTTTAAATAAACGTTACAATACCGTTTTATATGTATGCATGTACGTATATTGTTTGTTATATGGACTAGAGCTTTACCAACTCAATACAACTGTCACAAGATCTCTGACGTTAAAATTTATTATCACCCAGCTACATAATTTTGTAGAAGCAATGACAAGTTTGTCATAATCTTGCAATTATAAAATTGTCACGACAAATTTGTCACCAACTACAGTAACACTTTTTTTATAATCTGACATTGACAAAATTGTCATGGCAAATTTGTCGTTGTATTTAAATGACAATTATGTCACATGTCAATATTTTATGAACCAACAAATTGTCAGATATGTGCGACAAATTTGTAGAATTGTCACCTGTCAATTTTTATGAAATAGGACCCAGGCCTTAGAGTCTCAACATTACTTCCTGCGCAGAATATTCAAATTAATCGATTAAATTCATTATAACTTTGAGAGACGCGGGCCACCGCACTAGGTCCGTAGTCCGTTTGTCGAATTTTGGAGACAAAAAACATTTCCCACACCAATTCTTGATACAAATTAATTAAATTTGGAACACTAAATGATTTGGGAATGTTAAATTCAGTGGAACTGCCTATTTTTTTCTACTTCAAACAGGGGCTTCAAAATTTAGGTCAGAACATGGTCAAAATTTAGAAAAAAGTAGTGTCACAGTCAGGAGCTGTGTCAAGTTTACGTTTGCAATGTCCTAAAATATGTGCCTGAATGTATACATTCATATAAAAGTTAAACTACCATCATTTATGAAGCAATTAAAATATTTGTATATTTAAAAATAATGGCAATTTAACATTTTTCCCAGCTGCCAACTATCAGAGTTCTTAGCCTTATGGAAGATTTAAATGATGCAACCAGAAAAATATCAACATTATTCAAACTATTATACTTTAGATTATTTTTGATTTGTTGCGATTTTTTTGATAGTTGACCTTAAATTACATTGGCAACTTTAGGTCGTCAACACTGTCAAACATCTCACTGATTCGTTCAAATTAAGTGTAAAAATAGTTTCCAATACAAATTTTTTTTTAAACTAGCACTAAAATTAGTTCCAATTCCTTCGAAACATTTCTCAACATTTTGGACTTTCTATTGTTTGGACTTTCAGTATTGTAATTATTTGCATTTAGGAAAATACCTTTTTTTAAATTTTGAAATTTGGGACCATGTTCTGACCTAAATTGGGAAGCCCCTGTTTATAGTAGAATAAAATTGACAGCACCACTGAATTCAGCATCCCCAAATCATTAAGTGTACCAAATATAATTAATTTGTTTCAATTAGCCTGGAAAATAATTTTTGTCACCGAAGTTCAGTAAACGAACCACTGTTTGGCGCGTACAGTGGAATGAAAAGCTGAAAAAGGGGACACTATCGCGTCGCATAATTTTTTACCTAATGGATAGTTTTGCAAAATTTTTTTTCTGCCAAGAATAAATAAATTATAAATAATAAAATGCACGACTGGGTCGCAAGTACTTGCTCTTATGCTCAAGAGGCTTAAGGTGTAAGAAAATTTATAAAAGACATGGAAACAATAAGAGAATAATGATTATAAGCATGAAATACGATATCAAAGGGCACGGTAGTGCCCAGCCAAGTTCGCGGCACTACACCCTTTTTACAGGAACATACATACTCAGGCGATTTTCAACCCCCCTCTAACTTCAGTACCTATAAAGTCAGAAACTTCAAATTCGCAGTATTCCCCGAGCTGATCAACCACAGGTGGCTCACCAAATTTCCACTCTTTAGCATTAGTAATTCCGAGATATAGGACCTCAAAAATCGCAAAAACCGTAACTGACTGACTCACTGACTGACTGACTCACAGACAGATCATCAAAATTATGGAGCGCTTCCCGACATCGTAGAAACTTGAAATTTCGCACAACGGTAGGCCTTGTGATGCATACAAAGGAAAAAATCGAAAATCTGCAATTTTCTATTCAGGGGGCGTGGTAGCCATCCACTGTCTTAAAAATTCTTATAAATTATATGGAACACTTCCGATTGTTGGCTTGAAGTACTTAAAAGAAAAAAAAAATTGAAAAATTGGAATTTTCCATTCAGGGGGCGGGGCATCCACCCACTTTCTCAGAGTTGCTATTATTTTAATGAAACACTTTCGGTTGTCATAGAATTATAAATATTTGTAGAGCGGTAAGGCTTGATTTTCACCTGGCAAAATAAAATCTTTGCGAAATCGCAACAAAAACATAAATGTTAACAAAAGCGCCAAGTTCTTAAGAAACCTGTGCGTAAAAATTCAGCCAAAAAAAGTAATGAGATCTAAAATATTATGCCAATTTTTAAGTTCATGAAGTTTAATATCAAATATCTGAATCAAATAATATCGAAACAATTCGAAATTATGACAGAAATTTGTATTAAATGATAAATGATTAAAATTTGGTGGATTTACTTGGCAAATCTTTCTCTTAATTACTTACTTAATCACAAATTTAAAATGTATGAAAACTTGACCAGTAAACCCACCAAATTTTAATCATTCATCATTTTATATAGTACAGGCTTATTAACATATTTTTAATCGAAAAAAAGAAAAATTGTTAACAGCAGTTAAACGATTGAATATGGTGAAGGGGGTTATAAGGAATGTAAAAAAATCTATTTCCCAGAAGCGGAGTTAGAGGGGGGGTTTGGGGGGTGAAAAATAGGGGGGAAATTGTATTATTGCGTTTTCCGACAAAAGTTGACCCCAAATGAAAAGTGTTCAATAGAAATGTTATAGATCACGCAAAAATCTACAACTTTTGCACATATCACTTTTTAACGTAACCTCAAAATTTCCGAGATATTGGCGAAAAACCGTGTTTTTTCTGGTTTTTGTTTTTATTTTAAATTTTTCCAAAAATAGTTGAATTTAAATGCAACTTTGTTAAAATATATCTTGTTGTGTCCTTAATTAGGAAAATTTTTTTCAAGCATAACCATTTATCAGTTTTTGAGATATTCAATTTTGTTTGTAAAAAAATCCTTTTGTTTTCAAATGAAAAATGTACTTCAGAAAATCATCACACCGAGTTCATTTAAGGATCATTAGTTTTGTTTTTATGTTACTTTTATATAAAATAATCAATCATGATAGTCTGATAAATAAAACTCAAGATATAACCATTTTATGCACACCTTATCACCCCTTTTTTTCAAATATTTCAAACAAAACAAAAATCAACAAAATAGTGTCTCCAAAAAAAGCGGATAAGGTTTGCTTGAAAAGCTAATATAATGGGTCCCATTGATTGGATCATCAAGGTAAAAGTCTTCAGACTAAGGAAAAATGACAGAGCATCATTTCTTATTTTTTTTTAAGTGCATTGAAGAGTTATTGACCATAACATTTAAATAGGAAATCAAGTTGGTTTTGAACCCCCATCCCCACCAAAGGCTGAGAGAAAATCTTGCCAAACTTTGATTTTTGATATCAGAATACATGAGTGTTGAAATTGAATGTAAAAGTATAAAAACACTTTGTAAAAATTATTTTGTACTTATATCAATCGACTTTCTTATCAATTGTTTTTAATAAATTATTATTCTATTCTCTATTCTTCAATGAAACGAATGTGTTTCTCTTAAGACCTTTTCTGGAACTTACAGATTTCAATAGGTTATGGGCCCAGAAAGACGCAAAGAGGTCTTAAGGATTAATTAAATAGAAAACGTATTTTGAAGAAAATTTTTTTGAGAAAATTTAAGATGGCTCAAACCGGACTTCCTTTAATAGAAAAACTAAAGGGTTGTGAGAATTATGACTTATAGACCAAGATCCCAGGGCCGCCAGACATACGTCATTTTATCATAGCTGAATTTTTTTCTGTGAATGCACACTAGGGTAGGTATGAACGAATGGATAGTACGAACCTAGAACCCGGGTGCGTTTCGGAGGTATTAAGTGCTAAAAGTGCATAAAATTGATGCAAAATTACGTTATTTTATCAAAGCTGGTTTTTTGATATGTTTTAAAGAAAGTTATGATTAACTTATTTTGAAACTTACCAGACACCTACATGGGTGCACAATGTCAGCCAGACACCATTAAAGGTGCCAAAAAAAATCGTGAAATTTGATTATAATATCAAAGCCGAAATTTATATATGTTCTTCGGGAAACTGTAACAATACATTTCCTAAGCTGCAAGACACCTACAGAGGGACCAAATGTCAGCCAGACACCTTTGACGTTTTCAAACATATATTTTAGTTTACGTTTTAGTGTCAAAGCAAACGTTTCATGCACTTCAGAAAACTATTTCACAATATTTCTCAAGCGACTAGGCACCTGAAATGGGGCTTTGGATTCACTGGACACCCCAAAGTTGTCAAAATAATCGTATATTTTACGTTATAATATCAAAGTTAAGTTTTATATTGCATAATATGTTCCTTGGGCAGCTTGGGAAATATATTGTAACAGTTTCCCGAAGAACATATATTAAATTCAGCTTTGATATTATAATGAAATTTCACGATTTTTGTTGGCACCTTTAATGGTGTCTGGCTGACATTGTGCACCCATGTAGGTGTCTGGTAAGTCTCAAAATAAGTTAATCATAACTTTCCTTAAAACATATCAAAAAACCAGCTTTGATAAAATAACGTAATTTTGCATCAATTTTATGCACTTTTAGCACTTAATACCTCCGAAACGCACCCGGGTTCAAGGTTCGTACTATCCATTCGTTCATACCTACCCTGGTGTGCATTCACAGAAAAAAATTCAGCTATGATAAAATGACGTATGTCTGGCGGTCCTGGGATCTTACTCTATTATGGAAGTTTGCTGTTCAAGCATATTTGGAGCTAGAAGATTTGTGGACGTGTGTTCAATCTGAAGGAGAGAAAGACCTAAAGAAAGTGGCCAAGGCTAGAGCGAAAATTATTTTGCTAGTTGATCCTATTAATTTCGTTCATATACAATCAACTACAACCGCGAAGGAAGCATGGGATAATTTGCAGAAGGCTTTCCAGGACAATGGTCTAACGCGCAGAGTAGGATTGCTGAAGAAATTAATTACGACGAATCTTGAAAATTGTTCATCTGTTGAAGATTATGTGAATTCTATAATCACCACAGCTCACAAGCTTAACGGCGTTGGACTAACAGTGAGTGATGAGTGGATTGGAACAATTTTGCTTGCAGGTTTATCCGAAGAATATAAACCTATGATCATGGGCATTGAAAGCTCTGGCGTAGCCATAACTGGTGATGCAATAAAGACTAAGATCCTTCAAGATGTAAAAACAGAAGACGTGGTTGATACAGTTGCATTTTATGGGCGCAGTGGACCACGAAAACAAACGAAAAAGAAGAACTATAGTTACAAAAGCGGAGCAAGTGGCAAGAACAATAGTGGCAACGCAGGACCAAGATGTTTTCAGTGCAATAATCATGGGCATTTCGCTCGAGATTGTCCATCAAAGGTACAGAGTAACAAGAGAGTTCAAGGTAATTCTAATGTTTTGTGCACATCTTTCGCTCTCTCCTCAGTACAAGCTGGTGAATGGTACATTGACTCCGGAGCATCTGCTCATTTGTGTACAGATCCAAATTTACTGTCAGATGTTTGTCAACCTGCTAAAAGAGAAGTTGTGGTGGTGAACAACTTGCGTTTAGCTGTACAGAGTACTGGGAATGTGTATTTGCCAAATGCTGCTCAAAACGAGAAGGTGAAAGTAGAGAATGTTTTGTATATCCCTGGGCTATGCGCAAACCTTTTATCAGTTAGTCAGATTGTTAGCAAAAATAACAAAGTCGTTTTCGACGCCAATGGCTGTAGAATTTATAATTCTGAAAAACATCTCATTGCTACAGCTTCACTTGATGGAGAACTTTTTAAGTTGGACAAACCAAGGCAAGATCGATGTTTCATTGAACGCATGAACAGGACTATTATCGAGAAAGCGAGGTGTATGTTAATAGATGCGAATTTGCCAAAAAGTTTCTGGGCTGAAGCGGTTTCAACAACAGTACATATAATTAACCGATCACCATGTAGCTCATCACTTGAAATGGTTCCTGAAGAAGCATGGTCAGGAAATAAGTCGGAAATGAGTCATTTGCGTGTGTTTGGATGCAAGGAAATGGTTCACATTCCCAAAGAGCCACGCAAGAAGTTGGATCCAAAATCCGAAGCTTGCATTTTTGTTGGGTACTGTGAAGATTCCCAAATATCCTCCAAGAAAGTAATTGAAAATTATAATTTGTTTTATTTTCCTGAACTTCTTATAAACGATGATGATTCAGTGGGGGAAGATGACGACATTTCGGCAAGTCAACCAAGTGAAGATGTTAACATTGACGACATTTCGGCAAGTCAACCAAGTGAAGATGTTAACATTCCGCATTCGATGCCAGATACAAATAAAAAAGATGATACTTTGACGACTGAATCAAGTGAAGATGTTTACATTCCGCAATCAATGCTAGATGAAAATGAAAACTCAATGCAAGTTCCCAGAAGAAGTCAGCGAACTCGGAAGCCAATAATAAGGAATGAATGTATTGCTTATTCAGTGACATCAGGTGAGTTGCATGATCCTTTTATTTATAAAGAAGCCCTTGAAAGAGCTGATTCCGAATTGTGGCGGCAAGCTATGAAAGAAGAGATTGAATCTTTAAGAGAAAACTCTACCTGGAATCTTGTAGATTTGCCTGTCGACAAAAGAGCTATAAACTGCAAATGGGTGTTTAAAACAAAACGTGATAGTGAAGGCAAGATTTCAAGGTACAAGGCACGATTGGTAGTCAAAGGTAACGCTCAAAGAAAGGGGATTGATTATGAGGAAACTTTCTCCCCAGTAGTAAGATATAGCACCATTCGATTTTTGTTTTCTCCAGCTGCTCAGTTAGATCTCGATATTGATCAAATGGATGCAGTTGCTGCGTTCCTTCAAGGAGATCTTAATGAAAACATATATATGCTGCAACCAGAAGGTTACTCCGATAATACTGGTAAGGTATGCCATTTAAAGAAATCACTATATGGGTTGAAACAAGCCAGTCGGTTGTGGAACCAAAAGCTCGATGCAGCTTTGATTAACTATGGTCTCAAGAAGTCTAAAATAGATCCATGCGTTTATTTTTCTGGTGAAGATTCCAACTATATTATTGTAGCTGTATACGTGGATGATCTCTTAATATTTACTAAAAATATTGATGTCAAAAATAAACTTAAAACATATTAGGCCAGGAAAAATAGGTTCCGAGGTTGAAAAAATTTATTCATGAAATATTAAAATTGGAATCGACGCAGAATTGCAACCTCTATAACATATCCAAAGTCCCCCAAAATCCCCGCATTGGCTTTTTGTGTAGATGCATTTGAAGAGGTGCAGACGGGGAGAATTTGGAGGTCTATCAAACTAAAATATTTGCTTGGGTACAACCTGATCATATGATACATGCTTTAAGGGTAGTTTTTAACGCCGAATCTAATGAAACCAAATTCAAAATGATAAAACCACCCAAAAAGAAGTTATAGTCCTTTTTATGAAATGATGACTTTTTTTTCAGGTACAACAGTAAAATATTACCGAAACCCCTTTGAAAATAACGGTATGTTAATGAAACTTGGAATGAATGTTTCATTTGTCTTAGGAACTAAGAATCAAGAGAGTCCTTAAAAATATTCATGGTGAAAGGGTGTTTTTTTTTAAGGGGGAGGGGCAACAAAGAATGTTAACCATTGCACCCACGTAAAAACTCTTACACTCATGAAATTTGCCAAAAATATATAACTTGTCATGGCAACCAAGAATCAAAATAGTCCTCATAAATATATTTGTTCTGGGGTTTTTTTTATTAAAGAGAGGGAAAATCTGGGAAGAAGTTGGAAGATTTGAGCCAAAATTCCGATTTGGTGTAATTGAGGTTTCTACACAAAGTATGGTATATGATTTAAGGGTATTTTTTAACGCTGAATCTAATAAAAGCAAAACTAAAATTATACAAGCACCCCTAACAAAGTTATGGGCCTTTTCAAGCAAAAATTAATTTTTGAAATCGTATTTTCCGTAGAACAAGTCAAAAGTTAACAGTCACCAAAAACACTCTTAGAACAAAGATATTTGTATGGACTATTTTGATTCTTGGTTGCCATGAAGAGTTTAATATTTTTGGCGAGTTTCATGAGTGTAAGAATTTTTACGTGGGTGTTATGGTTAACATTCTTTGTTGCCCCTCCCCCTCAAAAAAAACACCCTTTCACCATGAATATTTTTAAGGACTCTCTTGATTCTTAGTTCCTAAGACAAATGAAACATTTATTCCAAGTTTCATTAACATACCGTTATTTTCAAAGGGGTTTCGGTAATATTTTACCTGTTGTACCTGAAAAAAAAGTCATCATTACATAAAAATGACTATAACTTCTTTTTGGGTGGTTGTATCATTTTGAATTTGGTCTCATTAGATTCGGCGTTAAAAACTACCCTTAAAGCATGTATCATATGATCAGGTTTTACCCAAACAAATATTTAAGTTTGATAGGCCTCCAAATTCTCCCCGTCTGCACCTCTTCAAATGCATCTACACAAAAAGCCAATGCGGGGATTTTGGGGGACTTTGGATATGTTATAGAGGTTGCAATTCTGCGTCGATTCCAATTTTAATATTTTATGAATTAATTTTTTCAAGGTTCCCCATACGATTTGTGCTATTTTTCCTGGTCTATATCTCAATAGTAATTTCAAATTGAAAGATATGGGTGTAGCACGATTCGTCATTCAACGTGATCGCTCAAAAGGCATAATATATATTGATCAGGAACGATACATCAATGATATATTAACACGTTTTAATATGAATGACTGTAATCCTGCAAACACACCTATGGATGCTAACCAAAAGCTGATTAAACAGATGTGCCTACAAACAGAAGAAGAGAAAAACGAAATGATGCATATTCCATACCAGGAAGCAGTTGGTAGTATCATGTTTGCTGCACAGGTGCAATAAGTCTAGCACTAACAAGCGCGTACCATCCCCGGACAAAACACATTGACGTCCGACACCATTTTGTTCGTGACAAAATTAATGAAGGATTAATGAACTTAAAATATATAAGCACAGCAGATATGAATGCAGATTTTCTAACAAAACCTTTAGATTTCAAGAAGCATAATTTGTGTGCTAAAGCCATAGGTCTTAAATTTAATTGAATGTTACATTCAGTGGGAGTGTTGAAATTGAATGTAAAAGTATAAAAACACTTTGTAGGAATTATTTTGTACTGTTATCAATCGACTTTCTTATCAATTGTTTTTAATAAATTATTATTCTATTCTCTATTCTTCAATGAAACGGATGTGTTTCTCTTAAGACCTTTTCTGGAACTTACAGATTTCAATAATGAGCCTATATAAACCTTTATACTCAGATTCTGGTTATACATCCACTCCTAAAATTTGGTGTTGGCTCTTATACTATTATTTTTGTTTTTCATTCAAAACTGTATATGTACTGAAATTAATGTTTCTAGGAGTATCGTTGCGGCATCGGCAAAACTTTTGTCTCGGGTCAAATAATAAAACACTGTTTTATGTATTTTTTCTGTAGAATTTAAAAGTGTGATTAGTTTTTGCATTTTCCAAAAATGTTTAACAATTTATCAACCATTATTAAAAAATTACTTGATGCAAAATGATTTGTTTGCAGTTTTTGCATTTTTGTACGTGGTTTTTCTATGCTATCATTATTTAATATAAAAGTAAATTTAAAAACAAAACTAATGATTTTTGAATGAACTCTGTACGATGATTTTCGGAAGTACATTTTTCATTTGAAAAAAAAGGATTTTTTTTGCAAACAGAATTGAATATCTCAATTTTGCTTGAAAAAAAAAATGTGGTTATTAAAGACACAACAAGATATATTTTCACAAAGTTTCATTTAAAATGAACAATTTTTGGGAAAATGAAAAATATAAAACAAAAATAGAAAAAAATACGGTTTTCCGCCAATATCTCGGAAATATTGAGGTTAGGTATGGTAAAAAATGATATGTGCAAAAGTTGTAGATTTTTGCGTGATCTACAATATTTCTACTGAACACTTTTCATTTGGGGTCAACTTTTGTTGGAAAACGCAATAATACAATTTCCCCCCTATTTTTCACCCCCCAAACCCCCCTCTAACTCCGCTTCTGGGAAATAGATTTTTTTTACATTCCTTATAACCCCCTTCACCATATTCAATTGTTAAACTGCTGTTAACAATTTTTTTTTCATAAATGTGTAAAAAGCCTGCACTAATACCAATATTAATAATTTAATACGAATTAAAAATTCGTAAATATGTCTTTCAGAAAATTGATTGTGTTTGTTTTTTTGTGAATTAGAGAACATAAAATAATTTATTTTTAAAGTAGGGCATAGTTTTTTTAAGGAAGGGCATTGCCCCACAATGCCCTTTCCTAGCTACGGCCCTGGATCAGTACCTCTAGCATTGTAAGCATTTTTCCAGTTTTTCACGTGTGGTTCAAGAAACAGACAACTCCAGTACAAAATTGCCTGTTTTTTTTTTATTTAGAGTCAAAGTAGCTGTGTTTCAAATACACCAAACGGTGCGGGATTTATGTTTGTTATTTCTGCATCAGAAACCATAGTTTTACGTTTTTAGCTTAAAGCTAAGTATGCAGTTCCTTGACGAAAAAAAAACTACATGTATTTCTTATGAGACCGCTTTTTGCGATACAAATTTTTTTGACGCTTAAATTTTTTTTATCGAACTGTGAACTACCCAAAGAAAACAAATTTTATATACACCACAAAACAATGTCACTGACCAGGCACGTAGCCAGAGGGGGGGCTTGAGGGGCTGAAGCCCCACCCGAAAATCTAAACAAAACTTTAAACCTTTCTAATATATTAAATTCAAATCTATAAAAATAAGGAGACTATCCAGGTAGGAATAGTTTATTTGAATTTAGCTAAAGTTCTCAACTACTTGAAAATACTTCGTTAAAAAGCAAGACACTATTTAGATATGTATGTTTAAAATTTTGTATTGAATTTTGAAGACTCTTTAGGTATTTTATTTAACTCTAAAAGCTATTAAAATGAGGAGAATATTCTACATATGTATACCTACATTTTATTTGATTTGGAATTGGTATCAGTAAACGACTTCAGTTATTGCCAAAAAATTGGAAATTAAAAATAACCACAAATTCTATAAGATTTCAGAGTAAAACAAACCAAATTAAATAAAAATAGTGATATGCGCGTTACCAAAACATATGATTTAAAATAACTTTCAGCTTGCGGAAAGGAGAATGGGCATTTTTGGGCGTTAGCGGCCATTAATGAAATTAGTGTCAAATGAAAGGTATGCTACTCAGGAACAACTTTCACTATGGACGTTACACTGCATTTCATTTAGAAAAGAAGATATTTCAATGTTAATATAATGCAATTGCATTGAGCAGTGATTATATTTTTGGGGGTGTAATGCTTTATTCTAACTTCATTACGTCTACTGACAATGTAGTAGTGTGTTTAACGGGGTTTCAGAATATACCAAGGCCGCATTGCGGGTTTAAACAGACCCAGTACGTATTTCAATAACTTTGTAATTTTTTAAATATATTATTTTACTCAGGATTTTTAATATTGTGATTTTTTAATATTTTAGTTTTATGGTTAATCTTCTTATTAATGATGTTATATGGCCCTTTTTATATACAAAATATTCTTGAGACTGTCTTTATTTCTTGTTCCACTTTCTTTTTCTATTTTTGAATTGGTCAGAAGCCAGAAACTTATCAAAACTTTATTAAATGTTAGAACAAAAATGCATTTTTTTCGGTTTTGAAGTACACCACAATGAAAAAATTTCTGCACGGTGATTGTAGGACTAAAACACATCCAAAAATAACAAAACCATTCTTGCCCGCTCACGCCCATGTTTCATACAAATTTGCCCATTCTCCTTTTATATTTATATGTTATGATTAAGAGCAAAAAAATATTGGAAGTTCCGTTTAAGAGATATTTAACAATAAAATTTGGATATGAAGAGTTTTGCTGCAAATGATTGGATATGGTCAATTTCCCCACCATTCCACCCTCTCACAATTGCACCCTTTAATATAAAAGCACTCCAATACTTTCCAATCTTTAATGATCCATTTAAAGTTGTTTACAATAAAAACCCGTGAATGTGGTAAGTTGTTATTTTTGAATAGATGGTCAACCACAGATCCCTACGCGATACATACCGAAGAATCCCACAAGAAAGTATAAGCTCTCATAGTAAAATGTATTTTATGAACCCGGGGATAGTTCGGGTGAATTTTCACGAACTTTGAATTTTACCTGATATTTTTGTTACGGCATGGGAGTTTTAATACTTTTTTTTGGATTCGTAGTATAAATCTATTATGACGGAGCGTACGATAAGGCTATTAAATTTTTATCATTATTAAAACCCTTTTGGTTTTGTTAAGCCTAGGTTTTTAAAATTTAAATTATTTGAGTCCAGATTCCAGAATGAAATCCTGGAGATATGTTCTGATATTGTAACAACTGAAATAACTAAACGGGCTATAAGTTCAACTTGTATCAGTATCCTCGCTGACGAAACAATGGATGTTACTGGGTGTGAACAACTTTCGATATGCCTTTGATATATCGACTGTTTAACAGATCCCAAAAGTTGTATGCTTCGGGAAGATTTTGTAGGTTTTGTTCCTGTTGATGACTAAACTTCTGAAAACTTGATAAAAACCATACTGCAGCGATGTGAAGAGCTGTATCTTGATACGAAGAATTGTGTGGGCCAAGGCTATGATGGAGCCGCAAATATGGCAGGTCACTTAAGTGGAGTACAGTGCAGGATAAGGCATGCAACAGTATCCAAACGCTTGGTATGTACACTGTGCAAGCCATCGCTTGAACATGGCTCTGTCTAATGCCATTTCAAGTCCTGCAGTTCAAATTGCCTTGGTGTAGTAAGTGAAATAGCTAATTTCTTCCACAACCATTCAAATGCAAATATAACTTTCTAAACTGTCATTAAAAAGCACGCACCAGAGAGCCGAAAAGCTCGACTTCTACGCCTATGTGAAACAAGAGTCATTGGGCCTTACTAATAATCAAATTAAGCAACGAGTTAAATTTTTCAATGAAATGAACCATAATGTTATGGATCCCAAATAATGAATCATACATGGAATGTTAATTTTTTTGCAGCTCATGCCACCTATGGTTCATTACTAAGAGCTCAATTCAATATTAAGGTCCATACCGTGTATGGTTTATTATTTAGAGTCCATTTAATTATGGTCTATTTCAATGAAATATTTAAGTCTTCACTAAATTTGATTATTAGTAGGGCCCATTGAAATGCATGACAGTTTTATTTCCTTAATAGAGCTTTTCAAATGCATCTCAATAAGTTTTGAAGAAATAACGAGCAGAACGTGGGCGATATGTCGTCGAAAGCATCAACACTTGGCAGCGATCCAAAGAAGTGATTTCCTAGTAAGCCTCATTGTGTGCGAAAAACTATTCTGTTTAACGCTGCCCTTATCAGTTTTCCTACAGACCTATTTCTGCAATCGACCGCACAAAAGAAGTTTGGAGTTCTCTTAAGAACATAAGAGAAAATGCCGAAAATTTTTTCAGATAGGCTTTTCAATCCGCATATCCTAAGTTGCCGAAGACTTATTTGAAGTTCAATTAAGAGCTCCAAGAACTTCATTGAAACAAACACTGCGATCCAATCCAGAAACCTCTTCTACTGAAGCCTATTTTAGAGTGTCTAAACTGATTCATTGCGAAAATTCGTTAATACAAAATCTTACGGACAGATTCATGGACAACGAAGACGTTCTACCATCGCATCGTTTCAAGCTCTTCTCCCAGGTTTTGCCGCAGTTGAGCGAGTGAACGAAATGGAAAAACTAACATATGATTTTGATAATACAATTTCTTTGTCAGCTGTGAAAGCTGAGTACATTCTTTGGTGCGGAAAAATATTGGCGAGGGATCTTTCTGCCGAAGTTTTGAAATTGCTTGATATAGGTATAGCCTTACTATAGAGGTATAAACTTCTTGCTTACGGTTTTGGCCACGCTTCCAGTGACCACAGCTGGTGTTGAAAGAACCTTTTCAACTATGAAAAGGATTAAAATAGTATCCCGAAGCGTTATGGGGAATGAAAAATTAAGCTCTCTTGCTGATATCTGTTCATTCGCATATTAATGTGGATCCAGATAACGTGATTGAAGTCATGTGAAAAAAATCAAGACGTCTTCTGCTTTAAGAAAATGTGTACAGAAAAAATATTTAAGTATGTTCTATTTAAAAACTAATAAAAATCAATAAATTGATATAATTTTAGTTTTTTGTTTAAAGAATTTCTCGTAAAATTTGGAAGCAAGCCCCCTCCAAAACAAAATCCTGGCTACGGCACTGTCACTGACATTCTTTTTCCGAAAAAATTGCGATTTGGCATTTGTGTTTGCTTTTTCATATATCAGTCTCATTGAGGTTTTTTTTTTGGAAACTCTAAACTGACGACGAAAAAAAAAAATTTTTACACCACGGACATTTTTTCTTTGTTGAAAATATTTTTTTTCACCTCGAAGAATTTTTTTACTCAAAACAACTGTATACTTTACTTAGCTTAAGAGAAAATTGAGAAATTTTAAGTTTGAAAACAATTTTTGCCGAAACTCTTAATTAAAATATTTTCATTTGAAAATAAACCATAAGAATGGCCTTACAAAAAGCTACAAAATAATATTGCAAGTGTTGCCGATATTTTTTTTTTATTATTAATATTTTTTTAATAAAATTGCCCCTTCTGACAATCGGGTGGAAATATACCCCCCCTCCCATAGAATTTGTTTCCTGTCTAGTTTTAATCTAAATATGTACTTACATGTTCTGAACTTTTAAGCACATTTCAAGCAAATCATCCAGTATCCCAAAAAAGATAGGCAGTCCAGTAATATTAATGACCACCTTAATGGACATGCATATGTATAGTATTAAAGAATATAGATTTGTGTGATATCAATTTATTTTCGATTTTACTTCGTTTTTCAAGCTTCCAACTGAATGGGAAAAAACTTTAACAACAATTTTTTTAATCATGTACAACACAAAAAGAACACCGCTTAATAATATAACTATAATATCGATATTATGATATTGAATAAAGTTTAATTCTTGCGCTGCACAATGAAGATGAGGTGCACCTTTATGTCTGGCAATGTATTCTACCCAGTAAATTGATGACTCCAAAGGTTCCATTGGCTGATCATGGAACCGTGCTGACACCTCTCGAATTAATTTTGTATACTTTGGATTGTTTAACATCTCTAATATTGCTGACTTGAAGCTGTTCTCCGTCAAAACATTATAATCAACCATAATTCCAAAACCATTTGCTTCCGCTCGAGCCATATTTAAAAATTGATCACCAAAAATTGGAATTCCAATAAACGGCTTCCCATGGTAGATAGATTCGGTTGTGCTAAGTAAACCTCCGTGAGTTATAAAAAGCTTTACATTTGGATGTGCTAATACATCATCTTGGGGAAACCAGTCATTAATAAATACATTTTCACTCTTGCCAGGAAGATTAGTGTCTTCAAATTTCCACAAAACTCTCTGCTTCAAGGATTTGAATGTCCTGAGAATAGCTTCACGTTTTTCCGCTGGTAGATTTTTGCTCTTTAAATTGGAACCCATTGAGAAGTAGATCGCTCCATCCTTGGCCTCATCCAAGAATTTTTGCATATTAGCGGGTAGAGGTTTGCGTTTTCGATTGATATGCAGTCCACCAACTTCTATCATATTTGGCAAATATGGCCGGGGAAAGCTCAATGAGACATGTTGATTCAACAGGACCATTGCTGTATTCTTTCTAAGCTCATGAAGACTCTGTTTTATATTTGGAAAATTTTTCTTAAGTAATTCTTCCTGGCGAGGAAGGTATGAAGAATAAAAGAAAATTTTCTCAAAAGTCAAAATGGCTAGATTTGCAATCCTTTCAAATAAACTCATGCGATCTGTTAGGGCACTAAATGGATTCGGTACATATGAAGGTGGTGAAGGTGTTCCAACTAGATCTGTATTCCATGATGTTGCTCCAAATAAGCCAGTGGCAATCATTGAGGCATTAAAGAGTTCAGTAAAACCAAATAGGGCTTCATCAACGAAGAGATCCATTACTATTACATCAAATTTGGCTTTTGATTTCATTAGGTTTTGCACCATTGGTTCGTTTAAAGTAACATTAGTTGCAAGTATACCCATTTCATAGATTTGAGCAAAAGTTTGAAAGAATCCCAAGTCTCGCAGCTCAAGAAAGTCCTTTATAAGGCCTGAAAAAAGAAATGAAATATGTCAGTAAGCCAATGTGTTTGAAAACTTTGATATGTTAGAATGGAACAAAAAAATGTAATTTCGTTTAAGACTAGAACCTGAGATTTAAATTTGGAATATTATTTAAAAAATAAAAATTGAAACCCGCGTGCGCGTAGCACAAGGAAGTGTATTCTCTCTGTTACTCGGTAACAAAAGATACTACCATGGTTTTCTCTAAAGATGATATGGTGCCACACCTTCCACACAATGTGATGTCGAAAAATTGGAATGAAGGTAGGTATGTTTTTTCCAAACCTTAAGGGAATTGGATATTCGAATGTACGTATGCTCTTTTAATTCCAAGCCCTAAAAGAAGGACGAAAAATCGAATTTGGGGCTAAGTCATTTAGGCTTAAAATGTGATTTCCAAGCCCTAAAGGAATTGGATACAAAAGTGAGAATAGGGCTAGCACATTTGTATGATGGTGAAACAAACGGGGAGCTATCAGATATTTTCATTTTACTTTTTATATTTTTCCTTAGCTCGTCTGTTGATATCTTCTGAGCTTAGATGTGCCCAGAAAACTTTTAGAGCAAATAACTCTAAGAACTGTGTTTCCGGCGCCAAACCAAAACGTTGGCGTTGGTATCAATAGTTTCCAAGAAGTGTTTTTAGCAACTGAATCCAACAATTTTTGTTTATTACGATCAGTCACCTCGAAATTGAATCTTTTCTCAGGTTGTTTTTGCAGCTTGATAATATTTTGACGATTTCATAGGCTTCATTAAAACGATGTGATTTTTAGTCGTAGTTTCTCTTATGGTTTTCTTAAATAATAAATAAATGAATTGGTAAATATTCATTTGATAATTAAGATTAGAAATGGTACGATCATTCAAACATAATCGCGTGACTGTAAATGGTTGTTGCAGCCATAAAAAAAAACATTTTTAACCAATATCCTTGGATCGAATTAAAATTTCGCTATCATACAAAAATCCCTCAAAAATTTAGCCAAGTATTTGAACCAAGCAGCATGCAACTCCAGCTAAAAAATAAAATTTTCGTTTCTTACTGTAGGTACATCACTTACATATCTGTCAAAATTAAGCGTACGAAACAATTGTTTGCCACATTATTCTCGAAACACAAAAAAATATAGAAAACAAAAATCTTGAAGTAAAAGATCTTGAAAACCAAAAATAGTTTCGATTTGAAAATTTTTCATCATCAAGTCCTGTTACATTTCCGTCCACCCGACCTAAATGAAGTGTGGTTAGCAATAGCCAAGCTTAAAGCGTACAAGGCTGCTGGTACAAATGGCCTGCCGGCTGAGGTATATTCAAAATAGGAGATGACTTGGTGGGGAGTATACACCAACTTGTCTCCAAAATTTGGTCGGATGAAAGTATGCCCGATAAATGAAACCTCGGTATAGTGTACCCCATCCATCACAAGAAAGATGATGCTCTGACTTGTTCCAAATACAAAGGTAAAGTCTCCTCAACGTGTCGCATACAAAATCCTGTCATCTTTACTGTGTGATCGCTTAAGACCGTTTGTCAACGATCTGATCTGCCGTCGATCAAATGTTGACACCCCGCCCCCGACAGATTTTGGAAAAAAAAACAGGATCTCAAAGTCGCATATGATAGCGTAGGCAGAGACGAACTATGCAGAGCCGTGTTGCATCTCCTTGCCAAACTCATCCGCTTGTGCAGGATGACGATGGAGAAATCTCGCTGCTCCATCAAAGTCGGCAAGAAAACCACCGAACCTTTGGATGTCGAGAAAGGTTTGAGGCAAGGCGATGCCTTATCATACAAACTCTTTAGCATCGTACTTTAAGCAATTATACCTACGCAACTCGCAAGTCAACAACAGAGGTACAATTTTTCAGAAGTCCATTCAACTACTCGCTTATGCAGATGATATTTACATCATTGTAAGATCGAAGCGCGAAAATGGATTTAGCTGTTAATGAGGAGAAGACGAAGTATATGCTATCATCGAGAAGGGAATCTCAGCATCGTCGACTCGGGCAAAACGTCAGGGCTCCTCATTTCATGGCAAAATGACATCAGTGCAGAGATCAAACGAAGAATTACTGCTTCTGACAAACAGTTCTGAAAAATACGTCAGACCAATTGTTCAACAGATTACACCATTCACATCCATTGTAACCGCTGTCTTAAGCAACTGAATCGTAAAACCACAGTTAGTATTTTTTTTTTTAATTCAGTACACTCACTGTCTTGAAAATAACCAACGTTTTATTGTTTAATCAAGAATGTTATGAATAATAATTTATAAAATCATGAGTTAGTATCTGTATCAGTGTCACACCCGTAACGATGTCAACATCCATTTACATTTGAGTGTGTTTTGAATACAATATAAAAGGTTGTTGTTGAATAGGTAATTTCAAACTACCTAGGTGTGTAAGAAAAGAAATAAATGGAGTAAATTTTTTTAGATACTATTTTTTTTTGCCGTATAGCTATATCATCAATTTATTAGGTGCGTTTTATAGGTAAGTATAGCTAGCGCAGCAATGCAACCACCAATAAACACTATACTCACTCTTATATTCAATCCAAGTCCAGCAGAACTATAATTGTCGGAAGGGCACTGAAGCTAATGTCAAAAAGCAAATAAAAGAAGCTTCCCGTATTGTCTTAACAAAGGATATCACACTCATACTGTACTTATCATCTATCTCTTTTTTGCATTCCTATTTCACCAAATGTCAGTTTTACCTAATTTTGGTGCGCTCGGGAGTGCTCCTCACTTTTGAAAGCAAAGTTGAACGAAACTTGACGAAACGTTCCGATCCGCAGTTATAGCCGTGTCATATGCTTTCCGTGTATTCGGTTGTTTTCTCCCGACCACTTAAGTGGCATTATAGTTCTAGCTTTAGACTGCCTTATGCTTCGAACGACATTTTACTGTGCTAGCTTTAATTTTTTCCAATAAAACGCACCTATTAATTCAGCAATGTAAATTACGTTTTTCTATGACCTGTCTCTGCATATAATTACTGAAATCAAAACTAATCGCTTTTGTTTTATATCACAAATCTCAAAATATCTATGTTAGAGCGTTGAGTATAAGGTCTAAGGTGGCCTTGCTTCTGAGTTTTAATGTGTGTACTTATGTATAATATCATAATATAAAGTTTCTTTAATATTTCTAAAGGTATAATAATTATACCTTCACACAAACTACATCATACAAAAAGATTTATCAAGCAACCAAGTTCAATGATTTATACATTATATTGAAACTATTAATCAAATCATTAAGATAACAACAACTGTAGGTAGGAGGTGTGTTTAGTTTTCTATGCATGCATGTGCAAAATGCAACTAAAATATAAAACCTAGTAGATAAAGTAGAATTACAATTGTTTAAAAAGACAGATCTTACACAATTGTATATGCAGTAAATAAAAATAAACTAATGAAAAATGACCATATCAACCTGATGGGAACTTCAAAACAATTGCAATTTGATGAACAGCGGTAACTTAGAATAGAAACTATTCTATGTTTGATTAAAATAATGACGTAAATTACAATAAATTCAAAAGTCATGTCGGCAATTCAAAAGCTGCAAGTCATTTATATTTATTGCTGAAGGTGAATTGACAACTTCTGGAAAGTGAAGGGGTGAAAGTATAAAGGGGAAACCAAACAGTTTGAGCTCAAAAGCAAATATTTGCAATAATTAAAAAAAGGCTTAAAAAAATGCCTAACCCTTAAAAGGAAAATAGTCGACTTTAAGTCTTATTTGCAAATGATATTGATGTGAGTTCAATATATTTTATTGTTGGTACCTATGTATTTACAGTACATAAAATCATGTTAAATAGACAGCAAATTGATATACATAAGGATTAAAAAGTATCACATCATAAGTTCCTTTATTAATAAATTATTAGTTGCTTAATTAATTGCGAATTAGTTACGAAAAATTGATTAATTTCTTTTTGGAATGAATAAAAAAACCATATGATTTCTCAAAAACGAAAATAAACGATTTGAAAAAAGTTGCTTATTGCGAACTAATAAATTCCTAATTAGTTACACAAAAAAAACTTCTTTTTTTCTTAAATAAATAAACTTATTTTTGAATTCATTTATTTAACTTTGTATTTTTTTTATAATTTTATTTCAACAAATTTTATTTGCTTAATTAGTTCGCAATTAATTAGTTCTGAGCAACCAACTTTTTTTAGATCGTTTATCTTCATTTTTGAGAAAGTTATCCTGCTAAGTTCATATAAAGATAGCAGGACACTAATTTTTTCGCAAACCAAAAAAGTAATTTTTTTTGCGGTAACTAGTTTGCATTCAATTCAATTCAATTCAATTCAATTCAATTCAATTCAATTCAATTCAATTCAATTCAATTCAATTCAATTCAATTCAATTCAATTCAATTCAATTCAATTCTAGGGCTGGCCACTATACCAAACTAAACGAGACTTTTATTGGTACCTATCGTTTAAATTGAAAAATGTCGATATCGTCTCGGTATCGGTCTCGGACTCGTACTACAAAGTCTCGTCTCGGTATCGTATGACTAAGTTCGGTACGGTCTTGGTTGCATTTCTTCCAAATCGCTTTCAAGCCGTTTACGAAAATTATGCAAATTTCATGCCAATCGTATAAGCAATCCTCGAGAAACCAAGATATAATTAAAAATAGGCGTGGCAGTGGGTGCATTTTACTAAACTCGCTTCCTTAGCCTTTCGATAGCTAAAAAAAATAACTTTGAGAGTATCAGGCAAATTGTTAGAGCCGTTTTCGAGACACCAAGAACAAAAAGTTATTAATTAATACTAATATTCAAAAATCCATTTTTTCTGCCGATACCAAACGATACCACCGAGAGTCTCGGTAAATTTCGGTACTAAACACCCCGACTCCACAGGGCATACAGATGTCCAACATCGCAACCACAATCCAATCAATAATCAGCAGATTTTTTCTCGCTGGGCAAATCATGACATGTCGTTTCATTTCTCTCTCACCACTACTCCTATCTTTTGCAATAATACACGGCCTTTAGACTCCATATAACAGTAAAGAGACTTTTTTAATATCCAGCTACCTCGAGATACCTCGAAAACCAGAAAAAACTCACACGCACGTGAAACTTTAAATCTCATGGCCAAGCTTTGAACAGCGTTCATGTCGTGTTCAAAAAAGTTGGTTTTCTCCGACATGTCGTCGACAAGACATTGATTTTCCTGGCTCCATTGGATTTTTATTAAACATGTTCATAGTGTTGGCATCGTTTATGGCAGGTGGAGCCCAGCATGTACCTAAGGTTCGGTATGGTCTCGGTTTGGTCTCGGTATCGTTTTGGGTGTTTTGAAGCTGGTTTGAGTTTTCTGGTATCGTGGCCAGCCCTATTCAATTCTTCAATTCAATTCAATTCAATTTATTCTCACTTTCGTTAGCAACTTATGTGATTCTTTTTAATCAGAATTTTCAACAGTAGCCTGCTAACTTCATACACAATGATATATTCAAGTCTGAATGATTCCCCACAAAATGTATGGTTTTTTAATTTTTGGGAGAGAAAGTGAGCGTCGAAAATTATGAAGTTGATTAAAAAGTTAGTAATGTTTAAAGTGTATTCTATCGCCTTATTAATTTTAAATGAAATGCACGGACTTTCAAATCGATTATGGAATTTCCACTTTCGAAATAAAGCAGTGCAGGCTTTTGCAACTACATACAGTTGCGGTCAAAACAATAGTAGTACAAGTAAAAGAATTGCATAGCTTCAGTTTTGTAAATTTTAAAATTGAACATTTCAAAAAACGTTGGTTTTTGTTTATCCATTATAACTTCATAGTTTTAATTGACAAATTGGTCATATTTTTGACAGCAATTGGAAGAGGCGAACACAGCACACCGGAATTAACGTGCCCTATTTAAAAGACTGATATCGGAAGGCAAATCTTATGCGCAGGTTCAATGTCTAGTTGAATGCTCACTAAAAATGGTAAGAAAAGCCATTATTTAATTGCCAAAGTCAGAAAATGGCGGGTGGAAGTCGCTTTTGCCACCCAAGTTGATAAAACGAGTCGTCAGGCATTTCAAAATCAATCCCTTTGTGTTGATGCCAGCAATGAAACGATCCGTAGAAGTTTACAAGAACATGCGCAAGCAGCCCACAGCCATAAAAAGGCACCATTGCTGATGACAAAAACAATGTAGCAAAAAGATTGAAATTCGCAAAAGAACCACTTTGGTTGGCCTCCATCAAATTGGAGGAATATTCTGTGGTCAGACGAGTCCAAGATTGTTTTATATGGTGGAAATTGACCTTGTCATTATTTGTATCAAGGTCACCAAACACAGAATTCAATCTACGTTTCAAAGCAAAAACAATTAAACACGGACGACCCAGCATAATTGTTTGGTCATGTTTTTCCTTCTATGGTGTTAGGATCATACTGGAAGTAAAGCTTCCGTATAATTTAGATGAAATGCCACTGAAATTAGTCTTTCAGTGAGACAAATGACCCAAAGCCTTCTAGTAAATTTGCGAAGCAATGATTTCAGGCAAAGAGAGTTGATGTGATGGTCTGGCCCGCACAGTCTCCGGACTAGAATCTCATTGTTGTGCGATGCAAAGAAATATATTACTAGTTGACAGAAAACTAACAACAAAGCCCTTTGGGAAGATATACAGCACTCATGGGAGCTCGATTAGCGTAGAAAAGTGTGAACACCTGATAAACTCGATGCAACGCCGTTGTGCTGTTGTTTTTTCCAACAAGGGACCTGCGACTAAATGTGATTTTAAGGTTCAAACCCTCTACTAAATCTTATGATACAAATTTTGCCCTAACTTTGCTTTTTTGTGATATTTAAAAGAGTATTATCTTCGCACTATTGTTTTTTGACCGCTGTATTTCAAAAGTTCTTCAATAAATTTGAAAATATCGTATCAAATATTATAATTTAATTTTTTTCTTTTTTCGAAAATAAAAGCTTAAAAATACCAATTTGAAAATCACATGGGTAATAATTTGTTAAAAATTAACGGATCAATTTGTTTTCAAGTTTGATTTTTTGGTAAGGAGTACTACTATTATTTTGACCTCAGATTTACCTACGAAAAAATCAGCATAAAACTAAAACTCGTAAGTATATGACAATGCATTCTTTTGGTGATATTTTTTGAAAAAAAACGGAAATACTTGTATATGCCAAAAGTATAATTGCGTAAGGTATGACGGAAAATGAACTGAGCTTAACCAAAGATGCGTATTGACTATAATAGTGTAAGAGCCACAGCAAAAAATAGATTCATAATGCAATTTACTACTGAACTGATTTTTTTGTTGCAAAATTTAACATCTTTGGTATATAAAAGGGGAAAAATACATTGCCTCACAACAGATGACCGGAAGTGGGGTGGGTGCCCTAAAAGTTGTGGTGGGGGTGTGAAAACAATGTTTTGTAACAACTTCTGGCAAAAGTAGACTTCCTTTCGAAAAAAAATATACGAACAAGTTGTAGATAATCAAGCGACCTAGAGCTTTGAATTTTCCTAAATTTTTCAAAAATTAAAAATTTTATCGTCAGCTTTTTGATTGAAAATTGGGCCATATTTTCAAATTAAAATCACAAAAATACAAAAATGTATTTGGGTCTACCACGATATCTAGAAATTAATAATCCAGAAAGCCAAAATCTCTAAAGTAAAAATCTCGAAAAATAAAATCTAGAACTAATAAAATCTCGAAAACAAAAATCTAGAAAGCATAATCTCGAATTACAAAAATCTAGAAAAAAAAAATCTCGAATGTAAAAAATCTAGAATAAATAATAATTTTTGAAACAATGGTTATAATTCGCGCGCGCGAGTTATAACCATTGTCTCAAAAATTAATATTAATTTTAGACTTAGAGTGTCTGTCTATCTAACAGAAGTTACAATTTTGAGCCTTGCAAACAACTGGAAATTTTAGAATGATATTTACCAACTTAAGTGATTGTTTTTAAATAAGTTTATGATTCTGTTTTGTTATATGTTTTAAGGCTTTATTTTTGTTGAGGCTGTGACTCGGTGACGGGTATAAGAAAACGACTGACTGAGGTGGAGCAAAAGTACCTTGAGTGGCCTGGTTCTCTGGTTCAAATGTTTTAAATTCTCTTCTTGGGTCCCTCATACCGCTAAGGAAACTCTGTTGCTCCGTTAAGTTTATGTATTATGTTCAATCGTCAGGCCGGCACGTAGGGGAACAATTTTCTTAGACTGCAGTTTACTTTTGCACTGTCACACTCAAAACAAAGTTTACCTAAAAATGTGCCATTCCCACTGCCAAACTTATACCTAACCGAAAAAACTCGACACTCATTTGAGAATTCCAGACTGTTGGCATGTCTCGAATTACTGCTATTAGTTTTTAATTCTATATACTAGCTTATATTGTTATTTATTTTTTTGATATATTTTTCATGTTATATTGTTATGAAATATAATTTGTTGCATTTCATTTGTTAAATTTTGTTTTACCTTTGTTTTGCCCAGAAAAGTCAATAATTTGATAAACTGATCATAAAATGAGTTATTAGAGACTTTACAATAACTTAAACAAAAAATCTCGAATTTGTTTTTATTTTTCAAGATTTTTCGAGATTATGTCTTTCGTGATTTTTGTAAATTCTAGATTTTTGTGCGTTCGAGATTTTTACATTCGAGATTTTAATTTTTTTATTTCGAGATTTTTTGCATTCGAGATTTTTGTCATTCGAGATAACGTCATGATCCCAATGTATTTTTTACTTCAAAAAAATTACAGCTTGCTTTGGAACCCAAAAATATATGTTTTCACAAAATTTCATCAATCTCGAATTATTTTCGTCAAAGATAAAAAAATTAAAAATTGGTTTTTGAAATTTTTCTCAATATTTTTGAGGTTATGTGAAAAAATGAAAATTGTAAATCTCTAAAATATCTTCACATTTAATACATACCTAACTTTTTTCAATAGGTTATACCATTTCACCCACCCACCCTACTTCTGGTCATCTGGTCATTCTGGCAGTTTATTTTCCCCCTTTCATACCAATAATCTTAAATTTGTCCACCACCCATTTACTGCTAATAATTTTTCAAGCTATTGGCCTTTGAAAACTGGATTGGTACTGGTCTATCACTAAAACAACTTGATTACAAAATTAAATAAAAGACTGGAATAATAATTATCAAAAAAAATTCCTGTTTTCGTCGTACAAATCACGGCTCCCGAGATAATTGAAAGGCCCTGAGTCAATATACAGATAAGCCAACAGATGCACAGACAACTGTTTCTCAGAATTTGTTCATAATCGGTAGGTATGTGACAATTGCTTATGTTTGATTAAAATCTCTAAATTTTTCTGTAACCCTAAGCCAAATTTGTTCTACATATAGGTATACAACAAGTAAAAGTTTAGAGAATTTGGAAACAAAATTCTGCCTCTCATAACAATCTCCTTAAATTAAAATGCCAAATACAAAGTAAAGAAGTCTAAAGATCTAATAGAAAAATAAAAACTGCACAAATTCTAAAACTTCAAAATTGCACCTTTTTTTAAAGATTTTCAGAACGTTAAAATTAAGAAATAATTTCTTAATTCCATCGCGGTTAGTCTCCATGGTCACAGGAATGCAATTTATTTGAAACGTTCGTGCGGCGCGCCGTCCGTCGGGAAGAAGAAATTGATATACATTTATCAATTTTACGGCGTTAAGTTAAAAAAAAAGTTACAATGATTAATGTCCGCGAAAAAAATAGTTACAAATTTTAAATTTCAGATTTACAAACCGATAAGTAACTAGATAATAGGTTATGATATTTCCAAATCACTTTCACATAAAACTAATAATGCTGAATATTATTCTCAAGTTCTTTTAAGCAAAACAAAAAAAACATCTTTAATTACCTACCATTCATGACAGGAACCAAGGCTTTAACTTCAATGCCATTGTACTTTTTATCACTCATCGGGTAGGGCGATATAACTGTGACTTCGTGACCTTTTTCTGCGAGACCCCTCATCAATGCATCACCAATTATAAAGTGTGACTTAGATGCGATTGGAAATACGCCAAGAATTTTATATCCATCTGCAATGTTCGATAAGGTAGCCGCGATGCAGATAAATAAATAAAGCCAAATATACTTAAATTTGATACGCATTGTGTTAGAAATAAATAATAGAAAAAACAAATCCTAGATTTGTACAGGCACTATTTTCAAATGAAAGTATTTTGAAACAATACTTCAGTTAGCCATCCGATGAGAATAAGGCAGAAATGACAACTGAGAACTGAATTTGTGAGAAGTGCTGACATACAATTTTCCAGTTCTATTGCATTTGAAATTTGAATGTAAATAACGAGCTGTTGGAATATTTGTTTTGATAATTTTATATTCCGTCTTCCGCGTGTAATTCAAGGTTGCCAAATATGCATAATTTATTAATTTAAACAAATTAATATTATTTTAAGTTTAATAAGAAGGTAGTTGAAATTTAGTTTGTTCTTATGAGGGAGACAACAAAAAACCAAGATATAGGTTTTGAAGAATCCGCGCACTGCTTTTTGGTTACTCGAATTTGGTTTTATTTCTCGAAAAAGAATCATAAGATTTTGATAATATTTTCGAAGTTACTTTTCATAAAAAAAATTGTTTCAAGAATTTCCCTCCATTACCACACCAACTTTTCTTATTTATTAGATTCTCTGAAACGGCTGGTAATGATTTAGATGAAGTTTTCCGAGTCTGTTTTTATTAGTAGTTAAAAAATATTAAAACGTAATTACCACAGTTTGTTCTTATAAGGAAAAAGCATATAAAATTATTTTTGTTTGTGAAATAAAGTTTTTGTTAAATTGGGCGTAGGTGCATTTTTACTTGCGATATTGGTACTATAAGGCAAGTTTTGGATTCGTGCAAAAAAAAAAATTTGAAATAACAATCAAACATGAAGAACACCAAAAAAGTGGGTGGCGAAATTCTGTCTTTCTGTCTGTTCGTCTACAGCCTAAACGGCTGGATCGATTTTCTTCAAACTTAGTACATAGTGGTTTTTGGTGATTATGCTCACACATTTTTTATCTTGTTCTTTAGAACCAAAAATAACGGTACCTGCCATACAAATTCTTTAGCAATTTAACATAATCGTATTTTTCTCATAAACAACTCCACAACTTAAAAAAAATTCAATAAATTAATTTTAGTAAAGGCTTTCTTTGAGTGGAAAACCATTTTTCAAAAAATGGTTTTAATAGAACCTCCCAAAGAGTTTTTTAGTAGGTACTCTCTAAAATATTTTTAGAAAAAATTTTACATTTATGAAAAAATAGCGGTACCTACCTTCCATACAAAAGTTAAAAAGCCGCAAAGGAAAATATTTTTTTTTTCTCAAAAACTACTCTTACGATTTTAATTAAACTATTTTCATACTAAAATTAGTACGATCTACTACCAAAAATTATAAAATTTAACACTTAGCAACTATCAATAGTACCTGTAATATTTTGAATTTTCTCGTTATCGCCTGAACGGATTGAGATGAATTTTTGATATACAAAGGAGATGAGGCACTTTTGGGCCAAGAGCGTGCATGAACAAAAGTGGTATCAAAAAAAAGGTGAGTGTTAGCACATTAAAACTGTGAAGTTTTAGGGAAATCGTATGTGGGGGTTTTGAGTTATGTCCATATTTCGAAGGCATCTCCTGCTTGATTTTTGTCCGTTTATAAGCAAATAAAGTCATATATCATAGGAAGTGTAAGACAAACCCCTATCTATTTGGTATCAAATGAAAGGTCAGTTCTATTTCTTTCAAATAATGTAAAAATCATGATTCTAGAACTTTCAGTTTTTGAAATAATCAAATAACCGTGAAACTTAGTAATTTTTTTAGAAACCAGTTATTTCTGAAAAATCTAAAATCTCATAGCCACTATGTACCTTTTTTTAACAGTTATGTAAAAGAACACATTTCAGTCTTTATTTTGATATATAATAATCTAAGATTCAGTTAATAATAAACAAGAAAACCACCTTCCGAAGCCTTGCTTGGGAAAATCAAATAGAATGTACACAATACACAATGGGGTTTCATACTAGGGTTCCTGTTAACATATTTCTTTATTTTTTAAACTTGGGCAAAATGATGTGCTTTTTACCACAAAACTTATTTTCAAGTCATCAAGAAATGAGTTACTACGTACAGTGGGCCTTAGTGAAAAGGACCCGTCCTTAACGATATTCTTTTTCTTTGAAGAACTGCAGAAAATCGAGTGAAATAAAAAGGAGAAATTGACTTTCAATAGAGTATTATATTTTTGTTTTAAAAACTTCAAAATCTGAAATAAAATAGAAAAAACAAACGAATAAGGGAAAATATCAAGGTAAAATGATTATTTCATCTCACAGAAAAACCATTTAATCTCACAGACCCAGACATTTTAGTTGTAAAAAGGTTAATAAACTTTTCTTAAAATCTTTTAATTTTTAGGGATTGGGGTGCATGCTCAGCATCTTGGGTTATCACCTTAGGAACTGTAGGCGGATATCAATATTTGGATATTTTAAACATCAATTTTAAAAATAGTGCCGAAATTGAAACACTTTTGTATTTTTTATCAAGACAGTGATCCGAAGCACTCGATTGAAATATTTTGGAAAAAATTGGAAATTGAAATTCAGAAACATGAGATTTTTAACGAAAGTGACTTGAAAAACTTATTGAATCAGTCCCAAATCGCCCTAAATCAGAAGATAGAAAGAGCTCCCTAAAAATTACAAGATTTTAAGAAAAGTTTATTAACCTTTTTTACAACTAAAATGTCTGGGTCTGTGATATTAAATGGTTTCGCTGTGAGATGAAATAACCATTTTACTTTGATATTTCACTTATTCGTTTGGTTTTCAATGTTTTATTTCAGATTTTGAAGTTTTTAAAACAAAAATATAATCCTCTATTGAAAGTCAATTTCTCCTTTTTTATTTTGCTCGATTTTCTGCAGTTCTTCAAAGAAAAAGAATTTTGTTAAAGATGGGTCCTTTTCACTTTACGTAGTAATTCATTTCTTGATGACTTGAAAAATTGAAAAGTTTTGTTGTTAAAAACACATCATTTTGTCCAAGTTTAAAAAATAAAGAAATATGTTAACAGGAACTCTAGTATGAAACCCCAGATTGCGTACATTCTATTTGATTTTCCCAAGCAAGGCTTCGAAAGGTGGTTTTCTTGCTTATTATGGAGTGAATCTTAGAATCTCTCACATAACTGTTAAAAAAGGTACAAAGCCGCTGTTGATTTTTCAGAAATAACTGGTTTCTAAAAAAATTACTAAGTTTCACGGTTATTTGATTATTTCAAAAACTGAAGGTTCTAGAATCATGATTTTTACATTATTTGAAAGAAATAAAACTGACCTTTCATTTGATACCAAATAGAAAGGGGTTTGTCTTACACTTCCTATGATATATGACTTTATTTGCTTTTAAACGGACAAAAATCAAGCAGGAGATACCTTCGAAATATGGACAATAACTCAAAATCCCCACATACGATTTCCCTAAAACTTCACAGTTTTAATGTGCTAACACTCACCTTTCTTTTGATACCACTCTTGTTCATGGACGCTCTTGGCCCAGGCTCCATACAAATTTGCCGCATCTCCTTTCAGATAAGATTAAATAATATTGCATATCAAAATTAAAAAAAAAGTTTTTAGATTTAAAAAAAAACTTTCAAATTTTTTTTTTGAAAATTCGATATCTCAAAAATGTGTTGACAAATTTTTTTTCAAATTTATTCACACATAAATATATATTTTAGATTTGCATACCAAAATTTATTCTTAAAAATGGTTTAAGAATTTTATATATAAAATATAAATTTTTTAATAAACAGCTCCAACGATTTTAAGCTTTTTTTTTCCATACAATCATATTCAATCAAGAATTAAGATAGATTTCTATTTTTCCACCTCAAACTGTCAAAAGAATTGTTTAAGGCAATTTAAATGTCGTATTTCATGCTTCTCTATATTTATCTCTCATAATTTCCATGTTCTTATATACAATTTTCTTAAACCCGCGGTGTCTTGAACATTTATTTATTTAGTGTTAAGTATTTGTTAGATAAAACTTTCCTTCATTCTCCATGCTATTCCACGGCCTGAAAGTTCCTTGAAATCATCTATTGTCCCTATTTCTCGTACCGTCAAAGTGTTTCCCTAGCCTACTTGTGCTTAAAATTTAAAATAATGTATAGTTTTCGACCTTTTCTCAAATATTAAAATCTTCTATTAGAAAAAAAGCAAGATTTTACTTACTTGCTTACTTAAGTTGGCGCTACAGTCCCGGGTGGATCAGGGCCTCAACCAACAAGGTTCTTCTAACCGGCTCGGTTTCTAGCTAGCTGTCTCCAGTTTCGCACGCCAAGTTGGTTGAGGTCCTCTTCCACTTGCGTGCGCCACCTTTTACGCTGTCCACCTCTACTGCGCTGCCCCACGAGGTTGGATTCAAAGACTTTCCGGGCCGGAGCATTGGTGTCCATTCGCTCTAGGTGACCCAGCCATCTTAGTCGTTGGCTTTTCACTTTTGTAGCTAGGTCGGTGTCGCTGTACAGCCCATACAGTTCGTTGTTGTATCTTCTCCTCCATTCCCCATCTATGCAGACGGGACCAAAAATCACCCGAAGAATTTTCCTCTCAAAACAGCCTAACGCTTTCTCATCCACCGTTAGCAGTGTCCATGTCTCTGCACCATACATAAGGACCAGGATGATAAGCGTCTTATACAGGGACAGTTTAGTTGCTCAGAGAGGGCTTTGCTTCTCAATTGCCTTCTTAGCCCAAAGAAACAGTGATTGGCAAGAGTTATTCTTCGTTTGATCTCAGCACTGGTATCGTTCGCTGAGTTTATAGCGGATCCTAAGTAGACAAAGTCTCTGACCACCTCAAAATTATATCTGTCTATAGTGACGTTCTGTCCGAGACGTCGCACAGTGGGCTCAAAAGCATATTTAGCGGGTCAACAATCCAAATCTTTGTAAACCAGTGGTGTGTGTGTCCTAATCTGATTTTAACACCTAAATAGCCTAGCAAGTTCCAAATAAAAAGAATAGTCATTTCATGGTTATGTGGACAATTCATTATTTTTCAAAGATTACAAAGCCACAGAAATAATGATGAAATGATGTCTCAATGCCGGTTTTTGGACTAAATTATGGTTTAAACATAGGTAAAACTATATCAGCTAATATTATATTGACCTCTGAGATGCTTTCCACTGATAATTTTTCACTTTTTAGCCGAACGATTTGGACCACTGTTGTCAAATAACCTGTAAGATGTTATTATTTACTTCTTCCAAACGGGAAAAAACGGTCAGATGAAAAATAAAAATATGTTATCTATATTAATCCTGGAATTCAATTTTAGTTCAATCTTTTTGTACAGATTTGTACAGAAAAAGTTGCAGCTTACAGAATAAATGTTTTATCAATTTTTTCTTACTAATAAAGAAAATGCCACGGTTCGTTTAGCTAAAACACCGTAAATCATAAATAAATAAAACTACTAACCTTCTTAAATATAGTCCATTTGGGAATAATAATAAAAAAGTTCATAACTTTGCAAACAAATAAGAGGTAAGCAAAATCCTACCATCATAAATATTGAACGAACAATGACTGAATGATGTGTTTGCAATAAACGGTATTATTGCTTGAAAACTTAAGTCTTCTGTCAGTTAATTTGACTCTATTCATTGTCTCTGACATGTTTACAATCAACCTATGTACTACCTGCCCTGATATAAAATGCATATTTTTTGGACTTTTGACCCGCTAGATTCGCTTTTGAGACCACTGTGCGTCGTCGGTGTTGGGTGTCCTTTCTTGTTGACAGCATATATTTTGTTTTGCTTTCATTCACCGTTAAACCCATCTTCTTGGCTTCCTTCTCAATGCAAGATTTTAGATTTTGCAAATCAATATTTGCAATGGACTCAATCAAGTGACTCAAGATTTAATACCCATTTTTGACAGTTCATTCATATTACTCGTGAAATTTCTATGGATTTCCCAAGTAACCTCTTCAACGTTTCATTCCACTTTTGTTGGCCACTATGTATACCTACCCATAGGTACCAAAAATGTCCAAGAAAAATATTTCTCACAGGTATTTATCGAGAAAAAACGATTGCAAAAATAGTGGTCTCAAACAAGTGACGGGCAGTTTAGTTCTATATTTCTGTTAAAACAGTATTTTTGTAAACACAAATTAATTAACTAAATATACTAAATAATGTACTATTTAACTTAGTTACATATTTAAAAGTGCTTCTTTGGTAAATTAAAAATCCGTATTACATTTATATGTAATGTGCATATACATACATGTTCTATACTTATGAGCTTTTTTTCCTTAAACGTTTTTTTATTTATTTATTTAATTTCTAGTTAAAAATAAGTTTAGCATCTTCCTACGAGAGTATTTAATTTCTTAACATATTTATTAACTGTGTATTATATTGTATGTAGGTACATATGTGTTATTTTTTACTTTTTGTTTTTGATTTGTTGATTGATTTTTGAAAAAGCAACGAATTGCCAGTTTAAATATCACAACATGTATTGCTATGAAAACTAACAAAATTCCACCATAAAGTATTGCAATAGCATCAATATTGTGGTACTGAATGAATCCAAGGTCTTGTCCGGTAGAATGAAGATGAGGAGCACCTTTATGTCTAGCTATATATTCAACCCAATATACGGCTAAATCAAGTGGATGCATTGGTCGATCGTGAAACCTTTTTGATAATGTTTTTGCAAACTTTTCGTATTCAGGATTATTTAAAATCTTATTGATAGCAGCTGAAAAGTTTTCTTCAGTAAAATCGTCATAATCAACCATAACTCCATAACCACCACTTTCCGCACGAGCCATATTTAAAAACTGATCACCAAACATCGGAATTCCAACAAATGGTTTGCCCAAAGAGATTGATTCAGTTGTACTTAGTAAACCGCCGTGAGTAATGAATAATTTTACATTTGGGTGAGCCAAGATGTCCTGTTGGGGGAACCAATCGCTGATGTAGACATTGTCACTCTTGCCAGGGAGGTTGGTGTCTTCGAACTTCCACATCACTTTTTGTTTAAGAGATTTAAATGTTCGAAGGATGGCATCACGTTTTTCGGCTGGCAGAAGGCTACTTTTCAGGTTTGAACCCATAGAAAAGTAGATAGCACCGTCCTTAGCGTCATCTAAAAATGTTTGCATTTCCACTGGAAGTGGCTTTCGCTTGTTGTTGATGTGCATACCTCCTACTTCGATCATATTCGGCTGATATGGTCGGGGGAAGCCTAGAGAAACATGACTGTTTAACAAAACCAGGGCGGTATCCTTGCGGATATTATCAAGTCCTGCTTTTGAATTTGGGAAATATTTCTTAAAAAGTTCTCTCTGCTGAGGTAAGTATTTAACGTTATAAGCTATGGTCTCGAAAGAAATAACTGCTAAATTTAGAATTCGTTGAGCCAATGTCATTTTTGGTGTAAGTGGCAAAAAACTGCTGGGCACATATGATGGTGGTGAAGGACTGCCTACTAAATCTGTGTTCCACAAAGTTGCACCAAAGGTTCCTAAACCAATTAAAGGTGCTTGGAAGTGTTCAGCCAGACCAAATAGAGCTTCCGCAAGAAAAACTTCACAAATAACTGCGTCAAACTTCTCGCCAGACGCCATTAACTTTTGCACTGAAGGTTCTGATAAAGTACTGTTTGTGATGATATACCCAGTTTCATAAAACGATAACAAGGCATCAACAACGTTCAAGTCCCGTAACCCCAGAATTTCTCCTTCTTTTCCTGTAAAAGATTATACAAAATTGTTTTATTAAATCAAAGGGTAATTATTTTATTATTGAAATAATGATTGAAAAATGAGGACAGGTTTCTTAGACCAAAGTGGGCTTTGAGAATCTGCATAAAAATGATTGGTTATGAAAATAAAATGGATATAATATGATTGAATATTTTTATTGGCAACTATTAACATGATGTTTACCGTCCTATAAATTCTATTACTGTAACTATTTTCGACATTCAATATTGAGTCCTTCACTGAATGTCGCTGGCCTTGAGTAAACATGGCCAATATTACATTCATGCTTCAACAAACAATCAAACATGTGTCCACGCTCCACGGGCTAGGAAAAAACGGGGCTGTTAATGGCAACAACTTCGAAGTAATTAAGGATTTCATCTATCTCGGAGTAAACTTTAACCTCACCAAAAATATCTTTGTCGAGATCCGACGAAGAATTACCATAGGTAGCTGCTGCTGATTCGGTTTGGCATAATAAACGCTCTACAAACCTCTTGAACAGCTACTTTCTATGATATCCTCCATAAATATCTTGGGGCAACCCACATCAGTGGTTATTTTGAGGAGTTACAAACCTAGACTTATTGTAAGACGATCTGGGCTTTCAGAACCAGTCATCAGAAGGAGTGTAAACCTATAATCAAAGTAGAACACCTTTTAGACAAGAGAGAAACACGAGTAAGAAAACAGCGTCTATTAGCAAGAGAAGAATACCTTCCGAGCAAGTGAAAACTGTAGATATACAAGCTCAAAGACGAAGAGTAAATGATGGAGCTACCATCACGAAACACTTCGAAGCCACCATAACAATAAAAAATGCAAAACTTTCCTGCTTCCAGAACTTAGTTTAAGCCAGGCGGATCAGATACTTAATTATTGTTTTTCCGGTTCTTTGTCGAAGGGTTGTCTTCGCAGAAACCTAGAAAGAAAGTGTATCTATGCGTGAAACGAAAAACACGAAAGTGAAACCAACGCCAACGGCCTGGAACAGGGTTACAGAAATTGTCATCATATAACTCCTCCCTAAACTTAAGATGCTAAAGCTGCAAGAGAAAAAAACCGTCGAACATAGGCTCTTCTAAATGCAAGTGCAGTCTTGAGTTTCAGAGTGTCTGTACAGCCAAGGGGCTACCATCTGGTATGGGGTAAGACTACATATAACCCTTGTTGTGAGTGCAAGGCCGTAGTGAATTGAGATTGCTGGGTCAAACGATTTCAATCACCCTTCAATGAGTCCCGGGTCATCGTGACATTTATGGTAACGAAATGGCTGATGAACTGGCCAAAAACGGTTCATTACTTAAACCGAGCCAAACTGTACCTTGGGAACTTATGCCACTGGAACAGAAAAAGAGTAGAATTCACCAAAGCTTCCTCTAGGCCGCTAACGACAAATGTTCAACAATTAACACCTGTCGGGTTTCAAAGAATCTTTGGCCAGATATTTCAGAGAACAAAACAGAATATTTACTAAAGCTGTGCAGACCTCAATTGTCTCTCTTGGTTGGAATCCTTACGGGTCACAACTCAATGGGAACCCACATGAGCAGAATGGGCATCAGCACATCTGACTTATGCAGAATACTTCTTCGACGAATTGGGCGATGTCTCATCTTTGCCACTAAAAACATCCTAAACTTCATCCAGAAATCAGGATGGTTCAGGGAGGCACCTCATACCTAACACTTCCACTAAATCCTCCCTCTTACCCTTCCTATATTTTCCACATCCTGGGGAGCACAATGGATCCATTGAGATCTGAGTAAGGTGATGCGGCTAGCCACATCGTCACACCATTTATCCATTTCTGCACGACTAGTGCCAACAAGGTTTCGTTCAAAGATTCGTAACATAACAATTATTCAGTGCTACGCCCCCACAAATGAAGCGACCGAGGAAGAAAAAACCGCATTCTACAATTATCTTAGCTCGGTTTGGAGGAGTGTTCCAAGAGCCAATATCATAGTCATCATGGGAGACATGAATGCTCAAGTCAAATCACACAGTCACGGTCTGGAGCGCGTGATTGCAAAAAATGGCTTGTGGTCACGGATCGAAAATCGACTTTTGTAATGCGAATAGAGTGCGTTGGACTGTCATGCCGAAAGTCTGGGTTCGATTCCCAGCCATTGTAACTTAAAAACAAAAATGTTTTTTTCCGAGATACTGCCTCTTGCGAGGAACTGACAAATTCTCCAAAGAGTATTTATCATGTATAAGTGCTTCTCATATAGCTGTTCCGACTCGGCAAAAAATTGTAGGTCCCTCCATTCCTGCCACACAGGAATGGTTGAGAGTTCTAAGCCACTAGGCCCTGGTTCTCCACGAGCTGTTGCACCACCAAATTTATTAAGGGTGCGGAAAGGAGTTCAAAACGAATGCTTTAAATAACCCCAACACATTATGTCGTAACAAAGTCACCACCCTTGACGACAGAGCTTCGTCATTAAACGGAATTCAACATCCAACAATTGATGAGATGTGGGGTGAAATACAAGGTGTTTTTATGGAGGTTGGATCCAAAACTTTTCCCATGTGGACGAGAGTTAATGACTCTTGAATATCCCAAGACACGTGGGGTAAAATCGAACTCTGCTAATCGTTGAAAATATGCAAATAAATGCCGAAGCAGATGGTCAACAAAAGGCTGAATTCCGAAGCGAGTATTACATTGCACATAAGATGGTCTATCGCTGTGTGAGACATGACAAGAGGGTGAGGTTAGATGGACTCGCAGATAATGCGAAAAACGCTGCAAGAAGAGGAGATATCCGGGAATTGTACTAAATAGCCAAATATATCATTGGAAAAAAAAGCAACACCAATTATCCTGTAATGGATGTGGGTGGCACATTTTTGGTATCAATTGAGAATAAGCTACGGAGATGGAAGGACCATTTTGTGCCCTGCTTAATGAGGATTCCATTCATCAGAGTGCTGTAGTGCCCCATCTCATTGCGATGTATTGACAGCGGACCCTCTTCTTTGTTGGAAATTCATGCATCAATAAATCTCCTCAACAACAAGGCAGCTGGACTTGATGGAATACCAGCTGAATTTCGGAAAGCCCATCCCGTAACATTGACTACTATTCTACATCCGTTGATACAAATTATTTGAGAAAACGAAAGCTATCTCTAGGATGATGCCGTGATGAGAAACTTCGCCACAAGTATCTATACTGATGGCTCTAAGATGGAGTGCGGTACTGGCTCAGGAGTCTTTTCTGAGTCTCTTAACATCTCTAAGTCATTTCGGCTACCGAATTTTGCTAGTGTATCTCAAGCTGAAATACTGGCAATTAGGGAGGCATGCAAGATACTTAAAGCAGATCCAAATCAAAATCGTAATACAGCCATCCTTACAAACAGTCAGGCAGCTGTTAAAGCCATTAACTCGGCTACATCGTCCTCTAAATTGGTGACCTCAAGGTCACTCTGATCCAGGTTCCTGGTCACAGTGGCATTGAGGAAAATGAACGGGCCGATGAATTAGCCAGGCAAGGATCAGCGCTTCACATCTCACTCGCGGAATGAGTCAACATTCCCCTTGGAGTTGTGAACGGCAATATATTCTCAATTTTTCTTAGTGAATCCAAAAGTAAGTGGAGCAGTTTAACGTTTAACCTATTGTAAAATAACCAGAATGATCTGGCCCGCCTATTATAAATCCCGAACAATTGATCTGATATGTAGAACCAGGTGGGACAAAACCAGGGTCGTAGCAACCTGTACTGGCCACTGGCCAGAAGGAGAACATGTTGCGAGGCTGAGTATTCCTTACTATTGTCACTGCTGTAGCTGCGGAGACCAGCAAGAAAAGGAAACAGTCCTTCATTTTTTTTTTGTAAATGTCCTGCTCAAGCCAGAATGAGAGCACAATTTCGAGTGGCATTTTTTGACGACCTACAGACCTGATCTCTTTTCTAAACGCGACGAAATGGCTCTGAGATGAAATTCGGTTGCGTTTCATTCATGTTCTCCTCCAGACCGGGTTTCTGTGGGGTTTCATGATGCTCAATTGCATAATGATCATATGGTTGGATCGATCGCGATTCGGTGCTATTCTGCAATCTGCTAAGCTCGGCATAATGCAGCCAGCTCTGGTGAGATGCGATCCAATCGAGTGAGTGTCCTATGATCCACCTCCTGTCTTTTGTGCTGACTCTTAATGTACCTCAACCATACCCCACATCCGTCCTATTTCAAGCCAAGGAACACTATTCTGATTTATTAGGAAAGATCTCCACTGGAAAACTCTTGCCATGCGGAGTGAGCAGACGGAGGCCCAGGAGGAAATTTCACATCCAATACGAGTACAAGGAACGGGACCCCTGAGGAACTAAGCCCCTCAGAGGAAAGACCCGCATATCCTCACTTTAAATCCGCTTTCATCGAGTTATGGTATCATCAAAACGGCGCAATCCAGGACTAATTGGGCACAGAGCGAGTGTTACGCTCATGCCACCATTTCTGCCTACCTATCTAGGACCGGAAGGATGATGTGATTGTTAAGCTACTAAAGAAAGGTGACCTTAAGAATTGCAACAATTGGCGTGGTATCACCGGTTTGTTCGTTATCCAAAAACTAATGGCAACTATAATTCTCGAAGGGATAAAGAATAGAATCGATTCTGCACTCAAGAGGCATCAAGCATTTTAATCATAGCTTTACGTCATGCTCGTGGATTTTGAGAAGCCCTTCGATCGAGTTAACCGAGAATTTATATGGAGATCGTTGTTTGGTAGAGGAATTCTTCCAAATTTGTGAAGAAGTGTGTGAGACAAGGGGATGTTCTATCGCCAATTCTTTACCTGCTGGCGATGTTAACGTTAACGGTTAACGTATTGAAGGCCAGTGTGGGTATAGCGGAGCATTCAATGGAGACCGTTTGAAAGGCTCAGTCAGTTAGACTATACTGATGACAAATGTCTCCTGGCAAATAACAGCAGTGAACCGAACGGGATGTGCCAAGTACTGCAAGTGAAGGTAGAATCAAAAACCAAAAAGACAAAAATAATGATCACAGGCCGCTCGACACAGCAGCGTTCAGCGTATTATTCTACAGGAGACGCCAGTAGAAGAAGTCGAACAGTTTAACTAACTTGACTAAGTGGCGGTAGGTATCGGGACGATAAAAATAGAGTTAACTAAGCTTGTGCTTCCTTCGGTACTCTGTCCAGTTAAATCTCCTCACGCACTACACTTGAGATTGAATCCAATGTCAAATCCGTGATTTTATATGCTTGCAAGACCTGAAAAGTCACGTCTATTATTTTAAGGAAATTGCAGGCTTTCGTGAATCACTGTTCACGCTACTTCCTAAAGATTCGCTGGCCACAAATTATATCGAACCAGGAACTGTGGCACCGGACAAGTGAAGAGCAGCTGGACGTCGACATAAGAAAGCGTAAAAGGCAATGGAACCAAACAATGAAATTACAAAGCAGTCCTTTCAATGGAATCCTCAGGGTGCACGGTGGGTTGGAAGACCAGGAACAACATGGAAATCAACTGTCTTAGCAGAAGCAGAATCCCAGAGAAGGACGTGGCCACTGTTAAAATACCTTGCTGCAGACCGTGAAGGAGGGAATCGTATTGTTGTCGCCCTATGACCCAACAGAGGTTAAGGGAAACGATGATATGATGACCTACATAAACACTTGATACAAATTTGAAACCTTAACTTCCAAAAAACCCAGCTCTGCATACCAGCCCAATTAAAAAACGAAACAAAATACTGTAATCAGAAATTCGGCGTCGCTGGTAGCCCTGTTTGAATCCAATAGTAAGATACAAAATTGCGCCCGGGAACAGTTAGGTATCTGTTGTGTCAAAGCACCCTCAACCAAGATCCTAACTAGTTCAACTTGAAAAGGGGTGAAAGAGAAATATGTCCTGGAACAAGCTCTAGAATATTTTCTCACGAAACAAAACCAATAAATTAACAAAGTTGAAAATATAAAACTAAAGTTCACAACATTCGAAGCCGTGCCAAAATAGATAAAATGCCTGAACTAAAATCATTACTGAATTATGTTATTATTATTTTTTATTAATAAAAATAATTATTTTTTATTATTATCTAGTTTCTTATTTGATTGTTTATATAGTTATAAATTAAAATCATTATATACATATGAACCTATTGGACACTTATCAGTTCCACACGCAAAAAAGGTAGAGATAAAAATAGAAATTCCCGTTTACCTAGCACAAAATGACAAAACTGTAGATAATTTTTGTTTGATAACACTGCCGTATTGTTGATATCACCTGGTGATAATTATTGAAATAGATAAATTTGTTAATCATATTATGGAACAAGTGCATTCACCAAAAACGTTCGACCTTTGTACCTGTCTTTTCTTTTTTGTGAGCCTTAGGCTAGCTACTTACAATGTTCAATTGCCCTTTTTTAATTTTTTAAGGAGATGTTTAACCTCTTAGTTTAGTGAATCGTAGAAGCCTTAGATATCAGAAGAAAATTATTCAATAACAATTTCTGATTACTTTTGTTACATTTCCGATCTCAACATCAACTACGAAACGAACTTATATTCCTAAGTTTTGAAATTAACAAAAACAATACAAATGGGCACGAGAAAAGAATTGAATATTGCCAATAAATTTTATTTATAAGATCGATTGAATGTTCTGTAACCGCTTTGGCAACTTATAACAGATATTTCAGGAGGTAGCTAGTTTTCATGAGAATGATATTTAAATTGAAGACTTGGTCTGCCACTTAACCTTTCATGAGTTTTTGCATTAAGAAATAAAATGACAAAACTATTTTGCTTCAGCGAAAGTCTATAAATAAATTTACCTTTCATCATCTTTAATATATTAGGTGTTGGTATATCGCGGTAGTTCTTCATCGGTTTCTTCAATGGAAATGGTGATATCACTGTCACTTCGTGACCTTTCTCAGCTAATCCCTTATATAGGGCACTTCCAACAAAAAAATGAGACCTTGCCATTGTATGAGAAATTCCAAGGATTTTGTATGCATTTACAGCACTGAAAACTGCAAGAGTTAGTAACACAGTTGACCAAAACCACTTCATTATAAACTATTTATTTTTTTCTAAATTTCAATGTTAAATTATATAAACTTTGAATTCTTTTTTTCACAATTTGGTAAGGCCAAAACTAAGCGATCTAAGCCACTCGACAAGAATAGCAGCAATAACTGAAATTTGTAATGAATATTTCGTTTTGTTGAACTCAAAATTATTTTAATAATTATCAAAAGGAAAATTAATCAATCAGAAAAAGCTTATCTGCTTTAATTTTTTTTTGCGAAATCATGTTTCGATTCTTTGATCTGAAAGATTCCAATCTACAAAAAAAAAAAAATAGATATGAATTGATTTCGTGGCCGCATTTGTAGGTGTGGGAATTATAATGGCAGTGTTTTCATAATCTGCATCTTTTTATCTTATCCATACACATTGTGTGATTTGTTAGCTTCTTTGATAAGCTTATATCTACATGGTTCATACGAAAATAATGATTTAATATTCTATGCGATGAAATAATAATAATGCAATCTATTGATACCTTGCCATATTTTTTTTCTATCGTATGCAGAGTTGTAATGTACTTAGTTAACACTTGTACTTAAGTACAAATGAACTTAAGTACAAATGTTAAGTACATTACAACTCTGCATACGATACACTTTGTATAAGTACCCGTACCGTATAAGTACCGTGTACTTGTACTTGTAATTATAAAAAAAAAAACAGAACAATATACTTGGTACTTGAAAACACCAAGTACAAGTACTTTTTCAAGTACTTTATTCCAAGTACATGTACTTTGTATGCTTCAATACTGCCAAGTACATTTTCAAGTACTTTTCAGGTACAAGTCCATTTTAAGGACTTTTCTAGAACAAGGACATTTCAAGTACAAGTCCATTTCAAGTACTTTTCTTTTCAAGTACCTACAATTCGTAGGAAAGCTCTGATTGAGCTTTCGATTAATTACTTTTGTAAATCAAAAATTAAAAACCCGACTGGGTCACACGTACCTAATTGCTCTCATAGTTCAAGTTGGTTGAAGTGCTGCATACAATAATTGATAACAATTATGAGAAAGTGGGTTGATACCACGCCTCCTGAATACAAAATCTGGAATTCAAAAATTGTTACTTTGCATTCATAACAAGCCCTACCATCCCGTCAAACTTCAAGATTGTAATGGAAATGGACGGGCTCTATATATTCAACAAAAAATTCTCAAGATAGGCCCTTTGATGTTAATAATACCCTAAGATTTTGATGTTTTCCTTTGAATTTGTACTTGAGAATTACAGTGGGTCACAGCGAAAATGGACTACCCTTAAAAAATTCTTTTTCTTTGAAAAACTGTAAGAAATCGAGTAAACTAAAAAAAAAATTATTTTCAATAGAGAATTGTATTTTCGTTTCAAAAACATTAAAACCTGAAGGAAAATATTGAAAAAATACGAGTAAACGAAACACATAAAATAACAAAGTAAAGTGATTATTTCAGCTCACAGTGAAAATGGTCCGTTTATGTTTTAGTTGTAAAAAGGTTAGTAAACGCGTTTTGAAATCTTGTTTAGAAATTTTTAGGGAGTCCTTTTTGTCCTATAATTGATTTGAGACAATTTGGAACTGATTCAACAATTTTTTTTTGTGTGATTGGGGCTTATTTTATTCCATTCCTGCTGTAAAGCTCTTTTCAAGTTACTTTGTTGAAAATCTCATGTTTCTGGTATTCATTTTCCAATTTTTTTTTTTTCTAAAATTGGAAATAATCTTTGTGGTGGGATTCTGATCACCTTTGGACAATAATGCAACAGCTATTCCCTAATTATTATAGTCGAGTGCTTCGGAATGAGGAGCGTTGGAATGTTTTCGATTTAAAATGTCAATTTGTGATTAGTGTTTTTTTCCATGAGATCTCTTGCACAACTTAACCCCTTGAACAGAACGAATGTACATAGCTGCAGCTTGAAGCAAGAGTTGAATTTTGTTTAACTTCTGCTACATCATACATTTCTTGCTACAATTACAGCTTCTCATTGTGACCCTGTATACTATTTTTGTATTTCTCAACTTTGACAGTGCTACACGCAACAACTACAGCTACACCATTCTGTTCGGCCAGTAAGTGTGTACGATTTGGTGTGGCGTGTGTGACGGAATCGCACACCGGTGTCGTTACACATGTGGGCACACACACATAGAGCTCTAAGTGGGCAGAGGACAATAATATCATACCGGATAATCAGTTCGGCTTTAAGGCGGGACATGACACCATTCATGCCGCGTCTTAACTCGTTTCTAATGTCCAATGGAACAAATCCAAAAAGCAGTGTACGGGTGCCTGTCTGGTTGATTTGGAGAAGGCCTTCGACACCGTATGGCTAGAGGGTCTTTATCTAAAGCTGACCAGACTTGGCATTAGTAAACCACTATTATATATGCTTTATGATATGCTCAATGGTAGAAAGTTTGTTGTCAAGAGTGGCAATGTGACTTCTGCACACAACCTTTAATATTAAAAATGGTCTTCAGCAGGGAGCGGTCAACTCGCTGATTCTATTCAGCATTTACACCAGCGATCTGATAAGTAGTCTAACTCAGGCAATTGCGTATGCCAACGATCTAATTGCGTACAGAACAGCTCCAAAAGTCGAGGTCATCAGAATTCTTTTGCAGCGTGACTTCGAGAAGATTCAGCGATATTGCGATGACTGGAAGTTGAAAATCAACTTTCAGAAATCAGAAACTATCTTGTTTAGGACTCCGTTGCGTGGAGCCACAAGGGATACGAGAAAGAACTGGCGTAAGCTGGTGATCGTAGGGCCAAATGTACAGCCACTGGCGAGTAAAAGTGTAGTAAAGTACCTTGGCATCTGGATGGATCAGTATTTATATTTCGACAGACATATAAATGCTGCTCTGTCCAGGGCTAGGGGAGCTTTTTCCCTGACGAAACGGTTGTTTTATAGCAGCCGGCTTGACAGCAGGGTGAAGGTGATTTGCTACATGGCCCTCATACGGCCGATGATTGCCTATGGGTGCCCAGTTTGGTTCAACGTTGCCCCATCTCAAATGGAAAAGATTCGGGTGTTTGAGAGGCAGTGTCTTAGACGCTGCCTTGGATTACACAGAACACCAGAGTCGGAGTACAAACATTATTATTCCAACCTGGTTCTATACAACGGCGCCAACATAAACAGGATAGATAATTTCTTGCTGAAGCTTATTCGAGGTCATATTGCGAGAGCAATGTCCTCGACCAACAGCTTAATTTTTGGGGCGTATTACCCTAAAAACGATTATTACGAGAGTGTGCGTCTAAGCGGCTTTATTCCGCCCGATGCATTCCTCTATTTAGACAGTCGAGGGCTGATCCAGGATAGAGCGGCGGTTCCGCTAATCTACCACGTCGGCCGTAGAACTGTGGATCGGCGGCTCCTTTACAGTCGAGACGTCCTCGCACAAGACGGAGCCGAGCACCTTCGGTTCAGTAGGACACGTGTGTGAAGTTAGCATAACATTTTTGAGCTAGGTCAATGGGACCATGGCAGGAATTTGCAGTTTTTTTGCATTTTTTATGCATTTCTATTCCGGATTTTGCAGTTCACCAAATAGTGGGTGTAACCGACTGTACTGCTAACTTCACTGTGAAGTTAGCAGTGCCTATACTTTTCTCAGCAACCGGGCTAGCTAGAAATCTGAAATAAGGCTCTGAATTTGCAGTTTAATTTGCAGTTCCAGAAAAAGAAAAAACCAAATTTCTAAATCCTTACATAAAAAAAATTTCATACTGTACTGCTAACTTCACTGTGAAGTTAGCATAAAAGTCCTTTTCTCGGCAACGGTGCTACCTAGAAATTTGCAGTTAGGCTCCAAATTTGCAGTTTAATTTGCAGTTCAGGAAAAATTTATGTCCAAATTTTTAAGTCCAAATTTGAAAAAAAAAATCGAATAAATTCATTTTTCACTGTTAACGTCACTGTGAAGTTAGCAGTACATACCCTTTTCTCAGCAACAAAGCCACCTAGAAAATTGCAGTTTAGGTCCAAATTTGCAGTTTTGTATGCACTTCAAGAAAAAACTAAGTTCAAATTTTTAAGTCCAAATTTGACAAAAAAATCGATTAAATTCATTTTTCACTGTTAACATCACTGTGAAGTTAGCAGTACATATCCTTTTCTCAAGAACTGAGCCAGCTAGAAAATAGCAGTTTAGGTCCAAATTTGCAGTTTTTCATGCACTTCAAGAAAAAACTAAGTTCAAATTTTTACGTCCAAATTTGACAAAAAAATCGAAAAATTTACTTTGCACTGTTGACATCAGTGTGAAGTTAGCAGTACATACCCTTTTCTCAGCAACTGTGCTAGGTAGAAAATTGCAGTTAGGGTCCAAAATTGCAGTCAATTCGCAATATTCGACTCCCCTGCAGTTGACCAGATTCGCACTGGATTCCCGTTGGCGTTTTTTTTCTCAATTAGTGAACTCGTCGAATGAACTATCGATTCCTGAACTACCCTACCAATATCCGAACTACATATATTATCGCTTTTGTCATTCAATGACATTTCATACGTGACATGCAATCTCTACTCTAAGGGTGTTCAAACAGTCTTCACGTCAAATTAATTCACCTCACATGAAGCCTTTCATCTTAAATTGTAAACAGTTTATTTCTTCAAATAGAATGATAGATACTTTACTTTAGCTAAACTATACTTTTAAATTCAGACTTATAAGTCTAAATTTACATTTCTGTCTTATTCATGATGATTTTCTGGCTAGTAAAAGGCGTGTTTTAGTATCATCGGAATCTGGATCTGGATTAACTTTAAACACGCGTGTTACAAAAACAATTTTGAAAATTTCCCATTATTTAATTTTTGTATTACGTGTAAAAGTAAAATTAAAGCGAATTGACTGCAATTTTGGACCCTAACTGCAATTATCTACCTAGCACAGTTGCTGAGAAAAGGGTATGTACTGCTAACTTCACACTGTTGTCTACAGTGCAAAGTAAAATTTTCGTTTTTTTCGTTTCGTTTCTTGAGAAAAGGGTATGTACTGCTAACTTCACAGTGACGTTAACAGTGAAAAATGAATCTATTCGATTTTTTTTTTCAAATTTGGACTTAAAAATTTGGACATAAATTTTTCCTGAACTGCAAATTAAACTGCAAATTTGGAGCCTAACTGCAAATTTCTAGGTATCACCGTTGCCGAGAAAAGGACTTTTATGCTAACTTCACAGTGAAGTTAGCAGTACAGTATGAAATTTTTTTTATGTAAGGATTTAGAAATTTGGTTTTTTCCTTTTCTGGAACTGCAAATTAAACTGCAAATTCAGAGCCTTATTTCAGATTCCTAGCTAGCCCAGTTGCTGAGAAAAGCATAGGCACTGCTAACTTCACAGTGAAGTTAGCAGTACAGTCGGTTACACCCACTATTTGGTGAACTGCTAAATCCGGAATAGAAATGCATAAAAAATGCAAAAAAAACTGCAAATTCCTGCCATGGTCCCATTGGCCTAGCTCAAAAATATTATGCTAACTTCACACACGTCAGTAGGACTGTGTCCGATCGGGACCGAAGAGATAGGGTAAAGCAGGAGAACCAGTTCTGGTGGTTGAAACCTGAACAGGAAGTTTCTTCGGATATTTAAAAGTTGACTGCATTTTTCTATGCCATGGCCGACTTACACAGGTTTAGGTATTTAGTTATAAGCAGGGACAGTCAGGGTGGCACCACAAAAAAAAAAAAAAAAAAAATATATAAAACCAATAAAAACACAAAAAATTATAAAAACCCGAAAATGCTTGCTGTGGCTGTTCTAGTTTGTAAGTAGTTTATAAGTAGCTTGTAAGTAGTTTTATAGAAGTTTTAATTAGTTTTAATTAGTTTTAAGTAGTTTTAATTTAGTTTTATTTAGTTTGTAAGTTTTATATAAAACAAAAAAATAAAGATAAAGATACCAAGTTTTTTTCTCAATTCTTCTTAGTGAAAAATAAAACCAACATGAATTCTAGTTTTAAGATAGTTCTTAGGCCGAAAGGCATTAGCATTAAGTTATTAGTTTAACTTAGAGCACCCGAATGGGGCCAGTAAGTTAGTTGTAAGATGTTGATAAGTAGGCTAGTTTTTATGAATTTTTGTCTAGCTTTAAGATAGTTTTAAGATGAATGCAAAATAAAAATGAATTAACAAAAAAAAAAAAAAAAACATGTGGGCACACAAGTGTGGTGTCTCTGTCTGTGGGCCCTTTAAGATTTACATGTATTTGCTAATCTCATCGTGAAGATGCAGAGCCTGTATCACAGTGAATGGGGGACAGTGTTGTGTTGAACACTTGATATAAATTTATTTAAAAATACAAATAAATCATAATATTATTTTGCTTACTATTATTTTAGTTAGTGAATTTAGCAGATATAATAGTGACACTGGTATATCTATTGACTTTTTCTTACAACTCAATTTTTGTTTTCATCAAACTTTGATGAAAATAAATATTTAATCATTTTTTTATTAAAAAACTAATTTTAAAAAATTATTAAAAAAAAAATACAGCAACCATTTTTAAATGTTACTGCCTTTATTTAAGAACGGTTATTTTTAAATGCAATAAGAATTAAAAAAACAATATGAGTTATTCATTCGTGGTCGTAGTGTTTACTTAACTTTGTAACTTAATTTCATCTGATAAAATGTTAAAAAACTACTTCAGTAGATTAAATGCCAATTTTATTGGTTATGGTTGTAGACACAAACATGTGTTATACCATTTTGGAAAGTACATTAATCAGGCCAATTTTTATCAAATTTGCCACTTATGTTCTCATACATTTTTTCCCTTTATTATTTTTCAAACTTTATTGAAAAAAAATCTTGAATTATTTTTGAATACAAAAATAATTTTAAAAATTATAACACAAAAAATGCATCAGCTGGTGTTAAAATTTACTACCCATCAATTAGAACGGTTATTCAAGAATATTATAAAAATACAAAAATAATAAGAATCCTTTATGGGTGGCCGTTGTAATTAGGTATTTTAGGAGACCCTGAATTTTTTAACATTTTTCGAAAATAACATACCATGGAGATCACAAGAAAAATATTTTTTTTATATTTTTTTTTCTGAGCAGTCATAAGGCCTGCTTGTCACCAGTTGCAGTATTATCCACTCATTACGGGACACCCTGTATAAATAAAAAATAAAGATTGTTTACATACAATAACACTATCAATACATAAGAACAATTTTTATTTATTTGGTGCAACTTACCTGCTTAACTTTATTCATTTTTTTTTTTAATATATAAAAAAAACTATCCCTTCCTGTTTAAAATTTTTATGAAAATAATTTTTTCTAAAAATATTACATTGTAGGTACATATTTAGTTGGCCGTTGTTTTTTTTTCTATTTTAAGTCAATTTTTAAGAAAATTAATGAATGGACCAACCTGCAATATGACCTTTTTCTTGTGTGGGCCAAACCAATAAACTCTAAAAGTAACGATCATTCATTGAACTGAGATGGTGATGGTGATGGAGTTATAGGAAGACTTAGTTTTAGAAATTATTTATGTTTTTCAAAGTCTGACTTTTATTAAATCTGAGTGAAAACTTAATTTAATTCAATTAAAATTTAATATATCTAAATACAAAAATTCAATCCACAATTACACAGAAAATTCAATATTTTTTAACAATAAACAAATACATACAATTCTAAGAAATAACTAATTTTAATCGATGAGTATAGTTTGTTTTGATACAAAAACACTTAAGTGTTTACATTTTCAGGTAAAAGATAATTTCTTTTAGAAGAGTGTTGATATTTCCCGCGTTTGGAAGGGCTCGTTCTGAACTAGCTTATGTTTCTGGTATCGCTAAAAACTTTTTGCGATTTCTGCCAGCTGCGGGTACTTTGTAGAACGTGTTTTTACCATCAAACCTCAATTGAGCTTCAGTTAGATCGCCAGTACATCGTTTGACTCAATGCTTTATAAAAATGCCAAGGCATTTTTAGATGACTATGCCCTGTTTTCGTCATTTGTTACCTGTTGGTTGTTTGTACAAGTAGTTGTTTAACATAATTTATTTTTACTTTACTTGTCATTAAAGACACATGATGATCCAAATTCTGATACATATTTTGGATCAAGAAGGAAGCATACTGTCGCAAGGTTAAATTTTCAGTGACCCAACCAAGGTCAAATCGCTGGTTTATTTCCTGAACAAAATTTTGCTTAAGACTGCTTTATTTCTCCTTCATTTTGTAATAGTTTTGGATGTGCATCAATGACTTTTCTTAGAAGTGGTCTGACCATTGAAACTGGAGAGTAAGTGTCTCTGTAAAACACTGTTGTTACAACTTCAAATGGTTTTTAGATATTTTTTAACTAATGACCCAATAAAAGCCCATTGACTCCTCCCAATTTCTAGCTTTTGGCGAACGATGCGGTGGTGATTGACCGATCACTTAGTACCTACACCTATTTAAACTGAGTCGATGTAGCATCATATATTTATGGCAAGCTGAAGAGTGTGTGCTGCACAAGTTACACTAGAAACGCCTACAGGTTGAAGGGAAATAGTATTAACAATGTTCTTAGTATTATCAGCAACGACAACCGTTACTTTATTGGCAATGGACCAGTCAGAAAAAGTGCTTTTCAAGTCTGCGCTTAATTGTTTGCAGTTTGGCGCTCTTCTAAACCATGCGTGGTAAGAGTAAATGACTTGGTGAATAGAGTGCATCAACTGGAGCTGCAGCTGCAGCGGGAATAGCTGTAAAAAATATGTCGTAAAATTGTTTAACGCGCCCACAATGCAGCTGTACAGCTTTCTGATAATACAAATAAAAACAAAATTAAAAATAGATAATGATGAAAAAGAAAAAATCACTTTTACCCACATGTAAACACTCGGTTGCGCTCGCTTTTTTCTGCAGCTGGGTCGTCGTGTTGTGTTCGCATCATTGAATTTGTAAGTATTCCATATTTTGATAGCTTTTTCAGCTGCAGCTTCGTTCGTCTCCATTTTGTTCAGCTATCCGTTAACCAACAATCAGTTGTAAATGTTATTCTTTTTTTTATTTTTTGCTCAACCGTTGATTTAATTACTGTCAACATTCTTTTTGCAGATTTTTCTTAGCTTGGTGGTTGCAATTTTTCCCGACGAACCAATAACCGATCACTTAATTATTTATTAATTTAAAGAAAAAAAAAAAAACAACGACGACCAAAATCGCGACAGACCTCCACGAAGGAAAACACGACTAATGTGGTTTGGACGAAATGCGAATGTCAACACAAAGAAAGGAAACAAAAAAATGATATTGGACTATCGAATCCGGAAACGCAACCCAAAGTAGCACTTGGATGCTACCACCACGGCTAGATCAAATTAAGGGTACGGGTTCACCAATTGAATTAATTAGGTGTTGATTGAATTTCTTTTTGATTTGATTAGAATCAAATGAAATGATAGTGTTGCCACAGGGGCGTAGTATCTACCTGTAAAAGAAAAAGGGCGCCAGCAATTTTTTTTTGAGAAAAAGGAAACTTCAAACCTCTTCGGAGTGGAACCGACGCTGAAAATATTTTTTGAATAGGTACAAAGAAAAAGAAAAGAATTTATACAGGGTGTCCCGCACCTGAGTGGAAGTATTTTAGGGTAGGGTTCATGGGTATATTCTAAGAAAGAAATTGTATGGGGGGAAAGTTGTATCTCCCCTCCCTGAGGCAGGGGGGCAGTTTCTGAAAAATTGACTTATAATGCAACAAAAAAAAAAATTTTAAATCAACGAAAACACATCTAATAATGTGCTAATGTGAATATTGAACACAAAAATAGCACTTAATTACGTAAAATTTTGAAAAACATCGACTTAAGAAAAAAAAAATCTCAACTTTTTTAAACAAATTTGACTTTGAAATTTAATTTCTCAAAAACTATTCGTTTAAACAACTTGATTTAAAAACCAAATGCAAGAATGGAGTATTAACTTTCAAAAAAATATAGCTATTATTAGATGTATTTTCGTTGATTTTTAATGTTTTTTTTTGGCATTTTAAGTCAATTTTTCATAAACTGCCCCCCCCCCCCCTGCCTCAGGGAGGGGAGATACAACTTTCCCCCAATACAATTTTTTTCTAAGAATATACCCAGGAACCACACCCTAAGATACTTCAACTCAGGTGCGGGACACCCTGTATTTTAAATAGGGATTTTTGATAATTCTGAATTGCTTGGGAAGCCTAACAAGCAGGATAAAAACCCAAGGTCTTTAAGAGAAAATATAACAAAGAATTTATTGAATAAAATAGACCGTTATTACCTTGTCCCGAAAGAACCAAACGGAAATTTTTTAACGGGTCAAGCGGATCGCAATTTCGAGAAAAATTAAACTGAACAAAAGCCAACCGATTTATGTGATTAACTACCCATTTTGGAATATAAAACGAAAACTGAACTACAATAATTATGAATAAAATCAACCACTTTATTTATCTCTTATTAACTGTAAAAAATTTCCTCAGCTTCTATTCTGCTTCAATTTCTCTGCAACCCTTTTCCACTGCCTTACAAATTTCTCTTTACTTTTCTGTTATTTTTTTTTTTTCTTAAATTAAACCGTTTGCAACCTTGACTAAATAAATAAAATAAAATAAATTGGGTGCCGCAACAGCTCGTGGAGAACCAGGTGACTTACAACTCTCAACCATTCCTGTGTGCGTGTTGTTGGCAGGAATGGAGGGGACCTGCAGTTTTTTGCCGAGTCCGAATGGCTATTTGAGCAGCACTTATTCATGACAAGTATACTCTTGGAGGATTTGTCAGTTCCTCGCAAGAGGCAGGAACCTTGGCTATCAAAATTAAATTTTGACACTTTCTTTCTTCACTTCAACTCTCTCTTTCAAAAATCGATACGCTCTTACGTCATTTGTTAGCTACTCACAGCTAAGTTGCTGAAGAGCGCTACCGTTGACGAAATACAGCGGTCCAACTATCTCGCACATATCCCTCGCCTTATGAACAGCTATGTATTTTGGAATTCTCCTATCACTGGTTTCACCTCCAAATCACTGCGATTTCGAAGTGTGAAAAAATGAAAACAAATACCAAAATGTTTTCACATGATAATTCGTTTATCACAATCATTTCATTCTGTGAAAACCTGTGAAAAGAAAAATGATAAACAGAAACAAATTGTGCTCATTTGATACACCCAAGTCGCCATCTTGCTCTGTCTATGACGTCACAGTCATCTCTTTCTATGAGCAAGTGGTAACATTTTTTATGTTTGTACTTTTTAGTTCTCACTTTGACAGCTGTTTTTCATAACGAGTTCAGGGATCGCCTTGCGCGTGTTTGTGAAGTGATAAAATGATAAAACTCTGTGAAAACTGAAATGATAACTTTGTTTTCAGAGTAACCGATGACTTATGATATGACTTGTAATAGGCTTGAGAAACGAATTTAGAAGCAGTTTTGTTGAGAGCAATGAACATAATGGCATGCTTGTGGTCGCTCGGCTCGAGCTCGCCGGATATGGGTGGGAACTTTGTTCGCGCTGCTCAATGGTCTCACCTATCACTTTAAACATAAATCATGCCAAGGAAATTCAAATAGTCCGAAGACGAGAAAAATTATAAAACGGACGGACCTTACCACCCGAGGGCGCTGAAGTTGTTATTCAGCGTGCCTACCCACCCTACCTTGGAAGTTATGTGGCCTAGGTTATAACTTCCCCATTACTTTAGCTTACCTTCTTTTCCAGCTCAGTTCATTTCTCCTCCGTTTATACAGCTGCCTTCCGCATCCCCTGAAAATTAAACACCTAGCAAGCCATCAAGCTATACGCTTGAATAAAACACATAATTTCAACCATATTGATGGCGCGATTTACAAAGACAAATTTTATTAATTTTGGGTTTCATAAAAAGAAAATAACTATCAAAATTATTTAAATGATTAAAGCAATTTTAAATATAACAAAAAAAAACAAGATGGTAATCCTAGATCTAAAAAAAAAAGAAAATATGATTGACAAAAAAAAATTATTAACTATTACTTAGATGTGTACATACGTACTTTTTTTGTTATTTTACAAAAAAAAAAGGAAACGGAAGTATTTAGGAGTTTTATCAAATTAACCATTTACGCGGTATTTACCTAGTTTCCTCTTATACTTATTTGGGAACTCAAATACTTTTCCCTAAAAAAAAGTATATCAATGGATACTACACACCTATATACCATCAGACCTCCTACCTGAATCGAGCTCAATAGGGGGTAGAAACTCTGCCTGGGTTATATATCAAACTATCTATGTTTTTTTTTTCTCCTTTTTTTTTTTTTATTTTTATTTTTACTATTTCTGACGAAGGGGAAACCAAATTAATCCACAGCTTTGATTAAGGAAATATAAATAATCATAAAACAAACTCCTATATATACTTTACATGAAAATGGTAAGTAATTTACAAAAAAAAAGTTGTTAAGAAACCCAGCAAAGGGATACAAAAAAAATATCGCACCAACATATAAAAAGATAACACGAACAAAAGCTTTAAAATTTCTCCGTACTAGATCCTCCACGGAATAAAGTTTCAGGTGCAGCATAAATGTATGAGGCGATATATAATTAATATATGGATACGAACAGAAATATCGATGTATATATATGTATATATGATTTAAATCGCACTTAGTATTTTAAATATTGAATTTGAAAATTTTGCGAGTTGCAAATTTCCGATTTTTCTTTCTGAATTTAGACTTGGCTTAATTTTTTTGGCAATAGCAAAAAAAAATTAGAGAAGATTAAAATTCAGCTAATAGGTGTTACGTGATCGGGATTCCAAAACAGCGTTTATATATATACACCTCCTTTTACTCAATAGAAACTCGAATAACTATCTCGGGTTATAGAAAAGGGGTGGGCGATCACGACTCCTGTGTGTAATAGTCCGTGATCGCCTAACTGCATTAAATCCTATCGGGAGATAATAGAGCTTATCACTTTTTGATTTCAAGTACACTTATTTAAATTTTGCATTATTCTTATTTATATTTATATATATATATTTATTTCCACTAATATAAAACAAACTATTCAAAAAAAAAAAAAACACTCACCAAAATTCAATAAAATCGAGGCTTAATATGATTTTCACCTTACTATAGTTGTAGGTAGTTACAGTAGTGATATTGGCACTTCGTAATTGTAACAGTGGGTAGGTATATACCTATGTATGTTTTCTGTGAATTATGCATTTTTTTATTTCTTTTTTTTTTTATTTTTAACACTTTTAACTTTATCCAATAAACTTACTAATTTAAACTGGGTAGTAGTATATGAAAATTTTAAATTGCGGATTGTATTTGTTATTTTCTTTATTATATAAATAAATGCTCTCAAATTTTTTTCAAATTTTTTTTTGTAGTTATAGGTATGTATATAGTTCTTAACTATTAACTTGCACTGTCTTAGCCGTCTATGTCGTTCGACGGTTTCTACAACTCTGCCTATGAAAGGTAGCAAGAATTTCGAATTCTAATCGTTTCATCAATATGGTCAACGGCTTAATCATTTGATTTGAGCTGCCAATCAAATTTATCCATTCCAATCATCCTATTTTTACAAACGGTCTACTTATTTAAAATCGATAACGTGTAAATCGAATTTGCACGTTTTCGATTTTATTGCTAGATTCCACGACATCTATCTCTCAATCCCTCCAATAAACATTTCTTGCGGCGGCCATCATGCTTTTTACTAAAGTTTTTGATATCTTTATGTTGGAAGCATTGACCTCCAAAACCAAAACAAAAAGAAATATGGTGAGCGAGAATGCCGACGCGATTGTTCCTTTGCTAAAAAAAAACTTTCAATTTTATTGGCAAAATTCTCGCAACCACCCACAAAATATATAAAACATACGTGGATTTTCGTTTAGACTCCGTGGTAGCACTCCAAATATCATCCTTTATTGACACCTGGTAAGTTGCTTTCCACACCACCTGCATTTCAGCACATGAACCCTATCTGGGGGATAAAATTTTTTCCAATTTGACGTTCAATGTATTTTCCATAAGAGAAAAGCAAAAGAGAGTCATATTCATGTTACTTTTTCTAATAACTTTTATATAAACGGATACAACTTTTATGATTGCAATAGAATAACAAAACATGTTAGTTTACAAATCTAGCAAAAAATAAATCAAAACTGACGCCTCAAATGCTTTAAATTTAAGATGAAAAATGTAAACAAACTACCTTTACAACCAGAAACAACAACACCAATACTCGTTTGAGAAAAAAGCAGCGCAGAGACGTAGCCAAGATTATTTAAAACATGAACAGTTTTTTTTTTCTTTGTTAATTATGTTTGTATTTATTGAAAATGAAGATTTTCAAATACATGTAATGTTTTTGTTTGGATTGAAAATTTCTTGCATATATATTTACCAATTTAATTACAAAAAAAAAATGTTTAAGTATTTTTACCTACGTACAGAATTTTTTGGTTTGGAGGCATGTAAATATTTTAAATGCTTCTTCGTTATACCGAATTTACACGACTGGTGAAAAGCTGCCGGTATAATGACAAAAATAATGAATTTGTCTATTCTTCTGTTATTGTTTTGGTCATTATATTGCCAGTTCTCCAATCGTGTAAATGCGGCATTAACAAAAGACGCAGGCACGATTGAAGTGTTATTATTTCCTGATGTTTTTGGAGGGTACATATTTTGAAAATAATAATTGTAAAAAATTAAACGCAAAATTTTATTTATTCAATAAAGGGTGTTATTGACCCCATGAGCTTCGCTAGTTTCTAAAGACAAAATATATTGTATTGACCTTTTGCACAAACAGTGTACAAATATTTGTACTCCTTTTTTCTCAAGAATACAAATTCACAAACGCAATACATAAATATATAGAAATACTTTATACCTACATCTTCATAAAAACATTACTGCAAAGTTTCGGTGACGTAAGCTTTTACTTATTAGAAAACAGTAGTAAAATATATAATATAAAAATCTTCATAATTGACTCTTGTCTATCAAACCCCTTCCCTGACTACGCACGTGACACCAATTTTGCTTACGAAATGAATCCATTTTGGAAAGCAACAACAACAATACAGGTTTGTTTACATTTTTCATCTGCAAAATATAAGAAGTTATACATAAGTTTTAATACATATTCTTCTTGATTAACTAACTCACATAAATTCTTTTTCTATTGCAACTATAAAATAAATACGTGTTCATAGAAAATTAATTAGCAAAAGTAATGTTTTTCAGACCTTTTTTTTGTTTTCTCTTATGGGAAATACATTGAATGTCAAAATGAAAAAAAATGTATCCCCCACATAGGGTTCATGTGCTGACTGCTAGGTGCCGTGACTCCATTCGCCAATATAGCGTAAGTCCAAACAAAACATCACCTATGTAGCCGTCGCGTCGCCCGAACTACAAAACAAAATATATTGGATGTACGTATGTACCTATGTACATTTCGGTTTCGCGTTTTCTCCAATCTAGTGTTTCTATTCAAATAATGGCCTCTTTCGTAATTAAAAATAAAACGCGTAAGAAAATGGTGAAATAATAATGTTTTATATATCGCAGGGTGATTCAAGTTAATGTGTAGTGAAAATGCAAAGCATAACCTACAAAAAAAAAGTCATTTGTATTTGGGTTCTTGGTTTGGTCTCAACCCCGCGTTTGCCTCCCTATTTTGCGATCAGTTTCCTTTTAATAAATAAATAATTGCCTTCTAAAAGAACTCATGAGGAAACCCCATCAAAACCTGCGATGGTCAATGCCCTGCTTCGCTTGGGTGTCGCCGCAGTTGCACTGCAACAGCTTTTAGCTGTTTTTTTGGCTATCTCAAAGCTACAACAACAACAACAGTAGCCACGACCACATCCAATTCCAGCCAAGTATCCACTCCTATATCTCGAGTCATTGCGAGCAGCAGCAACAGCAAGAAGAATTTCACTACAGGCAATGGTTACAACAACAGGTGCAGATACAGAAACATAGGTAAACATATGATAATAATAACCATGGGATGTACTGAACGAAACTTTTTTTTTGTTTTTAATTTCAGTTACGGTGTCCACAACAAAGCTCTGATCACGCAGGAGAACTTTTCGACGACGGGAACAGAGGATTGGACACCACCGTACATATGAATCGATGTTGCAACTTTTTGTCACGTATATTATAAGTATTTAACGACGGGGTGAGTTTAATCTATAGTAAAAAGTATCATCGTTGAAAATAAACATTACTAAAAGTGCCTCTACACTATCCCACAAAGTATTAACACATGTCAGAATAAAGTGGGAAAGAATTTCATACGACTGCCAAATTTGTATGATGAAAATGATTTTCATATTTTGCTTCCACACTAGCATCAAAACAAATCAGTTTCACAATAACCTCAAACGCCCAAGTGGGATAGAATGTGTGATGGTTTTAGAACCGATCTTAAATATTTTCAGGTATAAACACATGTCAAATCGTGTAGGATGCGATGTCAAGTTGTGTGTGATGAAATTTCATATTTTGCTTCCACACTATTATACATGATTTCTTCACACTTTTTTGACATGTATTAATACTCAATGGGATAGTGTGGAACGGCTATAAGAATGTGGACATTTAAAATAAATGCTTATAATAAAAAATGAAAATGCACATTTATGTGCTACAATATTATGTGATATGTATATTTGTATTTCAAGTAGAAGCTGGATAATGTGGGTGTACTGAAGTACAGGGGAGGTTAAAATTCTTACCTGAGAGATTTTTGATTAGGTGGGGATTGTTAATTTACGATTTTTTTTTCTTTAATGTGGGGAAGAACCCTCACAAGCCGGGCTATAGAACCATAATATCTTCCGCGAAATCTATAGAGATTTCTGTATCTAGTTTCCATTTATTTTTTTGATGGCTTGCTAGCCAAAGCATTTGGATCAAGCATAGTCATATAACGTCTAGCATACTTGACTGTATAAAGTGTTGCCCTTATTTTCCCTACGGAATGCGCGGCTTATCTATGGCAATTCACCAGGGTTCTAATATTGTGCTGAGGACACCATTGCGCATGAAATTACTTCATTATTGGATAATTTAAGTACATTTTTGTATATACATATTTGGCAAGTACTTACACGATTTAATATGTATCTTAACCAATAATGAAATATACAAAGTTACAAAAAAAATAAACAATTTAGGTAACAATTAAATAAGTTACACCAGAGAATGTAAATAAATAATAAATGAACAAGTGAATAAATAACTCAGCCACAAATAAATAAAATAACGAATAAATAAATGAACAAATCAATCAATAAACGAATAAATAAATTAACAAAAAAAAAAGAAGTTTACTAGCAAATAAATAAGCAAATTTAAGAATAATTACGTAAATTTAACAGGTACATAAATAAATAAAACAGTAAATAAATAAATTAGTAAGAGAAATAAATAAATAACTTAACAAATTAATAAATAAAGTAACAAAAGGGTAAATAAATTAACAGAGAAATAAATTAACTAATAAATAAATAGTAAATAAAAAAAATAGATTATACTACAACTAATAATACTAAGCCTAATATTGCAAACTTAATCTAATATAATTAAATAAATAAAATATCACAGTGCTGGATCGATTTCATTGTTTCAATCGAATTGAAACAAATGAAAATATCACAGGTCGGATGGACTTCACTGGTTGAATAAATAATTAATAAATTAACAAAAAAAAACGAATATGGCAATAAATAAATAACAAAAATAATAATAAATAAAGCTATAAAACCAAGAATCTTTAATATGAGTTACATACAAAAAAAAAATGAATAAATTTGAATACAAAAACCTGTATAGCAAGGTAAATTATAGGATAATAATATACAAAAATACGTAAACTATAAGATGTTGTCATAACAAAAAAAAAACAACTAATATATGGGTAAAGAGGTATTATTTCACTGCTTGATGTCCTTAGCATGATAGATACCAATGGTTTTGCCGGATAAGTTTTCCAATTCGTATAAGTTTTTGCCTACAGATTTTACTACGCGACATTTCACAAATTTGGGACATAGTTTGGCACTGAGGCATTTCGAACTGTCACTAAGGACGAAATTCCTTCGAAATACCTCTTGACCAGGGACGAAACGTATATTACGAGTTCTAGTGTTGTACTTTTGGGCACTCTTCTCACTTGCTTTCGCTATACTATGTTTAATTTTGTCACGCATGCATTGCATTCGGGTGTGTCTAGAAAGGGTCATACACTCACCATCTTCTAAGCAATTCAATTTTTGAGCCAGCTCATAGCAACTCCCGTGGGTCATCATATTTAATCCAAAAAGTGCAAAATATGGTGACACTCCGGTTGAAGTATGAACTGCACTTCTAAGTGCACACGCTATATCGCTTAAATTAAGATCCCAATCTCGCTGGTCTTCTTTGAGATAAGACCGAATGGCAGCAAGAAGAGTACGATTTACTCTCTCTGAGGCATTTGACTGCGGAGAATAATTCGCAGTTTTAAAGTGTCGTATACCGTAGCTTTTCAAAAAATGTTGGAAATCCTTCGACAAAAACTGTTTTCCATTGTCGGAGTGCATTATTTGAGGTACTCCAAACATGTTGAAAACATTTTCTTGCAGGTATTTAATGATGCTTGAAGCATTGGCATTACGTAAGGACTTCAAAAAGACAAATTTGGACAAGTGATCAAGGACAACAAAGACAAAACTATTACCGGACTTAGAACGCGGATACGGACCCAAAAAGTCTACATATAGCTTTTGAAAAGGACGATCAACGCTGTACACAGTTGACATTGGAGGACGTAAGACTTGGTTAGCCGGTTTACATTGAATGCAAGTAACACATTTTGCAATAAATTCACGAATTTGCACCGTCATATTCGGCCAATAAAAATATTCGCGAATTCTTTGAAGAGTTTTTGCTACTCCTCCGTGAGCAACCTGTGGAGGATTATGGGCACGAACTATAATTTCGTTCGTTAGCTCTGAAGGTACCCATAATCTCCAAGAATGTTCAACGGTTATGGGATCATCTTGTTGTGTTGGAAAAGATCGCTTATACAAAAATTTATCTTCTATTTTTAAGTCGGGTAGTCGGTCTTGATTTTCTTTAACAGTATTTAATAAATTAACATATTCTTCAGATTCAAACTCTTTCGCGTTCAGATCTATCAAAGGTGCTATATTCCCTATATCTACGCTTTCAACTTCCATGAACACCCTTGATAAGGCATCAGGGACAACATTAAGACTTCCTTTCCTGTGTTCAATATCAAATGAAAAGGTTTGTAACTGCAGGCTCCAACGAGCAAGTCTACCACTCAGGTCCTTAAGACTCATGAGCCATTTTAGACTGGAATGGTCTGTAATGACAGTGAACAACATTCCTTCCACATATGGTCTAAATTTTTGAATAGCCAAAACTGCTGCGAGACACTCTTTTTCCGTGACGCTATAATTTTTTTGGCACTTGTTTAGCTTCTGAGAGAAGTATGAAATCGGTGTCTCTTCCTCGGCGTCATTCTTCTGAAAGAGTACCGCCCCTACACCTGTATCAGAAGCATCGCATTGAATGAAAAATCGTTTGGTGAAATCAGGATGTGATAATACCGGGGCTGTCGTCAAGGCCTTCTTTAACTTCTCAAATGCCTCCAGAGCCTCTTCCGTCATTTTAAATTTGGTGTTACTTTTTTTTCAGAGTGTCCGTGATTGGAGCAGTCAAAGACGAAAATTCCCGTACAAACCTACGGTACCACCCTGCTAGACCAAGCAGCCTGCGAACTTGCTTTGCCGTTTTCGGAACTGGAAAATTTTCTATCGCCTCAACTTTAGCGGGGTCCGTCTTAATTCTCCCACCACCAACGATGAAGCCTAGATACTTCAATTCTTTGAAGCAGAATTTAGACTTCGTTACGTTGATGGTGAGGCCAGCTTTATTGAGGCAAGCAGCCACTTCGTCCAGCAGAGCGATATGTGCCTCAAAATCCGGAGCAATGACGAGCAGATCATCGAGGTACACAAAGACACGATCCCTTAACCTTGAGGGTATGACCTTGTCCATTAACTGACATAACCTCTGGGCTGCATTACACAGTCCAAAAGGCATGACAGTAAAATGGTACAAGGGCCGCCCCGGTATAGTAAAAGCAGTTTTTTCTCTACTCTGCTCCTCCAACGGTATCTGCCAAAATGCGTCTTTGAGATCGATACTACTTATAAAAATAGTATCACGAAGACGACTGAAGATGCCTTCGAGGTTTGGGAGAGGATAAGCATTTTTCTTCGTGAGGGAGTTCAGCTTACGCGAATCCAAACACAGACGATTTTTGCCTGGTTTCTGTATGAGGACCACTGGTGAACTCCACGGGCTTTCACTCTCTTCAATCACTCCAAGGCTCAACATTCGGTCTATCTCGGCATACATCAGGGCTTGTATCGCCGGGGAGACAGGATAGTGACGCTGCTTTACCGGAACCGCCTCTCCGGTTTCAATGATGTGCTCGGCAAGCGTCGTTTTTCCGAGTCCGTATTGGGTATAGCACCGGAACTTTCGTCTGACTGCGTCCAATCGCTTTTGTTGCTCTGGAGACAGCTGGTGAGTATCTGAAGTAACCTTGACATCCGATATTTTAATTTCACTGACGATTTCAGGTGCAAGTTTGAATGCCTTCCAAAAGTCGACGCCGAGATAGAGTTCCTGGTCGAGATTTGGAACAAGGTAAAAAGTAATTTCATTGTTCATATTTTTGTAGTGTACATCCACATTAACTCTTCCGATAATTGATTGACATTTTCCATCTGCCGTCTTAACGTCAGACGCAAATGGAGAAATTGGAATGTTTAGCTCATTAAGTAGGTTTTTACAATCTTTGCCTAGAATGCTGACGCTTGCGCCGCTATCAAGCAATCCTAAAATTTCCTTATCTGCTAATTTTACTTTGGCATAAGGCCTAGGGTCTCCAGACACATCTACTATGGTAGACAATAGATTGCATCTTAATTTCTTTCTTTTATCATATCTATCTCTAGCCTTAAGAATCTTTTTGCTAACAGAGCCATTGAAAATTCTTTCTCTGGCCTTGTTATATTCATCAATTCTAATATGTAAAGGTTTTCTATAGCTAAATTTTCTATCATTTGGTTTTTCTTCTATCTCTGTACTTTCTCTTTGCAAAATCTTAATTTTATTTAATTTAAGTTCGTTTTCTAAAGGTTTTTCTGTATTAATGATTCGGGGAACTGTGTCGAACGCGACTCCCCCGTTGAAGTCGCGCTCTTTTTCCTGTTTTCCGGTTGGCACTTTGGGCAGTTGGAAACTATAACGTTTTCCTCACCGCACCGGAAACAGAAAATGTTTTGTTTAGGAGATGGGCACTCCCAATACAAATGTCCGTTGACCTTGCAATTCCAGCAATTAAGAATTTTATTTGCTGGTTTAGGCCTGTTATTATTGACATATTGCATTGCTGCAATATGATCATCGTATTGATACGAATCTTCATCATAATAATGAAGTTCATTAGTTACCATTTTTTGAGGTGGCCTATAGTGTCTTGCAGCGTTGTGCATTTCCTTCGGTGGGAAAGCGTTTTCAGCTTCCTTGCACGCGAATCTTAATTGGTCTAGTGAAAATATTGCCATAGGATATACCAACTTGCCAATCTTTTCATTAAGGTTTCTTTTTAGCATTCGTATGAGTTCAAACTCTGGCATTTGGACTTTTAACTGTGCTCTCAACCTCGATATTGCAGTGAAATAACTTTCACACGGCTCATATGCACCTTGTTTTCGATCCGCCATTTCTCGCATTATTTCATAGTCAGATTTGCAGTTTCTGAAATGAAGCAGTAAGGCGTCGCGTAACATTGGCCAGTCCGGTCTGTAGTTTGACCTTTGGAACTCCCAATACCAATCCTGTGCTGAGCCTGAGAGCGTAAGGTGGAACTGCTTAAGAATCTCAGGCCAAGGGCAAGCGTATTGAGTTTGGAGAGTTTCAAGCCGGAAAATAAAATCTTCGACGGTCAGATTCTCAGGTTTGCCGTCGAATTTTAGGCCCCATCGGTCAATTTTTATTTGATCACGATAAGCTCTGCCAGAATTATAATTCACATCATAATATGGATTATGAGGACTTTGATGGCTACCTTCTGGTTGAGGTACTGGAAAATGAACTTGTTGGTTCATACTGGAGTTTGAGCCGAAATTATTGTTAATTGGTTTGAAACTATTAAATGGTTCAGATACTTGGGTGGGTGGATTAATTAGACGTGGGTTGGTTTGAAAGTTTGGAACCATTGTCTGTAATGGTTGCTGTTGATTGTATGAATGTTGTTTTTGGTGTGATTGTTTTTGCGGTTGCTGATGATCAGGATACTGCAATTGTTGCTGCTGATTTGATTGTTTTTGTTGTTGCCTTTGAGGCAACGGTTTTCGAAAAGAGATTGGATTTGAAGAAGGTTTTAGAACAGCATCTTCCTGTCTAATCAATGGGCGAGTTGCAGAATTGATTTCACCTAGAAAGTCAATGAAGTTATCTTTTATGGATTTTTTTATGCTATCCGATATGTCTGCTTTCATAGACTCAGCATATGAAGAAAACGCGTTAACTATTGCTAAGTTTACATAGGCTTTGATATCGGATGGAACCGACTCAGACGTATTTACGTTTTGGTCAGCCATATCTCGGCTTTCCAAGATTTCTTGATTACGGATAGTTCGAATACTATTATCGAGATCAATTGAAGTCGCACCCAAATTGCTTAAGTTACTAAAAGAGGGTGCTGGAATACTTTCAGACTCCACTGAATTGTTCAAGGGTTCACCACCCTCTGATATATTCAACAAGGGAGCATTAACTTGGTTATTACTTGTAGGTGGTGTGTGCTGAACCCGAGGGGGTCGGTTATAGTTATTTGCTATATTGTCGGTTGGTAGATTTGACATGTTATTCCTATCTATAGAAGAAGCTTCTGCTGATTGGGATAAACTTGATTGGCTAGCGGATTGATGAACGGAACTCGAATCGGTACGTGGTTGATTTTTTTCTTTTTCGTTTGTTCGAGGTGGTGAATGCACTAAGGGGCTAAGACTGTATAACAAGCGTTCTTGCTCGTTTGGATTCAGTCTATTTGACGCTCTAACACCTTTTTTCTTCGTTGTACCTGTTTTGTTACCTTGACTTAAACCGTCTTTTTCTGTAACTACCATATTTTGTTTGTAGTTTATTGTTTTTGAAAATTTGAATTAAGATTTTTAAGATGATAGAAATTTGAGATACCTATAGAAATATATTTTTTTTTTTTTTTTTTTTTTTTTTTTTTAAGTTTTAGATATAAGGATCTTTTATTTCTAAACAAAAAAGATGAAGTAGAAATATTAATAAGTATATTATGTGTAGTACGTATTTATTGAAATTGGTTGTATACGAATATGTATAAGTATATCTATATCCTTAAGATATATTATTTACGAAGGATTGTAAATTGTATTTAGATTATAAGTGTTTGTGTATTATTAATGAAGAAAGAAAATGTTTGTGTTTAAAAAAAAACTATATTAATAAGATATATGTATGTATATGTGTATGTTTATTTGAATAGGTATAAAAAAGTTTTTATGTGTACTCTGTATACCTAATGATTTTTATTTTAAATTATTTTGTTTTTTTTTTTTTGTAATTAATCTCTGAGTTTTTATCAATAAATCTATGATTTTGAAAACTTATTTTCAAAAATTTATAAATTTCGTTTTATTTTTTTGGTTTTGTGCATAAATCATTGCGGGGATGCATCGGGCAACTTTTTCGGAGGATGTATTTTTGTTGAAGTTTGAACTGAGCTGAAAAAGTTGAAAAATGTGTGATGATAGGAGACTGTCGGACGGACTAAATGTTGAAGATTCCCTCTAAGTGGTAAGTAGGTACACAAAAATTTCACGTAGGACAAAACTTGTTGCTATCTGGTTGCTCCCGCTATTCTAGACTAGTCTGAGACCTTAGCTAGAAGTCATGAAGTTCAAAGATAAGCAACACATAGATAAAAAGGAAGGAAAATCCAGAAAAAGAAAATTGTGCAACAGTTGTGATACTTTGTCATCTAACTGGCCACAATTTATTCTTTGTAGAAAAACAGGACAATGGAGTGAAAATAAAAAAAAATATAGAAAAGAAAAATTATAACAGATAAGGGATGGGTATTGACAAGACAAAACACGGGTTAATTGTAGTCGTCATCATCATCTTGTTATCTCGTCGCAAATGAAAAGGTATGTTTGAAACTTTCCTTATTCATGACATACGAGTTGCCGATGATGATGACGAAAACAATTAGGGAATATTGAAATAGGGATAAAGGTAGACAAAAACAAAGACTCACGTTGGGCGCCATTTGTAATAGGCTTGAGAAACGAATTTAGAAGCAGTTTTGTTGAGAGCAATGAACATAATGGCATGCTTGTGGTCGCTCGGCTCGAGCTCGCCGGATATGGGTGGGAACTTTGTTCGCGCTGCTCAATGGTCTCACCTATCACTTTAAACATAAATCATGCCAAGGAAATTCAAATAGTCCGAAGACGAGAAAAATTATAAAACGGACGGACCTTACCACCCGAGGGCGCTGAAGTTGTTATTCAGCGTGCCTACCCACCCTACCTTGGAAGTTATGTGGCCTAGGTTATAACTTCCCCATTACTTTAGCTTACCTTCTTTTCCAGCTCAGTTCATTTCTCCTCCGTTTATACAGCTGCCTTCCGCATCCCCTGAAAATTAAACACCTAGCAAGCCATCAAGCTATACGCTTGAATAAAACACATAATTTCAACCATATTGATGGCGCGATTTACAAAGACAAATTTTATTAATTTTGGGTTTCATAAAAAGAAAATAACTATCAAAATTATTTAAATGATTAAAGCAATTTTAAATATAACAAAAAAAAACAAGATGGTAATCCTAGATCTAAAAAAAAAAGAAAATATGATTGACAAAAAAAAATTATTAACTATTACTTAGATGTGTACATACGTACTTTTTTTGTTATTTTACAAAAAAAAAAGGAAACGGAAGTATTTAGGAGTTTTATCAAATTAACCATTTACGCGGTATTTACCTAGTTTCCTCTTATACTTATTTGGGAACTCAAATACTTTTCCCTAAAAAAAAGTATATCAATGGATACTACACACCTATATACCATCAGACCTCCTACCTGAATCGAGCTCAATAGGGGGTAGAAACTCTGCCTGGGTTATATATCAAACTATCTATGTTTTTTTTTTCTCCTTTTTTTTTTTTTATTTTTATTTTTACTATTTCTGACGAAGGGGAAACCAAATTAATCCACAGCTTTGATTAAGGAAATATAAATAATCATAAAACAAACTCCTATATATACTTTACATGAAAATGGTAAGTAATTTACAAAAAAAAAGTTGTTAAGAAACCCAGCAAAGGGATACAAAAAAAATATCGCACCAACATATAAAAAGATAACACGAACAAAAGCTTTAAAATTTCTCCGTACTAGATCCTCCACGGAATAAAGTTTCAGGTGCAGCATAAATGTATGAGGCGATATATAATTAATATATGGATACGAACAGAAATATCGATGTATATATATGTATATATGATTTAAATCGCACTTAGTATTTTAAATATTGAATTTGAAAATTTTGCGAGTTGCAAATTTCCGATTTTTCTTTCTGAATTTAGACTTGGCTTAATTTTTTTGGCAATAGCAAAAAAAAATTAGAGAAGATTAAAATTCAGCTAATAGGTGTTACGTGATCGGGATTCCAAAACAGCGTTTATATATATACACCTCCTTTTACTCAATAGAAACTCGAATAACTATCTCGGGTTATAGAAAAGGGGTGGGCGATCACGACTCCTGTGTGTAATAGTCCGTGATCGCCTAACTGCATTAAATCCTATCGGGAGATAATAGAGCTTATCACTTTTTGATTTCAAGTACACTTATTTAAATTTTGCATTATTCTTATTTATATTTATATATATATATTTATTTCCACTAATATAAAACAAACTATTCAAAAAAAAAAAAAACACTCACCAAAATTCAATAAAATCGAGGCTTAATATGATTTTCACCTTACTATAGTTGTAGGTAGTTACAGTAGTGATATTGGCACTTCGTAATTGTAACAGTGGGTAGGTATATACCTATGTATGTTTTCTGTGAATTATGCATTTTTTTATTTCTTTTTTTTTTTATTTTTAACACTTTTAACTTTATCCAATAAACTTACTAATTTAAACTGGGTAGTAGTATATGAAAATTTTAAATTGCGGATTGTATTTGTTATTTTCTTTATTATATAAATAAATGCTCTCAAATTTTTTTCAAATTTTTTTTTGTAGTTATAGGTATGTATATAGTTCTTAACTATTAACTTGCACTGTCTTAGCCGTCTATGTCGTTCGACGGTTTCTACAACTCTGCCTATGAAAGGTAGCAAGAATTTCGAATTCTAATCGTTTCATCAATATGGTCAACGGCTTAATCATTTGATTTGAGCTGCCAATCAAATTTATCCATTCCAATCATCCTATTTTTACAAACGGTCTACTTATTTAAAATCGATAACGTGTAAATCGAATTTGCACGTTTTCGATTTTATTGCTAGATTCCACGACATCTATCTCTCAATCCCTCCAATAAACATTTCTTGCGGCGGCCATCATGCTTTTTACTAAAGTTTTTGATATCTTTATGTTGGTAGCATTGACCTCCAAAACCAAAACAAAAAGAAATATGGTGAGCGAGAATGCCGACGCGATTGTTCCTTTGCTAAAAAAAAACTTTCAATTTTATTGGCAAAATTCTCGCAACCACCCACAAAATATATAAAACATACGTGGATTTTCGTTTAGACTCCGTGGTAGCACTCCAAATATCATCCTTTATATAGCGTAAGTCCAAACAAAACATCACCTATGTAGCCGTCGCGTCGCCCGAACTACAAAACAAAATATATTGGATGTACGTATGTACCTATGTACATTTCGGTTTCGCGTTTTCTCCAATCTAGTGTTTCTATTCAAATAATGGCCTCTTTCGTAATTAAAAATAAAACGCGTAAGAAAATGGTGAAATAATAATGTTTTATATATCGCAGGGTGATTCAAGTTAATGTGTAGTGAAAATGCAAAGCATAACCTACAAAAAAAAAGTCATTTGTATTTGGGTTCTTGGTTTGGTCTCAACCCCGCGTTTGCCTCCCTATTTTGCGATCAGTTTCCTTTTAATAAATAAATAATTGCCTTCTAAAAGAACTCATGAGGAAACCCCATCAAAACCTGCGATGGTCAATGCCCTGCTTCGCTTGGGTGTCGCCGCAGTTGCACTGCAACAGCTTTTAGCTGTTTTTTTGGCTATCTCAAAGCTACAACAACAACAACAGTAGCCACGACCACATCCAATTCCAGCCAAGTATCCACTCCTATATCTCGAGTCATTGCGAGCAGCAGCAACAGCAAGAAGAATTTCACTACAGGCAATGGTTACAACAACAGGTGCAGATACAGAAACATAGGTAAACATATGATAATAATAACCATGGGATGTACTGAACGAAACTTTTTTTTTGTTTTTAATTTCAGTTACGGTGTCCACAACAGACTATGTGTTTCAATTTCAACGGAACGATTTAACACAAAAAGAAAACAACGTCGGTGGACTTTTTTTTTAGATTTGGGGAAAAGTTAGGGATTGGCAAATAACGTTTTATTTTTAACATTTTTAATGAGATATGAAGATTTGTGCATGTTGAGCCCGGCCATTCTGAAATGAGTTGTATCCACTTTCAGGGACCAAGTGTCACCCGCGCTTTAATTGAGCCGACCATCTGTTTGTAAATCGGTCATTTGGGATTTGGGGTCCAATGTCACCCACACTTCTTCGGTAATCTGTATTGTAGCCAACCGCCCGTCTGTTAACTAGTGCGAGTGGAAAACTCCTCCACTTTATATATCAACCATATTGTTTTCTTCAAAATACTGAGGGAGTGAACAGTTGGGAGTTGGCTGCCCTTCTCAGCATATTGAAGGAAACACCTGTAGGGAAGAACAAGAAACAAAAAGGCTGGGAAAAGTATTTGGGTAACTGAAAGAACAAATTTTGTCACAGTAAATTTTCGTGATAGTGGGTTATAATTCGGCTCAAGAACTGACTCAAAGTTTTGAAAACCATAATGCTTGAACAAATTTATATCGGCAATTGTTTCACAGCTGTCATTTTGGCATTTTCCTTTTTTTCGCAGTCACATACTCGCTTTATGTTATTGTCAGGGCCATAAAGTTGTTTCTGTCGCTTTATTTTATATCTCAAGTTCCTTGAATAGCTTCACCCTTGTCTTGACAAGCGTGAACTTCGTTTACCTCCAAACTCTCAGCGCCGGTGTTATGATACTCGTCATTAACAATAGCATGTTGAATTTTGAAGAAAAAATAGCTCCAAACAGGTAGACAAAAAACGTATCTATTTTTATTTTTTTGTTCAAAGTATCAGGTTTAAAATAGAAATAATTATAATTATTAAAAATTTTACGAAACTATCTGAAAGCACTAACCTTCTTCTTCAAATATCAGTTTAAATCTTTTCAATATCTCACTTACTTTCCGAGAAATTCTTAGCCAGATATTATAGTCTTCACTCGGTATTTCTTTATGTTAAATAAACCGTGTATGGAAAAATATGCCAAACGCATACATAGAAGATATTGGAATATTTCAGAGAGTTTCGCAAATTTTGTTGAAAAACAATTATTTCTAGATGTTATAAGGCCTCAAAAATAGCAATAGCAGGAATTTCTTGAAAACGCGAGCTGATAGCCACAAACGGATGACAGATTTGAATTCGGCATCCAAAAGCATACCAAAAAACAAAACTCACTGTCTGTACTAAAAAGTAAACTGGTATTTACAAGCCTTCCTAATTTTGCCAAAATACTTTTTTCCCTATATGTGTTTGAAATACAATTTTTATTTTCAAAACTATAATTATGAATCTAATTTTTGAGTTTTTGTGGAAGCGCATCTTGATACTATAAAAATATATTTTTTCAGATTTTTTTCTATCAATAAAACGAAAGATATAAAGAAAAATTCGAAAAAATACTTTTTCCGACTATTGTATGTATGTACATTATATTAAGGTGTCTGTTAGTTCCCATAAAACCAATTTTTAATATCAGAAATCATCTACCTAAATCAAAAGGTTACCTTTGTCCTAAAATAAAGCTTTTAAATAAGAAAATGTTGTACACGAAAATTTAACAGTGCCTCTAACTAAGGCCATACCTTGTACATACAATATAAAGAATTCCTCGTCGCATTGTGAATCAGGCTTGAGTATGACATCCATCAAATGATAATGGGGTCTCAAAGAAGGCGAAGAAATGTTTGAAGCACAAATACACACATGAAGACTCATACATATTCTATTTTCAAATCCAAGGAAATAGGAGTAAACTGATTTTGTAGCCAGAGTGAAGGTAAGCTAGGAAGGACCTAGGAATAAGGCCGTGAAACATCCTATATCATAATATTGTAATATTTTCTCAGGTTTGCTAATAAAACTTATTTACTTTATTTAAAACATCCACTTATTTATTCGACAAAATAAAAATCTTCATTTTTCTTTCTACAAAACAATTTATTGTTCACCACTCAACTACGAGTATTCTGAAATTAATGCACCAACCCTGGTTTTCACTTTCATTACTTTATTCATTCACAATTAAAAACAAACTGTGTCCACTTTCAAGATTTACAAAAATTGGCATTGAACGATAAATAATTATTTGCTTAACGCTAGTTATCTAAAAGTATTCATTGATTAATTAAATTAATTAATTTCAATAACCCAGATACAGGTTTTCACTCTCACCGCCAGAGAGCTATTAACCATTGTGAATGATGTCAGCAGTTTAAGGAATACAGAGGAAAAGAGACAGGCTTAACATGACAAATAAATAAACTTAAGAAAAAAGAATTGATATACAGCACTGTTCTTGCACTAACCCGCATCGTTTTATTTTCACGAGGTGAGCCATATGGGTTATGAGCGATAATAAAACGCGGATATTGTGCTTATATCAAGTCTTAATCTATTGGCTGCTGTATCCACTGCCGGTCAAACATGTGCCTTTTATACTTGTTTGATAAGCTCTGGATATTGCCCGGATGTTCAAGTAGCTGCTTCTGGAGCTTTCCGTGGCAAAATTTCACATAATTTCCTTTTCTAAGGCTTTTATTTTGACATTTAGCAACAATGCCTTAAAGCTGACGAAAGCTCTCCGTAGGTTTGCTTGCATCATAATCCGGAAGATGGCGCTTCTTCATTCGAGAGTCGTTATAGTTCATTAGAGAGTCGTTAAAAATTAGTTAAGGGTATATGCACTGTGACTTTAAGCTCTATTATGCCTGTTTGTTTGCGATTGTGAGTCGTTATAGTCTTATAATTCAAATGTGAAGGTAGTTACAATATCATGTTTTTAGCTATGGACATGGGGACTTGGAGGTGGTACAAGCGGGGTAGTTTCCTTCCTGTCCTGAAAGTACTACGCTACTAACAACAAGACTATCGGTGATTTGTTGCTATGTGTTAGAGACCCCAGCGGCAAATAAAACGGAACAACTAGTCAAACAATATTACTTGCTCAACTATGTTTGATAAACAGGTGCAGACCATTTCTGTAACATAATATAAACCGTAACATTTCTAAAAAATTTTGTATTGGAAACGAGTTTTAGACTAAATCTTATCAAATTTTAAAGAATTTTGAGAATTTTAATGGCTGGAAGTTGCCAATCAAATTTTAGGTCAACTACTCAAAAACTCGAACAAATCAAAAATAATCGAAAGTTATAGTTTTTTCTAGTTGTATTATTTAAATCTGAAATCAAGCTAAGAATTATGATAGTTGACAGCTGGATGGACCGTTAAATTGCCATAATTGTATAAATAAAAGAGTATTTTAAGTGCTTCATAAATAATGGTAGTTTTTAACGGTTTTTCCAACTGTCTGTTTTAAGGGCAAGGGAAATATATACGTTTGATTTATAATTTTTGTATTTTTCTCAATTAATCTTGCACCGAAAACTTATGACTAGGGTGACCAACTTTCCGCAAGCCGATTTCGGTACACAAGAAGATAGATTTTTTTTAAATGGTCGAAAATGCACGCAAAAGAGCAAGAACGGCGCGGGAAACGCAAAATGACAGAAATCTATATAAAAAAAAAAAAAAAAATAAAGAACGATACTGGCACTTTTCGTCCAGGAGTTAGGAATTAGGATTTCAGATATGAAGGAAGACCCGATGATGTCGTTTGAAAAAAATGGAATTTGCGGTTTCAATGGGCTAACCATAGACTTTGGATCGATCGTCTGGTCGTCGTATCCATCCGAATCCTGGATCAAAAGTGTCAATATCCTTCTTGGCTTTTTTTATTTTTTATAAAGATTACCTTTATTTTTCGTTCATCCCTCGTGATTTTTGCTCTTTTTCGTCCAGGTTTTCTGACTCTTATAGGCAATGTGCAAGCATTTTCGACCATTTTTTTGTATTAATTTTTGTCCATTAGAGACTTCGACACTCCTGCCAATAAATTTCCGTAGGTAAACGAACTTGATTTTATTACATATGTGTGTAACGAGACTTTTCTTCGGTATACGGTACACAGCATTATATTTCGGAACTGTACCGGTAATTTTGGTGCAAGTGGTCGCACTACTTATGACTAATGAGTGATACTTATTTTCGAGGGAATAAACCAGCTATTAAATATATTTTTTTTTATAGAAGAGCTGGAACAGGAGTTTTTATATCAAGACATCAATATATGAAAATGTTCGTCACCATCATAAGGTCCTGAGAACCAGATTGGGGCATACGGCGCCAACTAATCGTTTCAATCTCGTTTATCTTTACGGTCTGCAGCTATGTATATGTATATATAATTTAATTGGCCACGTCTTTCTCTGGGAGTCTGCTTCAGCTAGAACTTTTGATTTCCAAGTAGTTCTTGGTCTTCCAACCCGCCGTGCACTCTAGTATTCAATTCAAGGGACTGCTTTGCAATTTCATCGTTTGGTTTCCTCAGTGTGTAACCAATTGCCATTTACGCTTTTCAATGTCAACGTCTAGCCACTCTTGACTTGTCATGCACCACAATTCTTCATTTGATATAATTTGTGGCCAATGAATTTTTGGTATATGCCGTAGACAGCGACGCACAAAAGGAATTCGAAGAATATCAATTTAGAGCGAAAAAGATTTGACTTTTATTTATTTTGCTTTGAATGTCCAGATCACCATTTGCTGAAAAAATATTTCCAAGTTAGTTAAGTTGTTCAACCTCTTTAACTGGCGTCTCCTGTATTAAAAAACGCTAATGTGTGGAGCCGGCCTGTGAGCATTATTTTTGTCTTTTTGGTATTTATTTTTAGACCTATCGCTCTCCTTTCACCTTCAGTATACTTGACACATCCTGTTCAGCCCGCTTATGTTATTTGCAAAGAGATATATATCATTGGCATAGTGTAAGTGGCTAAGCCTTTCAAACGGTCTCCATTGAATTCCCTGTCTCTCCGGTCTTCTAACGCTGGCTGTCAAAACATCGTCTATCGCCAATAGAAAAATAATTGGCGATAGAACATCCCCCTGTATCACACCCTGCGGCTCTTCGAAAGAGTCGGATAGCTGCTCATTGTGTAAAACAAAACATCAAGCGTTGTTAGGACTCTCTTATAATGACAAATATTTTTGGAGGAATTCTCCTACCAAGAAATGACTTCATATACAATCATGGTTGACTCGGTCGAAGGCCTTCTCAAAATCCATGAACACGTAAAGCGGTGATTGAAACTCCGCAGACTGCTCAAGAACGATACGCAGAGAGTTGATATGGTCCACACAGAATCGCCTACTGCTGAAACCAGCTTGATGCCTTTTGAGTGAAGACTCGATCATAACCTTTATCTGCTCGAGAATGATGGTTGCCATTAATTTTGGGAAAACGGAAAAACTGTAATACCTCGCTAATTACTGCAATTCCTAAGGTCACCTTTCTTTGGCAACTTAACAATCACACCATCCTTCCAGTCGCTGGGATAGATTTAGTTTTCCCGCATAGCTTGTATCAACGCGTGCAGAATACTAGCCGTTCCGACGGGGTCATCTTTCAGGAATTCGGCTGGTATTCCATCTAATCCACCTGCTTTTTTGTTTTTGAGAAAGAGTTATCAAGGGTTGGATTTTTAGTATTGTAGGGGGTTCGATGTCAATACCCTTATAAGATCTATGCATCTCGTTTCGCTGGGGCACTTCAGCATTTGGGTCACCTGCGTAGCTGATCCTCAATTGAAACTAAAAGTGTGCCATCCACATCCATTATAGGATGATAAGTGTACCTTTTTTCCAACTTCCTTGGATATTTGGTACAATTTCCCTCATACCTCCTCTTCTTGAAGCGTTTTCCGCATTTTCTGCGAAACCTAACCTCAGCCTTCTGTCACTTACACACAATGATAGACCGTCTTATGTGCTAGGTGATACCCGCTTCGCAATTCAGTCTTTCGTTGAGCATCAGCTTCGGCATTTATTTGCATTTTCAACGACTTGCGAAGTTCGATTTTATCCGAGGTATCTTGGGATATTCAAAAGTCTCTAACTCTCGCCCGCTTGGGTACAGTTTCGGATCCAGCCTCCATAAAAACGTTCGTTGTTTGAGACTCATCAGAACCAAATGGTGGTCCCTTCCCACCTCGGCATTTCTTATACTTGGAACAGCACACATTAGTCGCATTTTATTATCTTCATGATCTGATCCGGATCAGAATCTGAATCATGATATGGTCAATTTGGTTTTCAGTTTGACCACACGGATGTATCCAGGTGATTTTGTTACAGGTCTTATGTTTAAACACATTCCCACCCAGTACAAGACGATTTAAAGAGTCCTACAACAACTCAAGGTGTTTTGTTTTACACAATGGGCAGCTATCCGACTCCTTCGTTGTGCAACAGGGTGTGAGACAAGGGGATGTTCTATCGCCAATTCTCTTCCTGCTGGCGATGGACGACGTATTGACGGCCAGTGTTGGTACAGCTGAGCGACATGGCATTCAATGGAGACCGTTCGAAAGGCTCCAGTCATTTAGACTATGCCGATGACATATGTCTACTGGAAAATAACATCAGTTGGCTGAACGGGAGGTGCCAAATACTGCAAGTGAAGGGGGAGTTGAGTGGTCTAAGAATAAACAGAAAAAGACAAAAATAATGCTCACAGGCCGCTCCACACAGCAGCGTATTATTCTACAGGAGACGCCAGTTGAAGAAGTGGAACAGTTCAACTACCTTAGCAGTATTGTTTCTGCAAACGGTGGTACGGATGTGGATGTTGAAAGTGGAATAAATAAATCTCGAGCCGCCTTCGGTACTCTTTCCCCAATTTGGAAGTCCAGTCAAGTCTTCTTACGCACTAAGTTGAGATTCATCGAATCCAATGTCAAAGCTGTTATATGCTTGTGAAACCTGGAAAGTCACGTCTACCATTTCGAAGAAATTGCAGGCTTTTGTGAATCGCTGTCTTCACCACATCCTAAAGATTCGCTGGCAACAAATAATATCAAATATGAGGAATTGTGGCGCAGGACAAGTCAAGAGCGGCTGGACGTCGACATAAGGAAGCGTAAATGGCGTTGGATTGGTCACACACTGAGGAAACCAAACGATGAAATTGCAAAGCAGTCCTTTGAATGGAATCCTCAGGGTACACGGCGGGTTGGAAGACCAAGAACATTATGGAAATCAACTGTCTTAGTGGAAGCAGAATCCCAGAGAAAGACGTGGCCACAGCTAGAGTACCTTGGAACAGACCGTGAAGGATGAAGACGTTTTGTTGACGCTTTATGCCCCAACCTGGGTTACAGAACACGATGATGATGATGACAAGACGATTCGCGTTACAAAAGTCGACAAGCAAATCGCCATTTTAATTCCGTGACACCAAACCAATTTTTCCCATCACGCCGTTCTAGACCGTAGTTGTCTGATCCGACGTGGACATTGAGGCCTCAGATCTCCAGTGACAGTTGTGATGAAAATATTGTTTATTTATATTCCAAATTCTATAAAAATACTTAAATTTGTGTGCAAATATTTATTTTTCATGTGACTATGAGAGGAATACATTATTGTCTTAGAGAGATATAACACAATTTCCGATTCATTTGGATTGAGTGATACCAAATTTCACGAATTTCGAAATTAGTAAGAGATTTTTTATCACGAATGAACTCCTAATGAATTCTGTGATAGATTTTGCGGGATTCGTAGGCTGATTTTCTGATTATCATAATATTGCGCAAATATTTGTCAAATTTGTGTATTGCGAGAAAATGGGTCGCTCTTACACGATGAAATATTACTGTCCTGCTCAAAGCCTTTGTGAAGTACATTTTATAATTGTGTTTGTTTATTGATGAACAAAATTATTTTTAAGTTTCAATAAATATTGAAATTTTTTTATATTGAGCAAACCATTATAATTGTGCAGTACAGGGGCCAAATTACTGCATCAGTTATAGAGTAATACGTGACTGAATTATGTGAGTTTGGCATTACCGCTCACGTTTCGAGCAATCTAGTATACCAAAATTTGATGTGGTTACTCACTCAGTCACTGAAGCGGTAATTTGGCCCCAGATTTTACATAGCCAATATTATTTCCCAATTGTGATATTTAGCAATAATATTGTCTAATGTAACGACTGCTTAACATTTTTTAGTGCTTCCAAGTTTTTTTTGCGAATCCTTAATAATATCCACCTAGCATAGCTTACCGTATTGCATACTCTTCTGCTATTCAAGCTTGTACTTCCTACATACTTATATAAGATAGCCAAGCTGGCCTCTTTTCCAAAACCGTCAGTTATGAATCAGTATTTTAAAATAAAACAAAGAATAAATATGAGTTTTATCAATTTAATGGTTTCTTTCTCCAAATATGTTACTAATTCTTTTTCACTTTTATTACTTTCATGTTTTTTATAAAGAACAAACGTACAACCAATTTATATAAAATGAAATTCACCAACAATAAAACTAACAAAACCCCACCAAACAAAACTAAAATAGCATCCAAGTTATGGTACTCAATAAAATTAAGATCCTGTCCGGTACAGTGAAGATGTGGAGCACCCTTATGCCTAGCAATATATTCTACCCAATATGTAGCCAATTCCATTGGTTTCATTGGCCGATCATGAAACCTTTCCGAAACTTCTTTTGCTTTTTTCGCATACTTGGGATTGGTTAACATTTCATTTATTGCAGCCGAGAAAGATTTTCTATTGAGCTCTTTGTAATCGACAGCAATACCATAACCTTCAGCAACCGAAAGTCCCATATTCATGTACTGATCTCCAAACATAGGTATTCCAACTATGGGTTTTCCTGCATAAATCGATTCCAATGTACTCAGCAATCCTCCGTGAGTAATGAACATCTTAACATTCGGATGAGCGAGGATATCTTGCTGAGGCATCCAATCGCTGATAAATATATTTTCACTTTTATTAGGTAAATTTTTGTCTTCGAACTTCCATAGAACTCGTTGCTTAAGTGATTTGAATGTTGCAAGAAGAGCTTCTCGTTTTTCAATTGGAATTGAAGAGCTTTTTAAACCTGAGCCCATAGAAAAGTATATAGCTCCATCTTTTGCTTCATCTAAGAATTTTTTTATCTGAGCAGGAAGTGGGACTTGTTGCCGATTGATATGCATTCCTCCGACTTCAATCATGTTTGGCACATATGGCCTTGGTTTTCCTAGGGACACATGAGAATTCAGCAAAACCAATGCAGTATTTTTTCGTATTTTATCCAAACCAAGCTTTGAATTTGGAAAGTATCTACTGAAAAGCTCTTCTTGAATAGGCAGGAAATAGAATTTGTTGAAATAATATTCGATTGATTTGTAGATGAGATTCTGAATACGTTCAGATAGAGTCATGTGTTGACCGAACGGTAGGAATTCACTCGGCATATATGATGGCGGTGTCGGCGATCCAACAAGGTCTGTATTCCACATATGAGCACCGATTGTACTCATGCCAATCAAAGGCGCATTCAAGTGTTCAGCAATTCCGAAAAGAGCGTCGCTAACGAATATCTCGCATACGATGGCGTCAAATTTGTCTCCAGATGCTAGCAATTCTTGTACGGATGGTTCCGATAAAGTGCTATTGGCTATTATCATTCCAAATGTGTATACTTCTTTAAGCCCATCCATGAAACTGTTGTCTCGTAAGGATATTGTGTTGTTCGTGTGTTCTGAAATTATTGTATTTTAAAATTATTTAACCAAACAATTTTAAATGTGTATGGAATGATGAATGAAGTGTTTATGTATGTGAAGTTATAGTTTTTTTTAAAATCGTCAATAATTTTAGGTGTTTCAGGGAGCTGAGGACAAACTTTTACCTAAAATCAGAGGGCCAATAGTCGGAAGTATGAATGGTTAGAAAACTATTCTAATTCAAAGATAACAAAATAATACAAATATAATTTTATTTTTATTTAGCGTTAAAAATATTAAACAAACTGTAGGTCACAGCCTGAATAGAATGATATGGTCATGGTCACACTAGTAACTTTTCAAAATTTTTCGGTGAGCATAGCTCAATGATTTTCTTGATGGAATATGTCCATGGTTGTCCCCTGAATGTAAATCCAATTTGTTGGGGCGGGGGCCACGAGCGTCGGCCGCCATCTTGGAAAACGCATTTTATCAAATATCTCCTGACCAGTGCATCGTACGACAAAAAAGTAGATTGTGTTTTTTAAACCTAGTATCCCAATCTTTTATTTGTTTTTTTTTTTTTAATCAAGTTGTTTTCGTAAAAAGTTTTTGAAAAATTAAATTTTTTAAATTATATTCGAATATTTCAAAAACGTGATGTGCTACAGCAATTATGTGGCCAAATTCGAATTACATATGCTAGAGGCAAAAATAAAAAAAAATTTTCCACAAAGTAATTAATTAGTGTTTTCGGGTAGATATCGGAAAAAGTAAAAATACGTCAATTTTCAACTAGCGCAGCCAGATTAGATGGGAAAAAAAATTTCTTGCATCTTCGAAGAAACCCTAAACACTTTACAGCATTTTTGGTGACGATGAATATGTGAATGTGATCATTCTACAGATGGTGATCTGTGATGCACATATCCAGAACTGAAAGCTGTTCAGTTTCCTTGATGCAAGAACCACTCATGGATAGCAGCATTGCTTCAGCGACAGCAACCAGCTTTGAGTTTTTGAAGCATTAAATTCTACACGGTCCTTAATTCCCTACTTGACAATGCTATCAAGGTAAGGACAGGGATGTGAAACTACAAACGAATATGAAAGGCTAAGAGTATGCTGTCATCAGCGAAGCGAATCATTTTAATGGATTAGAAGTAGCAGACGAGAGATCATTAATGAAAATGAGAAAGAGAGTTGGAGACAAAACGGAGCCCTGGGGCACACCAGCATTTATTTAATGAATATCAGTCTTGAAACCATCCAACCAATCGGTCAGTCGAAAGGAGCAGTATGAATACACTGTGAATTCTATTTATCCAGGGGAATTTGTTTAAATTCAGACACCTAGAAAACATATAATGCCAGTGCTCAGGCTTTCTATAATTATTGTGATTTTGATGAAAACTTAAAATAATATTCTTCTGTTTTAGTGGAGCGAATGAATTAAATTCAAATAAAGAAGTTTAAGTGAGTGGAGTAGAGGTAGAGCTCACTTGAACTTCTTTATGTGCACTTAATTCATTCCCTCCACTAAAACAGAGGAATATTATTTTTAATTTTCTTCAAAATCATAATTTATTTTTTTATGTAAAACAGGCACACAGATTGCATTTTTGCACGTTGCTCGCAAGACAGATATAGACCAAACTTCATTTAAACACCCACCGGCTCATACCAAACTTTTCCTGTAAAGAATTATCCAAATTGGTTTAGCTGTTTTCGAGCCTTTGTAGGACTAACGCACAAAGATTGATTTAAGATTCGCACAAAATGTAGGCATACCATCTGAAAAGCTGGGATTGGTACAAAGTCGCACAAACCAATATCTCGAATAACTTAATCTCGCATTTTTTTAAATATCGAAAAATGAGATCTCAAAAATTTAGTAGGAATAGATTCAAGTGAGATCTTGTTACAGAATGCAGAATTTTGTAATTGTGATATTTCGTAGCACGTGATTTTAAATGCGAGACTTAAACTTGCAGGATATTGTACCCAACCCGAAAGTGTCCCTACACTTTACAGTAATTTTTCATAGCTTTTCATAAATTCTCAAATTTTTTTCAAGGTCACAGTATAAATTGTTGAAATTCATACTAGTTTTGTTCGATGTCGGCACTGGGCCGCACTGGGTTGCCCTGAACTCGCACTCAGGTGTTTTGTGTGACACTTTTTTTACCCCAGTTTTTTTGCACTGTGTTCGATGTGTGTTCGCATCACGAACTGAATTCGCTCTCAAGCACCCAGGTTTTCTCTCGGCGAAAGAATTCAGAGCTACAAAATTGAAATCAGCTGTTAGTAGGAGTTGAATATTAAGGAAAAAGTATTAACTTTGCGAATTTTAAAGAGGATACAAATGGTAAATGTGAAAATGCGGGTGGCAATGGTGCAGTGGATGTAGTGCTTGACTGCTACCTTAGAGGTTTGGGTTCGAGCCCCATTCTAGGCAGCATTCTTTTCTATATTCTCCCAGCTTAACTGGACGCCACACGTGAGATTTAATGAGATAATAAACACCTTCATCTCAATCCACTCTGCCAAATCTTTCGTATCCTCCTATACTCTTTCTAACTAGTGCCGTGCAATTCAAGTTGCATTTAAAAGACCTAAGGTCTTACAGGCATATAGTTAAAACTATTATTATTATTAAATGTTTTGAAGACGATTTTGGTACCATTTATAAAAACATATGTTAACAAACTAAATTCTAATGCAAATCGATAGAAATCCAGTGCTTACATGAAGGTTTTGAAGCTGCACAAAGTATTACCTAAGCCACTTAATATTTTTATCATACAAAATGTAGCACTGAGGTGTTCGATTTTACATCAAAACCCTAGAATTCACTAGTTATTTGACTTGTAAGGAATGACATTCCCCATGAAGCATCGAACAAACCCACTATGTCCTTGAAAAAATAGAAATTCCTAAAATAAATCTCTGCCTGCCAAACTACTGAAACTATCCGACCTTTTATGGCCATTTGGTGACTTTTCAAATGGCAAAAATATGGTCTGGCAATATGTCAAAAAGGTTTATGTAGGTGTATAAAATTTATAAAGCTTAGATTAGACGGTCAACGCATTGACTCTTTGACGTCATCAAAAACATCATCAATATAGGTACTGTCAACGTAGACTGTGTCAAGGCATGAAACATTGACGATCACACGAATGACGGCACTCGTCAATGCTGTCCCAAAATACGTTGACGTGCTATCTGTGTCAACGCAATATGTACCCTCTGGTGTGAACGTATTGACACGTGAAACGTGGACAACTACACTACTTGACCACATGCAAACATTATGAACGTTAACGCGGTGTTGACACCAAGAGCAAAATTGAATCATTTTATACGTTGACAATCACACGCGACGTTGACTGCGTTGTTAAAGTGCCTATAAACTATCCCACAAAGTATTAACACATGTCAGAATAAAGTGGGAAGAAATTTCATACGACTGCCAAATTTGTGTGATGTAACTGACTTTCATATTTTGCTTCCACACTTGCATCAAAAAATCAGTTTCACCATAATCTCAAACGCCCAAGTGGGAAAGAAAGTGTGATGGTTTTAGAACCGATCCTAAATATTTTCAAGTATTAACACTTGTCAAATCGTGTCGCATGCGCTGTCAAGTTGTGTGTGATGAAATTTCATATTTTGTTTCCACACTATTATACATGATTTCTTCACACTTTTTTGACATGTGTTAATACTCAGTGGGATAGTGTGGAATGGCTATTATCAATCAATACAATGTGGATGAATTAAAAAACCTCTAAAAAATCAGAATTTTTTGAGGTTTTTCTTAACTGCTCAGGAGAAAAATGATTTTAGGGCAGTTGGGTGACATTTTAATCGAAATACACTTTTTCCGTCAAAACATAGTTCATCCTTCATCTGTTAAGCCATCAACTGTCAAGTTCCATTGAAGGATGGCTACGATGTCGAAACATCTAAGAAATCTGTAATTTTAGAAATTTTTGAACTGCTCCGGAAAAAAGTGATTTTAGGGCAATTCAGTGACATTTGGATTGAAATATACTTTTGCCGTCAAAGTATAGTTCATCCCCCTCATCTGTCAAGCCATCAACTTTCGATGTATTTAAAATACTCAAAAAATGTATGTTAGGTTGACAATTCGCAATTAAGTGACCCCTTACCTCTGGTGGGGGGAAGTCAAGAAATAACGTACGAATTGATGTGTTTGGTTGCCGTTGTAATAGCAAGTAAGTTTATTATTCAGATTTTCTTAGTTTTATACACAAAATATGCTTACTCTACAAAAATTAATTCTAAGTTCCATTTACAATATGATACAAGTTTGAGAAAAAAAAAAAATATAATAATGTCATTGCAGTTTCTACTGTGGGAAAGCATCGGAAATTTAATATTGTCGCGAGTGTTATTGTGGGAGAATATTTGTTGGCGGTTTTATTTTGTTGTTGTCACAACATGCTGGGCCCCTCAAGTTGAGGTGACAGCGAAATCGATGTCCTCAAAGATAGTTTGAGTGTTCTGCTGTTCCTTCGGCAGTGTTTGAGTTGTTCTTTTCATTGGCCTAGGTGGTTGATTTGGTGGTTGATTTCTTCGTCGGACTATGATGACGACAGCTATGATGAAGATTATTAGCAGGAACCCAGTCGATCCAAAAAGTGAGTACTGATGAATTCGGTGCGTCCTTATTTCCTTCAAGATGATGTTTTCTTGACCTTTTTGAAGTTCTATTGCTTCTTCCAGTTCAGGGATTTCCAAAGAAACGTCTGGATCTACGATTGGTTGTTGTTCTCTATTGAAGTTAAGCGACGTTAACTGGTCAGAGATGTTGAATGATGGCAAAAAAGAAGATTTCAATCCGTTAGTCATCATTTGCCTTCCAATAACTGTAATAGTCTGATCATGGATCATGCAGTTTGCTGGTAGCTTTAATATCCCACTGCCTTTTAGAGTAATCGGTAGTGAATTAAAGTCGCAGTTTATGTTGACTGTTGTCGGATTTGGAACACTAAAAATCCAAGCGTTCTGTTGATGCATTTCAATCCAGTAGGACCTAGCTGGGATATCTTTTAAAAGGCACGAGTCCATTAATTGGTTATTATGCTGAATGATGTTCATTTCACATGAGCTGGCTAAAGCTCCAGCTGTGTATAACGGGTGTTGGAGAGTACACCAGTAAGTCTCAAATGGCCTTTCATTGCAACGTGAAAATTCGTCTTTGTTGATGGGGTAGTAGTGGTTTACTTGTAGATTCACTAGTAAATACTCTGATGATGGAATGATGCATGTAAAATGTCCATTGTTTGAGGCTGGAACTGGTAATACCTTATAAAGTTTGAATTCTTCGTTGAACAGCAAAGGAAGAGTAATTTCTATTATAATGTTGCTACCGGTAACTCTTCCCTTCGGACTTAAGGTTTTATACAGCTGTAGTATTGACTCATGATGCCTCTCTCCAGGTATCATCAACGATCGGGGAATGTTTTCATGTATTTTTGTTAATTCATCTTTAAATTGCTGCACTGTAAGGATAAGTGGATGTATCCTTCCATTGTGTGTTGAAAGCACCATATCGAGTAGAATATTCTGAGTTGACTTATAATTTAACATTATAGTATTGCATTGAGAGCATTTGAGGAAAATAATCTTATATTTTCGTATATATTTGTTTCGTTTCTAAGTTTGGTTACTATTGAACTTAATAATTGGATCTGCTTCTTATTTTCCAATTGCTCTCTTTTAAAAATGTTGACAGTAGAATCGACTATGGTTGTTTGATTTTTCATAAGCTGTAATAAGTTCTTCTCATTCTGTTGGACGTCTTCAATTGTTTCCTCATACTTCGCAGCGAACCTTTGGTCTAGTATTCCGAATAACTCGTTTGTTATCGTTCCGATGAAATCAAAGGGTGATCGTTTTTGTCTTCGCATTGAATCGTCATTTGCATGTAGGAGGATTTCGTTGTTGAGCTCAATTTGTTGAAGTTGGTGTCGGAATTGGCTCAATGTTTCTTCACACATAGCTGATTTCACTGCTGGATTATTTATTGAGGTGCAGATTATTTCCATTTGTTGAATTAGTTTCTTGTAATTGTCGAATTCTGCCCAATAGTTTGTCATGTTGAAGAACACAATTGTCTTCCAGGAGCTGGAAATCAGATTCGCTTGTCCCACATCTTCGAAGTATATCCCTGGCTGGCTTTCAAAAGGTATAATTTCGACTTCATGTCGATGAGGTATTGGCAAGGAAGAAGTCAAGTGTAGTAATCCAAATAGTATGAATAGCCAAAGAAGCGGTTGAACTCGATTTGTTGATGTGTTGACTTGTCGCTCTGGTACTGGTTTTTCTGGTTGTTTTGTTTCTATAGGTAGACGACACAATTTTGTGATGGGTCGCTTTATATATTTGTTATTACTGAACACTGTTGCAGCTCGGACACCGTTGTCGTTTCCGGGATGAACTTCTGATATTTTTCCCATCCTCCAAGTTGTTGGTGGTAGCCGGTCTTCTATGACAAGAACAATGTCCCCGACTTTTATGTTGTCTTCTTTCTGTTTCCATTTGGAAAGTTGTTGGAGTTGAGATAAGTACTCTGATGACCAGGTCTTCCAAAAATCTTGAGTCATTTTTTGGATTAACTGCCATCGAGATCGGAATGTTTTTCTCTCCTCGATTATTGGTTCGGGTACTGCATTTAGAGAACTTCCTATCAAAAAATGTCCAGGAGTTAGAATCGTGGTGTCATCAACATAGTTTTCAATTGCAGTTAGTGGTCGAGAGTTTAAACAGGCTTCTATTTGTGTCAGTAATGTTGAAAGTTCTTCAAATGTTAGCATAGTTTCACCAATTATCCGCTTAAGGTGATATTTTGTTGATTTAACGCTTGATTCCCAAAGTCCTCCGAAGTGAGGTGATGCGGGGGGTATGAAGTGCCATTGGATTTCATCTTTCACTAGTTTTGATGATGCATCTTCCTCACAAGACTTTATAGTTGCTTGCATTTGTTGTTGGATTTCTTTGTTGGCACCAACGAATGTAGTTCCATTATCACTGTAGAAATGTGAACATATTCCTCTTCTTGAGATAAATCGTTTCAATGCCGCTATGAATGCTGCTGAGCTCAAGTCACTCACAAGTTCAATATGGACTGCTTTGGTGGCAAAGCACACGAATATGGCAATGTATCCCTTAGTTGATCGGTTTCCTCGCCCCTTGGAGATCAGTATTTGGATTGGTCCAGCATAATCAACACCTGTGTGTGTAAAAGGTCTTGATGGTGTTATTGTAGCAGCTGGAAGTAGTCCCATTTGTTGAGTTCTTGGCTGTGCAGTAAAACGGTAGCATGTGATACATTTATTAATGACTTGTCGAACACATCTTTTTGCTTGTATGACCCAATAACGTTGCCTTAGTTTTGCAAGTGTTAGTCGAACACCACCGTGCAGGGTGCGTTCATGGGCGTCTTCAACCAACAATTTTGTGAACCATTCTTGGTGAGGCAGGATGATAGGATGTTTTTCTGTACTATTAAGATTCGCATTTTGTAGTCGGCCGCCCACAACAAGAATATTCTCGTCATTCAGAAATGGGTTCAAGGAAAGCACCTTACTTCTTTTGTTGATCTTTTTTCCACCTCTTAGATACTCTAGTTCGTCTTTATATTCTTTTTCTTGAATGTAACGTATGATTCCTTTGCTGGCATCAGTCAACTCTTTTACAGTTAATTTTCCAGTTTTTATTGGGTTTTTTAATTTATGGCTTCTGCAGTTGGTTCTAAATCGTCTACAATAAGCAGCTACTCTTATTAATGGTATATAATAAGAGAATCTTCTTGTTAAGTCATTTAGAGTTTCTGCTTCAATTGTCAAAACCTTTCTAGTTTCGGGAATATTGATCTCTGCAATCGGATGTTGTTCTTGTGACAGCCAATGTGTTGAGTCAAATTGCAGCCAACTGGGTCCACTCCACCATAATTGGTTTCGTGTCATCTGTTCTGGTGAGCAACCTCTTGAACCATAATCAGCAGGATTGTCTGATGACCGAACATGCCTCCAGCAGGTTATATTTGTTGTCTCTTGAATTTCGGACACTCGGTTTGCTACAAATGTCTTCCAGCTAGATGGAAGTTTTTGGATCCAAGCCAATGTTATTGTGGAATCTGTCCAAGCAAATACTTTTTCTACTTGTGACCCAAATGTCTTCAATGTTTCTGCCAACAGCCTTGACAGCAGATGAGCGCAGCATAGTTCCAATTTTGGAAGAGAGAGCTTTTTCCTTATTGGTGCCACCTTTGTTTTTGCAGCTAAAATTGTGGTAGCAAAGAAACCAGTTGGTAGAGCTACTCTGGCATACACTACTGCTGCATATGCTGCTTCAGAAGCATCACAAAAACCGTGAAGCTCCATTTTTTGATGTTTGTTGGTCTCTATCCATCTTGGAATTTTGATTTCTTCAACAGCTACTAAATTCTTCTTCAATTGGCTCCATTGTTTTTCAAGTTGAGGTGGAAGTGGGTCATCCCATTTGAGTTCAGCTTGCCAGATGCGCTGCATTAAGATTTTTGCGCTCACAGTTACTGGAGCCAACCATCCCAGGGGGTCAAATAGTTTGGCTATTTCAGATAATGTCTTTCGTTTTGTTAGCTTGGTTTTTTCAGAGATGCTGGTGTCTAAGTTCACCTTGAATTGGAAAGTGTCACTCAATGGATTCCAGTGGATTCCCAGGGTTTTAATTGTCTCATCCTTCATAAAGTCTCTTGTCTGTTGACTTCGTAGTTCGATTGGTATGTGTTGCAGTAATCTCTTGTTGTTAGCAGCCCATTTATGCAGATGAAACCCTGCTCCACTTAACAGTTCATTAAGTTCCAACTGAGCGTGTCTGCACTCTGCAATCGTGTCCCCTCCGGACATTACGTCATCGACATAAAAGTCGTGTCGGACTATTTCTGAGGCATTTGGATACCTTTGTTGTTCGTCTTCGGCTAACTGTTGTAGAGTCTTAATGGCCAGATATGGCGCTGAAGCTGTACCATAAGTGACTGTGGTCAGCTTGTACTCCTTGATTGGTTGGTCGTTAGAACTGCGCCATATAATTCTCTGGTAGTTTTGATGGTCTTCGTGAAGCTCAATTTGGCGGTACATTTTCTCAATGTCTGAAGTAAAAACGTATCTATATTTCCTCCAGCGCATTAGAATTCTGGTAATATCGTCTTGCAGCTTGGGGCCTACCAACATCAACTGGTTAAGGCTCACCCCTGTGGTTGATTTTGCAGATCCATCAAATACAACTCTTAGTTTGGTTGTTGTACTTGTGGGTTTAATAACGGCATGATGAGGCATGTAGAAAATATTGGGATTTGTGAGGTCGTTATCACGCACTTCTTTCATGTGTCCAAGCTCTAAAAACTCATTGATTGTTTGTATGTATTCAAGCTTTAGTGTTGGGTTCTTATTTAATTGTGTCTCCAATTGCAGAAATCTCGCTATCGCTCTATTTTTGGATTCACCTAGTTGAACACTTTGCATTAACTCTGGATTAAATGGGATCTTGACGACATATTTCCCATTTTCTTTTCGATAGGTTGTTTCCCTGAAGAATTGTTCGCATTGTTTGTCCTCTTGCTTTTGGTGTAGAGGTTGAGCAAATTCTTCTAACTCCCAAAACTTTTCTAGTTGCTGGTCAAGTGAAGTAAGTGCCACCAGCCCGGTCACACTGTAATTTTCGGTTGCTTCGTTTGATGTTCTTCCTGAAATCAGCCAGCCCAGCTGTGACTTCTGAGCTATTAGTGAATTTTCACTATCTCGTTCAATTCCGTCAAGAATTATGTCACCATACGCATCAGCACCGATTATCATGTCAATCGGTCCAGGAACATTGAAAGTAGGATCAGCGAGTTCTAACTGATCCAAATTTCCAATTTTAAGTGTATTTGTAGTTTTGGATGGTAATTGTCTCGTAAGTTTGGGTAGCACTAGCGCTTCCAATTGGAGGTTGAATTTTGAAGTAAAGTGTGGCTTTATCGTGACATCTACCTTGTTTCTAGCAGTTCCTGCTTTTGTTGCACCTAGTCCACTAACTTCAACACAAACATTTTGCCTTTTAAGTTTTAGTGTTTGTGCTATAGATTCGGTGATTAATGATGCTTGCGAGCCTGGGTCAATGAGTGCTCGTACTGTTATACTTCGGCCATCATTATTGTTTAGCTTCAATATTGCTGTTGCAATCAGGACGTTCTGATTTTGCTCACTGTGATTAACTTGTTTGGATGATTTTGGTGAGTCTTTTTGAGCAGAATCTGTACTCTTGTTTTGTGGAAATCTTTCAGCCCATTCCATGTGTAGAAACGAATGGTGCTTCTTGTTGCAATGATGGCAGTTTCTTCTGCTGAAGCATTGGGACTGCTTGTCATGTCGTAAGCAATTCAAGCAGAGCTTAGCTTGTTTGCATAGTTACCATCATTCTTTTGCTGTAGAGTTCAGGAACTTTTGGCACGAGTAGATCACATGTTCTCCCTTGCAAATGGGGCATTGGAGATTTTTTGATTCGATATGGAAATTACGAAGTCCATGCTTTGGTTCATCAATCGGTTTTTGTTGTTGTCTTTTTGAGGGAGCAAGAACATCTAGTGCTTGATAACGCCTTTCCAAAAAATCCAGAAGTATCTTCAGAGCTGGCATTTTGTTTGGTTCTGTCAGCCCTTGCTCGAATAGGTTTCTGCTTTCAGTGTCAAGCGCCTTCGTTGTTATATGCACGATCATTGGGTCCCAAGATTTAGTGTCGAAACCCATGTTCGTTAGTGCTGCTAACCCTTCTTTGATGGCGTCATAAATATTTTTGATGGAATTAGCTGATGGATTATTACCCGGCTGCCCAGCTTTGAGCATCTTCTCTATATGGATGGACACAATTTTTCTTTCATTGTTGTATCTGCCTTTCAAAATTTCCCAGGCACTGCTATAGTTCTCACTTGAAAAAGTTAGATGTTTGATTAGATGGAGCGGGTCTCCTTCTAGATGCGTCTTCAGGTACTCCATCTTTTCTGTTGTGGTGAGACTGGCTTTGTTGTGAATTATTGTCGAGAAAAGATCATAGAATGGTTGCCATTCTAAGAAATTTCCTTTGAATGTAGGAATCTTAAGTCTCGGAAGCATTGAATCGGTTTGTGTTTTTCCTTCTGTTGGCTTGTTGTTGATGTTCACACTTGGCAGCTTTGTTGTCATTATATGAAGGAACCTATTTATGTCCTGTCGTATATCTTTGTACTCATTTTTTGTTACATATGGCACCTTCAGCTCTTCTTCTGTTGCACTGGACATAAACTCCTCATGGAGATCAGTTATTGTCCTAAGTTGTTCCAGCAACATTTTTTGCTGGAACTCGTAGATTTCTCTGGTGTAATTCTGAAAAGTCTCTTCAAATTCCTCCAGGTTGTCTATGATGGCAATGATTTTAAGCTTCAGCTTTTTTAATCTTTGATTTTGCACCGTGTTCGTGCTCTCGGTTGCCTTTAAGGCACCTTCATTGAGTTTTTGTAGATCTGCATCAGCTGGTACAATGTTTTCTAATTTTTTCTTAAATTCTTCGTACATCGCCTTTAGTTTATTGTACGTGTCTCTCTGTACGTACGGTGTATCTTTCTTTACTAAAGGCAGAATTTTTGTGTGATTAGTTTCAAACTCTGACCATAGTGCATTGAGGCGTTGAAGCCTTTCTTCCTTATATCTCTGTGTTTTTCGTGAGGGACTGTCCTTCCCAAAGTTTCGATTGAGTATTTCAATCTCCTCAGCCAAGGCTTTCTGTTTGGCTACGATAATAAAAACTTCAGTTTCGTCCATCATGATTGTTTAGTTTTTTTTTTTTGTAGATTTATTTGTATATGGATTTGGAACTTTTGTATATTTGTTTGTTTTAAGATTCGTAGCTTTGTTTTCGTAGATTTATAGTGTTGTTCTATTTTATTTTCACTTTTCTTTGTCGATTTATCAGTGTTAAAAGCCATGATAACGCTTGTTCACTATGTATTTATTCGTTATAAACCAATGTTTACAGCCTTGGTTACGCAGTCCTGTGAAGTTAGCAAAAAAATTGTTTAAAATTAAATAAAAAATGAGAGTTCCCGGTAGCAAACAAAGAGTTCTAGAGTTCCTCATACTTTTTTTTAATAGTTCTGGCGAATGGAGTGTTAAAATTTAAAAAAAAGTTTTTTTTGCTAACTTCACGCAGCAAGGACTTTTTTGAGAAAAAGAGTTCTGAGCATGTTTTTCACCTTAAAATCAAGAGTTCTGGAGTTCCTGATGGGTTTTAGAAAGAGTTCTACAAAATTGAAAAAGTTAGGGCAACTTAAGGTGCCCATTGACTTAGAACCAAAAATTTTCAAAATCCACAAAAATCGAAAAAAAGGAGTTCTGATTAGAGTTCCCGATAGCAAACAAAGAGTTCTGAACATTTTGTTAACAACTTTTTTTTCTAAAACTAATTTTTCAAAAGTTATTCGCAAAGGACAATCGGCAAAAATGTATGGAAGGTGGTCTAGGAACCAATAACAACGAGACGTATGTCGTTGGAAAGGTATTTTTATGCGCTACAATAGTCACTATGGTGGCTCATTTCAAATCACTGTGTGAAATAAGTTATTCGTTAAACAACGTTTGGTTTTGGTACCATTAAGTGTGGACAAAATGTATACAAACTGGTCTTACCAGTACTAATAAGATGCATGTCGTTGAAAAGGTATTTTTATGAACAATAATAGTTACCATAACAACTTTTTAAAATCACTGTGTGGAAATAGTTATTCGCTGTTTTAGGGAATTTTAGCACAGATAAAATGTATGGAGCATTTGTAGCAATTAGCGAATAACTTTTTTCACACAGTGATTTGAGTTAAGCTGCCGTATTGACTATTGTAGTACATAAAATTTCCTTTCCAACGACATATGTCCCGTTGTTATTGGTTGAACTTGCCATCACACTTTTTGCCCATACTAAAAAAAAAAACATTTTTTTCACACTAAAATGAACCACAATGTTTCATTAGTTTACGAATAACTTTTTCCACACAGTAATTTGAACTGAACTAATATAAAAGATACTGTAGGTAATGGAAATACCTTTCCAATGACATATATATTGTCGTTTTTTGTTACACCAGTTTTCATAAATTTTCCCCATACTAAATATATTTTATTCATACTAAAATGCACCAGAGCACAATCCTATTTAGCGAATAACTTTTTTCACACAGTGATTTGAAGTAAGCCCCTATAGTAACTATTGTAGTACATAAAAATACCTTTCCGACGACATATGTCTCGTCGTTATTGGTCTTGTAGACCGTTTTGTCCTATTCTCCTTTAGGTGCCCATTGACTTAGAACCACACATTTTCAAAATCCACAAAAATCGAAAAAAGGAGTTCTGATTAGAGTTCCCGATAGCAAACAAAGAGTTCTGAACATTTTGTTAAAAACTTTTTTTTCTAAAACTAATTTTTCAAAAGTTATTCGCAAATTTAGGTGCCCATTGACTTCGAACCAAAAATTTTCAAAATCCACAAAAATCGAAAAAAAGGAGTTCTGATTAGAGTTCCCGATAGCAAACAAAGAGTTCTGAACATTTTGTTAACAACTTTTTTTTCTAAAACTAATTTTTCAAAAGTTATTCGCAAATTTAGGTGCCCATTGACTTAGAACCAAAAATTTTCAAAATCCACAAAAATCGAAAAAAAGGAGTTCTGATTAGAGTTCCCGATAGCAAACAAAGAGTTCTGAACATTTTGTTAATAACTTTTTTTTCTAAAACTAATTTTTCAAAATTTATTCGCAAATTTAGGTGCCCATTGACTTAGAACCAAAAATTTTCAAAATCCACAAAAATCGAAAAAAAGGAGTTCTGATTAGAGTTCCCGATAGCAAACAAAGAGTTCTGAACATTTTGTTAACAACTTTTTTTTCTAAAACTAATTTTTCAAAAGTTATTCGCAAATTTAGGTGCCCATTGACTTAGAACCAAACATTTTCAAAATCCACAAAAATCGAAAAAAAGGAGTTCTGATTAGAGTTCCCGATAGCAAACAAAGAGTTCTGAACATTTTGTTAAAAACTTTTTTTTCTAAAACTAATTTTTCAAAAGTTATTCGCAAATTTAGGTGCCCATTGACTTAGAACCAAAAATTTTCAAAATCCACAAAAATCGAAAAAAAGGAGTTCTGATTAGAGTTCCCGATAGCAAACAAAGAGTTCTGAACATTTTGTTAACAACTTTTTTTTCTAAAACTAATTTTTCAAAAGTTATTCGCAAATTTAGGTGCCCATTGACTTAGAACCAAACATTTTCAAAATCCACAAAAATTGAAAAAAAGGAGTTCTGATTAGAGTTCCCGATAGCAAACAAAGAGTTCTGAACATTTTGTTAACAACTTTTTTTTCTAAAACTAATTTTTCAAAAGTTATTCGCAAATTTAGGTGCCCATTGACTTAGAACCAAAAATTTTCAAAATCCACAAAAATCGAAAAAAAGGAGTTCTGATTAGAGTTCCCGATAGCAAACAAAGAGTTCTGAACATTTTGTTAACAACTTTTTTTTCTAAAACTAATTTTTCAAAAGTTATTCGCAAATTTAGGTGCCCATTGACTTAGAACCAAAAATTTTCAAAATCCACAAAAATCGAAAAAAAGGAGTTCTGATTAGAGTTCCCGATAGCAAACAAAGAGTTCTGAACATTTTGTTAAAAACTTTTTTTTCTAAAACTAATTTTTCAAAAGTTATTCGCAAATTTAGGTGCCCATTGACTTAGAACCAAAAATTTTCAAAATCCACAAAAATCGAAAAAAAGGAGTTCTGATTAGAGTTCCCGATAGCAAACAAAGAGTTCTGAACATTTTGTTAACAACTTTTTTTTCTAAAACTAATTTTTCAAAAGTTATTCGCAAATTTAGGTGCCCATTGACTTAGAACCAAAAATTTTCAAAATCCACAAAAATCGAAAAAAAGGAGTTCTGATTAGAGTTCCCGATAGCAAACAAAGAGTTCTGAACATTTTGTTAAAAACTTTTTTTTCTAAAACTAATTTTTCAAAAGTTATTCGCAAATTTAGGTGCCCATTGACTTAGAACCAAAAATTTTCAAAATCCACAAAAATCGAAAAAAAGGAGTTCTGATTAGAGTTCCCGATAGCAAACAAAGAGTTCTGAACATTTTGTTAACAACTTTTTTTTCTAAAACTAATTTTTCAAAAGTTATTCGCAAATTTAGGTGCCCATTGACTTAGAACCAAAAATTTTCAAAATCCACAAAAATCGAAAAAAAGGAGTTCTGATTAGAGTTCCCGATAGCAAACAAAGAGTTCTGAACATTTTGTTAAAAACTTTTTTTTCTAAAACTAATTTTTCAAAAGTTATTCGCAAATTTAGGTGCCCATTGACTTAGAACCAAAAATTTTCAAAATCCACAAAAATCGAAAAAAAGGAGTTCTGATTAGAGTTCCCGATAGCAAACAAAGAGTTCTGAACATTTTGTTAAAAACTTTTTTTTCTAAAACTAATTTTTCAAAAGTTATTCGCAAATTTAGGTGCCCATTGACTTAGAACCAAAAATTTTCAAAATCCACAAAAATCGAAAAAAAGGAGTTCTGATTAGAGTTCCCGATAGCAAACAAAGAGTTCTGAACATTTTGTTAACAACTTTTTTTTCTAAAACTAATTTTTCAAAAGTTATTCGCAAATTTAGGTGCCCATTGACTTAGAACCAAAAATTTTCAAAATCCACAAAAATCGAAAAAAAGGAGTTCTGATTAGAGTTCCCGATAGCAAACAAAGAGTTCTGAACATTTTGTTAAAAACTTTTTTTTCTAAAACTAATTTTTCAAAAGTTATTCGCAAATTTAGGTGCCCATTGACTTAGAACCAAAAATTTTCAAAATCCACAAAAATCGAAAAAAAGGAGTTCTGATTAGAGTTCCCGATAGCAAACAAAGAGTTCTGAACATTTTGTTAACAACTTTTTTTTCTAAAACTAATTTTTCAAAAGTTATTCGCAAATTTAGGTGCCCATTGACTTAGAACCAAAAATTTTCAAAATCCACAAAAATCGAAAAAAAGGAGTTCTGATTAGAGTTCCCGATAGCAAACAAAGAGTTCTGAACATTTTGTTAACAACTTTTTTTTCTAAAACTAATTTTTCAAAAGTTATTCGCAAATTTAGGTGCCCATTGACTTAGAACCAAAAATTTTCAAAATCCACAAAAATCGAAAAAAAGGAGTTCTGATTAGAGTTCCCGATAGCAAACAAAGAGTTCTGAACATTTTGTTAAAAACTTTTTTTTCTAAAACTAATTTTTCAAAAGTTATTCGCAAATTTAGGTGCCCATTGACTTAGAACCAAAAATTTTCAAAATCCACAAAAATCGAAAAAAAGGAGTTCTGATTAGAGTTCCCGATAGCAAACAAAGAGTTCTGAACATTTTGTTAACAACTTTTTTTTCTAAAACTAATTTTTCAAAAGTTATTCGCAAATTTAGGTGCCCATTGACTTAGAACCAAAAATTTTCAAAATCCACAAAAATCGAAAAAAAGGAGTTCTGATTAGAGTTCCCGATAGCAAACAAAGAGTTCTGAACATTTTGTTAAAAACTTTTTTTTCTAAAACTAATTTTTCAAAAGTTATTCGCAAATTTAGGTGCCCATTGACTTAGAACCAAAAATTTTCAAAATCCACAAAAATCGAAAAAAAGGAGTTCTGATTAGAGTTCCCGATAGCAAACAAAGAGTTCTGAACATTTTGTTAACAACTTTTTTTTCTAAAACTAATTTTTCAAAAGTTATTCGCAAATTTAGGTGCCCATTGACTTAGAACCAAAAATTTTCAAAATCCACAAAAATCGAAAAAAAGGAGTTCTGATTAGAGTTCCCGATAGCAAACAAAGAGTTCTGAACATTTTGTTAAAAACTTTTTTTTCTAAAACTAATTTTTCAAAAGTTATTCGCAAATTTAGGTGCCCATTGACTTAGAACCAAAAATTTTCAAAATCCACAAAAATCGAAAAAAAGGAGTTCTGATTAGAGTTCCCGATAGCAAACAAAGAGTTCTGAACATTTTGTTAACAACTTTTTTTTCTAAAACTAATTTTTCAAAAGTTATTCGCAAATTTAGGTGCCCATTGACTTAGAACCAAAAATTTTCAAAATCCACAAAAATCGAAAAAAAGGAGTTCTGATTAGAGTTCCCGATAGCAAACAAAGAGTTCTGAACATTTTGTTAACAACTTTTTTTTCTAAAACTAATTTTTCAAAAGTTATTCGCAAATTTAGGTGCCCATTGACTTAGAACCAAAAATTTTCAAAATCCACAAAAATCGAAAAAAAGGAGTTCTGATTAGAGTTCCCGATAGCAAACAAAGAGTTCTGAACATTTTGTTAACAACTTTTGAAAAATTAGTTTTAGAAAAAAAAGTTATTAACAAAATGTTCAGAACTCTTTGTTTGCTATCGGGAACTCTAATCAGAACTCCTTTTTTTCGATTTTTGTGGATTTTGAAAATTTTTGGTTCTAAGTCAATGGGCACCTAAATTTGCGAATAACTTTTGAAAAATTAGTTTTAGAAAAAAAAGTTGTTAACAAAATGTTCAGAACTCTTTGTTTGCTATCGGGAACTCTAATCAGAACTCCTTTTTTTCGATTTTTGTGGATTTTGAAAATGTTTGGTTCTAAGTCAATGGGCACCTAAATTTGCGAATAAATTTTGAAAAATTAGTTTTAGAAAAAAAAGTTATTAACAAAATGTTCAGAACTCTTTGTTTGCTATCGGGAACTCTAATCAGAACTCTTTTTTTTCGATTTTTGTGGATTTTGAAAATTTTTGGTTCTAAGTCAATGGGCACCTAAATTTGCGAATAACTTTTGAAAAATTAGTTTTAGAAAAAAAAGTTGTTAACAAAATGTTCAGAACTCTTTGTTTGCTATCGGGAACTCTAATCAGAACTCCTTTTTTTCGATTTTTGTGGATTTTGAAAATTTTTGGTTCTAAGTCAATGGGCACCTAAATTTGCGAATAACTTTTGAAAAATTAGTTTTAGAAAAAAAAGTTGTTAACAAAATGTTCAGAACTCTTTGTTTGCTATCGGGAACTCTAATCAGAACTCCTTTTTTTCGATTTTTGTGGATTTTGAAAATTTTTCTAAGTTCTAAGTCAATGGGCACCTAAATTTGCGAATAACTTTTGAAAAATTAGTTTTAGAAAAAAAAGTTTTTAACAAAATGTTCAGAACTCTTTGTTTGCTATCGGGAACTCTAATCAGAACTCCTTTTTTTCGATTTTTGTGGATTTTGAAAATTTTTGGTTCTAAGTCAATGGGCACCTAAATTTGCGAATAACTTTTGAAAAATTAGTTTTAGAAAAAAAAGTTGTTAACAAAATGTTCAGAACTCTTTGTTTGCTATCGGGAACTCTAATCAGAACTCCTTTTTTTCGATTTTTGTGGATTTTGAAAATTTTTGGTTCTAAGTCAATGGGCACCTAAATTTGCGAATAACTTTTGAAAAATTAGTTTTAGAAAAAAAAGTTGTTAACAAAATGTTCAGAACTCTTTGTTTGCTATCGGGAACTCTAATCAGAACTCCTTTTTTTCAATTTTTGTGGATTTTGAAAATGTTTGGTTCTAAGTCAATGGGCACCTAAATTTGCGAATAACTTTTGAAAAATTAGTTTTAGAAAAAAAAGTTGTTAACAAAATGTTCAGAACTCTTTGTTTGCTATCGGGAACTCTAATCAGAACTCCTTTTTTTCGATTTTTGTGGATTTTGAAAATTTTTGGTTCTAAGTCAATGGGCACCTTAAGTTGCCCTAACTTTTTCAATTTTGTAGAACTCTTTCTAAAACCCATCAGGAACTCCAGAACTCTTGATTTTAAGGTGAAAAACATGCTCAGAACTCTTTTTCTCAAAAAAGTCCTTGCTGCGTGAAGTTAGCAAAAAAAACTTTTTTTTTTTAATTTTAACACTCCATTTGCCAGAACTATTAAAAAAAAGTATGAGGAACTCTAGAACTCTTTGTTTGCTACCGGGAACTCTCATTTTTTATTTAATTTTAAACAATTTTTTTGCTAACTTCACAGGACTTGGTTACGCTTTGCTAATTTTAATTTCGATTTAAAATTTGACTTTTTAAATTAAACCAATGTTAGAAGCCTTGGTTACGCTTTATTCACTGTTTCTTATTTCCTTTCGAAGGACCAATGTTAGGTTGACAATTCGCAATTAAGTGACCCCTTACCTCTGGTGGGGGGAAGTCAAGAAATAAAGTACGAATTGATGTGTTTGGTTGCCGTTGTAATAGCAAGTAAGTTTATTATTCAGATTTTCTTAGTTTTATACACAAAATATGCTTACTCTGCAAAAATTAATTCTAAGTTCCATTTACAATATGATACAAGTTTGAGAAAAAAAAAAAATATAATAATGTCATTGCAGTTTCTACTGTGGGAAAGCATCGGAAATTTAATATTGTCGCGAGTGTTATTGTGGGAGAATATTTGTTGGCGGTTTTATTTTGTTGTTGTCACAACAATGTAAACATTTTGAGATTGAGATGAAGGTCAACGCAAAGTACGTACGTAGTCAACGCGTTGTTGAGTAGTCTGTCATAGTGTCCTAACTGCATTGAAAGGTTGATGACATGGGCAACGAAAATAATCAATGCATTGACCCTTAACTTCGTGTCAACGAGAGTGTCAACGCAACTGTCAAAATGGGCAGTATTCTGCGTTGACGATCACACGACAAGACAACTTTGGGAAAGAATTTTACGTCCTTTTGACGTCAGAGAGTCAACGCGTTGACCATCTCATCATAGCTTAACTTAAACTTAAACTTTTGCTGAATTTCTTTCAACTATTCATTTTTTGCATTGGCTCAAAGGAATTTATAATAAGGTACACTTTTTATCTGATTGTGTGTGTACTATCAGTAATTTTTAAGTAATTGTCAAATCAATTTCAAAATAATTTTTGTCGTAAAATTTAACAATCAAAAAGTTGAATTTTTTATTATTCTTTTAAACAAATTGCTTATTTATTATTTAGTAAAAACCTCAGTTATAGCAACTCAAAATAAAATTATTTCTGGAGGAGAATAATTACTGTGTCTTACTTTTTCGCGAACTGTGTGTTTTTAACTCGGATTTTTGGGCTGTCACTAAAAATACGCACAAATAATATTTTATTTTAGTAGTGAAACCTTAATATACAGTAGACGTTCGATTTAGTGAATCTCGAAATAGTGAATTATCCACAATAGTGAACACACAAAATTTTATATAAAAACGTATTTTGTATAAAAATGTCGCGCAAGAATTTTACATAACTTGAGAGCTCTGAGGAGTTGTTTCTGTTTTTTGTTTAAACTTGAGTGAAAGCCTTGTTTAATGCTTAATTAAAATTAAAAACATTCACATCGAACGAAATGTGCATTTTGGATCAAATTCTTGCATAGAAAGCCTTAGAAAACTCCCGCTCGAAAAAGTGAACAATCTCGAAAGAGTGAACAGGCCTGGTTTTTATTACTTCACTATATCGAACGTCTACTGTAATTGAATTAATACACAGCAAACTGTGCTGCAAGCAAATTGGCTTTCTCTGGTGAGCTGACATAGTGAGCGTTCGATCCGAGGACGAATTACCTAAAATTTTTACTAACTTTGGGACACTCTAGTATTTTGTTTTTTAATCTCTGATCATGCAATAATTTGGTTCGTCTAATATGAACGTTATAGGTCTTTTGAACTTATTCCGATTTTCTTCAGTGGGGTTGGCTTTTTAACTTCGGAAACTAACTTCTCTGACCCTGATAACCTCTTTATAGCTCAAATCGCAACATGAATTCTCTTTCGGTTTTATATATAACTTTTCTATTTGGAATACAATTTCTTTTCTCGGCAAGAATTAAATTTGTTACCATATCTGCACTGTGTCGTTACCGAGGAAGTAGTATAGTGACCAGTTAAAGTTTTTGAAAATATTATTTCCAATTTTTAAATTCCAAGCAACATGAGAGCAAGTTCATGCTTATAAATTAATTAAATTATAATGTTTATGAAATGATAAATAAATTTAAATGTACAAAAGTATAAAAAAAAATCTATATTTTTTAACATATTCGTTACCTTTGAAAATATTCAAAACGTTAGGAGTCATAACATCACGATAGTTTTTCAGTGGGTTCTTTTGTGGAAACGGCGAAATAACTGTTACTTGATGTCCTTTCTCAGCCAGACCTTTCATTAGAGAACTTCCAACGAAAAAATGAGACTTTAACATTGATGGAAATATTCCAAGGATCTTATATGAGTTAACACCACCAATTACAGCAATGAACAATAAAACACTAACACTTAATAACTTATAGCTTATCATTTTCGAAATCAAAATCCTAAAATATACTCAGGATGAAAATAAAGAAATAAATTAAGAAAATAGTAAGAGCAAGTTGTTCTTAACTTAGCAATGCTGAAAACTAACTAAACATTATTAAAGAAAGAAAAATCTCAATTAGGTGAAAATCAAATCAAATAATCAATGGTGCTTATCTCTCTCTTTGTATTGAGTGTGAGATTTCTCGATAAAACTAAAATTGAGATAAAATAGTTAGTAGGAGAAATCATATACATACATATTATGTATTAATCTTTTGAAACCCTTTTCAAGTTTTACGCTGACTATACATAGATTTTATCATATCTTTATTGATTCATTATTAAAGGAGAATGGGCAAATTGGCCCAAATGCTCAACACCATTGTGTCATATACATACATTTTAAAAGGTTATTGTTAGGACATCATCAAGCTCTAAACCATGGGGTTCGTGAGATATTCGGCTTTCAAAGCACCGAAAAGAACAATAATGCAACTCCGCATTTGGACATTGTCTTCCTGCTCAACATCAATGTGTCGTATATCGTTGTAAAAGTTTAAGCATGTACTTAATTTTTGTATGTTACCGTTAAGATTTAGACCGTGGGGTTCGAGAGATATTAGGCGAAAACACCCTACCCTAATGTAGATAGGTACGTTTTATTAGATTTCCAAATCTAAGAAGGCTATTTTTCTATCCTTTTCAGTTTCATATGTGAATTTAATTTTTTGGAATTGGCTATTCAATGTGTTGGGATGCAGAATTGATCCCGGTAATTAAATAATTTGAAAAGAATAGAAAGAAAACACAATCGATTTTAGGATAAAAGTATTTCTTATGTTTTATTTGGAATAAGGAATTATGTCTTACCTCGAAGAGTGATAGTCGAAAAAGAGACTGTACAAAAAGTAAAAAGCTCACAGGAAGGATAGTTTGACTAGTTTATAAAACGTTTGCATGTGCAGGTCAAGCTGCCCCCTGTGGCTTCAGATATATAACAATAGTTTAAGCTGATAACAAAATAAGAAACTTATAATTTAAGATAAGGTAGTTTTGGCTTAAACATTGCCGCCCACCTTGCAGTAATATAACTGCAAATATTCAAATAAAATAACTATGAAAATCTAATCCCTATATCTGAAATGAGATTTCAGATTGGGAACCTTTTAATTTTCCGAAGGGGTTCCACTCACTCCGGAGGAAGGAAGGTTAGTAGGGGATATCTAAACTATCTTAAAGACTCAAAAGAAATTTTAACATTTTTTGTTGTAATTAAATCAAATAGATCGAATAATATGCATAAGAGTTTAGTAATATAGATTTCAATAATACAGATAATCGATACGTATACTTTAAAAATGTTCAAGTGCAATTCATAAATATATCTAATTTGTTCTTATTATAAAAAAAATAGATGTAAGTTTATAAAGAAAATGGAAATTTAAAGATTATTCAGTTGGAATTACACATAACTTTACTATTGGTCTAGTTATTTCACCTAGCTGCGTTCGAATCCTAGCCACACGTACCCTTCCGTCGTTGCCTGGAAAGACGTTCGTAACACGACCTAGCCGCCACTCATTTGGTGGTAAATTTTCTTTTCTTACCACAACAATATCTCCAACTTTTATGTCTCGCTGAGGAAACTTCCACTTATATCTCTTGTGCAATTCTTTAAGATATTCCTCTTTCCAACGTTTGCAAAAAGTCTGGTGAAGGATCTTTAGCTTTTCCCATCGATTAACTAAAGATATAGGAGACTCTTGAAGATTTGGCTCAGGTACAGACAAAAGTGGCCTTCCAATAAGGAAGTGTCCGGGAGTAAGGGAGAGATTGTCGGATGGATTTTCTGTAAGTGCACTGATTGGACGGGAATTTAGACATGATTCGATGCGACACAGAAGTGTTGTGAATTCTTCGAAGGTGTAGTTGTAAGTAGTTGCAACTTTTTTAAAGTGGGTCTTAAAGCTTTTAACCCCTGCCTCCCACAGACCACCCATGTGAGGAGCACCAGGTGGAATAAAATGCCAGGAAGGCAAATTGCTATAATGATTACAAAATTGAGAAGTGGATTCATTGAGGCAAATTTTAAAATCCTCCTTAAAAGCTCGATCAGCTCCAACAAAATTCGTTCCGTTGTCGGAATAAATGTCTTGTGGAAGTCCTCTTCTTCCAACAAACCTATAAAAAGCTGCCAAAAATGATGCAGTGGATAACTCCGTGGTTCCTTCTAAATGAATGGCTCTTGTACAAAAGCATACAAAAATGCAAACATAGCCTTTAGTTATACGACAACTGCGCCCAAAATAAGTTTTAATATTGAAAGGGCCAGCAAAATCTACTCCAACTTTGGAAAATGGCCTTGAAAAGTCCGACCTTTCTGGCGGTAAGGCAGCCATAAGTTGAGAGCGTTGATGTTTCTTGTGAATCACACAAATTTTGCATTTGTTAATGCGAGTCTTGATCAAGTTCTTGAGCTTAGGGACCCAATATTCTTGCCGAATCAGAACAAACATTAGTTGATTACCCCCATGAAGAGTTATGCCATGCATAAAATCCACAAGAAGTTTTACAAACAAAGAGTTGTATGGCAAAATAATGGGATACCTCTCAGCCCAAGAAAGGTTCGAGTTCACAAGACGACCGTTTACTCTTATAACACCTTTCAAATCCAAAACTGGATTCAGTGTTAAAAGTGGACTTGATCTACTGATTGATTGGTTGGATTCTAAATGCTTGTATTCAGAATGAAAGTAAGTTTTTTGAGAAAGCATTATGAGTCTTTCTTTTACAAAAAGAACCTCATCTCTCTGGACCTCAAAATTTTTATAATTTGGTTTTACCTTGAACCGTGGGCTCGTTAGTCTATAAAATCGAAATATATACGATATTACTCTTAATGCTTTTGGAAAAGATGAAAAGTTTTGAAGAACATCTTCGGGATTATTTTGAGAAGTGTGAAACGCTTTTATAGGTTTAGACTCTAGGTCAGCTTCATTGACAAATGAACGAATGGTAGAGGGGTAAGGTATTCGATTAGTACGTAGCCAAATTGGACCGTGCCACCACAAGTCATTGCCCAGAAGCTCACCAGGAGCCATCCCCCTAGTAGCCAAATCAGCTGGATTCTCTGCTGAGGATACATGTCTCCAAGGAATATCACCTACGTTACTCTTTATGAGGCTTGTTCGGTTAGCTATGAAAGTTTGCCAAGCACAAGGTGGTTTTTCCAACCACGCCAGTACAATGGATGAATCTGTCCATAAGTAAACAGAAAGGTTTTCGACATTGACTATACCAAGCACGTTTTTCATAAGCTTTGACAAAAGAACCGCTCCACAAAGCTCCAATCTCGGCAATGAAATCGTATTGACTGGTGCTACTTTTGTTTTTGCACACAAGAGCTGACTTCTACTATTTGTACTAGGATAAATAACCTTCACATAAATAGCAGCAGCATAAGCTTGCTCGGAGGCGTCACAGAACCCATGAATTTCAACTACATCTGAAGAAATTGTTCCGAGCCATCTAGGGATTTTTAACTTTGAAATATCGATAAATGTCTTTGTAAAAGATTCCCAAACAGCTAAAGAATGAAGTTTTAAGTTTTCATCCCAAAGAGTTTTATCTTTCCATATCTGCTGCATAAGAATTTTAGCTTTAACTATGATAGGTGCAGTCCATCCTGCAGGGTCATAGAGCTTTGCGATGTGTGAGAATACTTCTCGCTTAGTACAAACAGATGAAAAGGCAATTGGGTTTATTTTGAAATAGAATGAATCTGATTTGGCATTCCAAAAAACTCCAAGAGTTTTAACAGAGCTTTGATCTGTTAAATTGAGAAAAAGGTCATTTAAAATTTGATCTTTTGGTATATTGTCTAATAGAGATCTATCATTTGCTGTCCATTTTCGTAGGACAAAACCAGCAGATGCAAGAATCGAAATGATTTCTGATTGTGCTTGAAGGGATTGGTCTAAAGTATCAGCGCCGGAAAGTAAATCGTCAACATAGAAATCGTTGCGGAGCATTTTCGAACCTAAGGGATATTTTGACTCTTCGTCATCTGCAAGCTGCAACAGGGTACGTATTGCCAAAAAGGGTGCACAATTGACACCAAAAGTGACCGTTTGGAGCTCAAAATCTTCTATGGGTTTGTCAGGTGATGTTCTAAAAAGAATTCTCTGAAATGAGGTCTGAGAAGGATGAATGCGTATCTGCCTATACATTTTGGCAATATCTGCGTTAAAAACGTATCGATATGTACGCCAACGAAGCATAAGCGAAAGAAGATCTTGTTGTAAGCTTGGGCCAGTGTGAAGAACGTCGTTTAGACTTTTTCCGTTTTGAGATGGACTCGACGCATTAAAGACAACTCGCAGACGTGTTGTTGAGCTCTCTGGTCTTACAACAGCGTGGTGGGGTAGATAGTATGAAATAATTTTACTGTCAAGAGATATTTCTTGAGAAGAAACCTCTTTCATATGATCAACGTCTAAATACTCTTGTATAACATTATTGTATTCAGCTTCAAGTAAAGGTGTCTTTTTTAGACGATTTTCGGAAGAAATAAATCGTTTTAAACAGATATTTCTAGAGAGACCAAGTTGTAAATCATGAGGAAATTCACTTTTAAAAGGTAGTTTTACGACATACCTACCATCCTGTTGTCGATAAGTTGTTTCTGAATATAAATTCTCGCAAAAGCAATCTTCTTGTGACATTGGCTTAGGGGTAGAAATCTCTTCTAGCTCCCAAAACCGTTTGATTTCGTCATCAATTACGACTTGGTTAACAAAAGATACAAATTTTGAAGGCGTAGTATTATTTGGTTTTTGAAGGGGACCAGAAATAATCCAGCCAAAAATTGTATATTGTGCTATCAAGTCTCCATAAATATCACGACGAAGTCCTTCTAGAATGATATTAGGATAAATATCTGCTCCAATAAGCAAATCTACTCGAGAAGATTTGTGAAGGTTTGGGTCAGCTAGTTGAATCCCAGATAGTTTTGAAAAATCGAAAGAATTTATTGATTGAGAAGGAAGTTTTCCTGTTGGGTTATCAACAACTAGGGCTTGCACCGGAACGGTTTTAGAGTTGAAGTAAGAACCCATTGTAAAATGGCATAACATATTTGATGTTGTTGCTAGGGTAGCGTTAACTCCACAAACTGTCGCATTTGTGGGGGTACAATGAAGATCTAAACGGTGTTGAGCAGCTTTTGAAATCATAGTTATTTCAGATCCAGGGTCAATTAAAGCTCGGAGAGTATGTTTTGTGCCCTGAGAAAAGACATTCACTAAAGCGGTGGCTAAAAGAATTTGTTTCGATGACGTTGAAAAATAAGAATTAACGTTTGGTAGGTTTGATATCGAAGTGGACTGTATATTATGATTTGGTTGAGAATTCGTATTTGAATTGGGTTGAATAGTTGGTTTCAAGTTTTGACATTGTTCATTGGTTAGAGGAGTTGTCTGACTCGATTCATGCAAATGCAAAAGAGTATGATGTCGTTTTTTGCAATGGTTGCATGTAAAAATGCTTTTACACTGTTGTGTAGTATGCAAAATAGACAAACAATTGAAACAAGCTTTGTTTTTTCTTACAATGTCAATTCTATTCACAACTGACTTTTGTAAGAACGAAGGACAAACGCGTAAGGAATGTTTACTTTGACAATCTAGACAGGAAACTTTATTGACCTTAGCATGATGCGTTTTCAATTTCCTCATTGGTCGTGTCTGTGGAACAGAAATATTTTGTTTAGGATTCGAAACACGAATATCGCTTACCGTTTCAAGCACCTTGTATCGAGATACTAAAAAGCTACTCATGGATTTCCATGTTGGTATCTCTGATGGGTTTTCTAAGCTCTCTTCCCACAGTGATAATGTTTTTTCGGGTAAACGACTTGAAACCAAATATGTAAGGAATGAATCCCATGTTTCGGTTTGAATACCGTATGAAACCATAGCACTTAGACAATCGTTTACCTCTCTATTAATTTGTTTTAGACCCTTATCTGTTTCAATTGCATTGTGCGAAATATTCAATAAAATCTTTAATTGTTTGTTAACTAATATTCTCTTATTTTCGTATTGCTCTTTAAGAGCATTCCATGCAAGTTCAAAATTGTCATCCGTTAAGGAAAATTTAGATACGATGCCGTGAGCATCGTCACTGGTCTTAGCTAGAAGATGGAACAGCTTCTGAACTGGACTAAGCTTTGGGTGTTTAATGTAAACCGCAGTAAACATGTCGCGAAACGAAGGCCACGAAAGATAATCACCGGAAAAAACACTTGAATCACAAGCAGGGAGTGTTAAGGATCCATGCGCAGCATTTTCGGTTGCTTTGGCAAGAGATCTCACCTGAAGTAGCACTTGAGACACACCCAAAGCAATATTTTCAGACGTATCTATTGATTTAGAAGATTCACCAGCATTAGAAGTAGGATTTAACGCATTAATTGCACTTAAAATAAATTCCAAGCACGAGACATAAGTTTCCGTTGAAGCCTTATATTTAGATTTCACTGCACTTAAATTTTCTTGAGTTATTGGCTCAACCGTGTTACGAACGCAATTTGCATATGCAATTTTAACATCTGCCCATAAACTTGAAAGTTCTACTTTCCTTGCTTCCCACGAATGCAGCGATAGGGAATTTTTATTAATTTCCTTTAAATCCGCGAAATATTCAACTAGATTATCTGCATGAAATATGAAATTTTCCATTTTATTATTCCGTTCAATGATTAAATAGGTAAAATAACGAACTAAATAATTTTCACAAAAAGATACGTACGAAATTTGATTCTTTGCAGCGAAATGCAATAACTTTAAGTTATTTTTCAATTTTATTTAATAAATTTTTGGATAGATAATAGAGAAGTAAGAAATAAGAAATGTATCAAATATATTCATAAATTTGCACAAGAACAAAGTCAAGCACACGTACCTGTTGGCGTCGAGCGTATGAATGATGATAAAAAACTGGTTATTGTTGATAAGACCTTGAAAAGATCGTGGTGAATATCGCGCTGCTGTGATCTTGCTGTGATAAGAGATGATACTTCTTGATGATAATTAAAGTTGAATGGAAGAAAGCTTTTTATGCTGATAATGAAGTTATTGGATGAGAATACTTTGTATTTTTCGAGTGAAGTGGTGAATATAGGTAAATGATCAATGCAGGAACGTTGTGTGGTGGTTGATGAAGATGATGAGGATATTAATGAAGATACTGATGATGATGTTTAAGATGCGAAATGATGAGGATTGCTGATGAATGATTTTAATTTTTATGTAGATTTTTCTTTTCAGATGGACAAATGTGGTTTGAACAAATGAAATTTGTCAAACCTGATGATAATATTTTATTAAAGATGATTTTAGAGATGAAATGGATATTTTTCGTGTAGTTTAGATGCTGTCACGTGTATGGATTAGTCTTGCGGAGCAGAGCTTAATGATGATTTAGAATGAAATTCCAGGTTTTTCTTTTTAGGTGCCAAATGAGTAGAAGTACTCGTGTAAAATCGGAGATTTTATATTATTTGGCTCGATGTAGGACCATATGTTGGGATGCAGAATTGATCCCGGTAATTAAATAATTTGAAAAGAATAGAAAGAAAACACAATCGATTTTAGGATAAAAGTATTTCTTATGTTTTATTTGGAATAAGGAATTATGTCTTACCTCGAAGAGTGATAGTCGAAAAAGAGACTGTACAAAAAGTAAAAAGCTCACAGGAAGGATAGTTTGACTAGTTTATAAAACGTTTGCATGTGCAGGTCAAGCTGCCCCCTGTGGCTTCAGATATATAACAATAGTTTAAGCTGATAACAAAATAAGAAACTTATAATTTAAGATAAGGTAGTTTTGGCTTAAACACAATGTATCCAAGGCTTTTAGAACATCATCTTTATGCACCACTGAAAAAACATCATCTACATAGCGATGCCACACTCGCGGTAAAAGGTTTTGATTGTTTAATTTCATTTCGAAAGTTGACATAAACATTTCCGAGATCAATGGGCTAAGTGGGATACACATGTTTGTACCAAACTCTACACTATATATTTTTTTCCCGAAACTGAAAGAAATTTTGATCCATGCACAGTTTTGTTGCTTCAAAATAAATTTACTTTTTTTCACTCTCAATATCAAGATTATTCAAATAATTTTTTAGCCCAGTGCAAGGGTTTTTATTATTGAATATGTTTGTTTGGCCCATAAGCATGCTTAAAACCGAAAATGCTACTAAATTCACCCATGCGTTTCTGAGAGAATGGTCACACTGGCCAATTTTCAATATTTTTGGTGTAACTTGAAAACTAAGCCGAATTTGACAATTTAACATATAATACTTTTTGTTCAAAATTAAATTTTCTATTGGAATGGATAGTTCAAAAAATTTTACAAAAATATTTAAGCAGGAAAAGTTAACAAAAACCAACAAACAAAATAAAAAAATCGAGGATATCTAAATTTTTTAATAAATTGTGCATAACTTTTTTTGAAGCAAAGCTAGGTTCAAGACAAACACAGAAAAAATAAAGAAGAGACTAAAGGCTTTAATATGGCATGTTCAAAAATTAATATTTGTTCAAAATTGACAGAGATATTCCCATTCAAACCTTATCATTTCATATAATTTTTCGCAGTTTCGGCCCGAAAGTCCCTTTTTTGGTACAATATGGCAAATTTCACTTTCGTAAAAATGTTCGAAATAAAAATTTTGATATAATATGACATTACAACTATAGAGAATTTTTAAAAACTATGTAAGTTCGCAATTTCGTTTTTCTGCTGTTTTTAAATGCTTTCAGACCTACAGACCGAGCGTCTGGTCCGATTAAGATAAGATTTTGAAAAAAATTTAAAAATCTTTGATTTTTCGACTTTCTTATGTTGGTTATTGTTTACTTTTCCTGCTTAAATTTTCTTAAGAAATTTTCAAGACTATCCATTTCGATAGAAAATTTAATTTTGAACAAAAACTTTTATATGTAAAATTGTCAAATTCGGTTTAGTTTTCGAGTTATACCAAAAATACTGAAAAGTGGCCAGTGTGACCATTCTTTCAGAAACGCATGGGTGAATTTAGTAGCATTTTCGGTTTTAAGCATGCTTATGGGCCAAACAAACATATTCAATAATAAAAACCCTTGCACGTAATTGTTCCTTTTTAAAAGGTCTATTCAATAGGCTAAAGGGCCAATTCCAAACAATTAAATTCACATATGAAACTGAAAAGGATAGAAAACTAGCCTTCTTAGATTTTGAAATCCAATATGTGAACGAAAAAATTGAATTCGGTGTATTTTATAAACCAACAAGCACCATGAGAACCATTACTTGCGATTCGTTTTGCCCAATCCAACATAAAGTAGCCGCCTACCACTCGATGGTTCATAGATTATGTCGTCTACCGCTCAGCTTCAAAAAAGAGTACGAATATATTAAAACAACAGCTCGTAAAAACGGTTATAGAGAACAAATGATAGATAAATTAATTTATAAACATACGCGAAAATTGAACAATTTCAATAAGACAACTTTTTTCACACAAAAAGACAATAATCAAAATAAAAGAGTGGCAATGTCTTTCGTACCCAAATTACTAATAAAATAAAAAAAAGTTTTTAGCAATCATCAATTAGATAATATTTATAAAAACGATACAAAATTGGTAAATTCATAAGGCTCTACAAAAGACAAGACATCATTTTTGAACAAGTCGGGTGTTTACAAAATTGAATGTGGTGATTGTAATAAAAAATATTGTGGTCAAACCAAGCGGAGTATTGAGACTATAGTCTGTCCAGTTTCCAGCAAAAATTGTCAGTACAGGGCTTATGGGCGAGCTTTTTTCATAACAGTGGTACCGGTGTATACCATCACAACACTAAAATAACAAATCTGCCACTGAAAAAGCTACTAAACCACTGATTTACATACAGGAATTGTTGTAATTCTTTGAAACATTTTGTACGCGCAAACATTACCGTCGTCTTTCAATGCCAAAACCCAAAATTGATCGTATACTCGCTTTTGCTTCTACCTTCGCTGTGTGAAATAAAACAAAAAATTCACAATCCAACAGAGTTGCCTTTGCCAAGTCGTAACAATACAAGAGAGCTTTTTCAGTGTTTTTTATGAAAGAACTTTCGGCTTTGAAGCTTTTGAGAACAAAATTTATAAAGGTGACAGCCAAAAGTGTTGTCGTTTTGATCGTCCCTAGTATCCAGTAAAAATTTGTACGATTTAAGTCTCTAAAAAGAAAAAAGTTGTTTGCGGTAAGTTTTGAAACATTCACAAACCGTAACGTGATCAAATTCATTTGAAAAGGTGTGGTGTGGTAAAATAAAAGATAAACGCATCTTTTTTTAATATGTTTGAAATGGTATCCATGGCAACCATACGCACATTGTTCTTCGATTTGTGGTAATTATACTTCAAAGTATGGAAACCCTGTGAGAGCTTTAACTTGAGACAGATGTATGCAATCAAATGCAACCAGACTGAGAGGCAAACGTCCTATCTTCCCTGTACTGCCAATTTTTGTTGGATAGAGTATAGGATTAAAGATCATATCGTCGTCGTTCAATGAAAACTCCCTAAGTCCATTTTTATTTATTTTGAGACATCGGTACTTTTTATGGATTTGTACTTACCGGAATTTGAAAATGTTTGATTTTGGCAATTTTGTAATTATGAATAGACCAACATAAGATTTAGAGACCCTTTACAGAACTAAAATGTTTATATTTTAATAAATATATCGTATTCACGAAAGGTTTCTCGGTTTCGAAAGAAATGGACTTGGGGAGTTTTGATAGAACTACGACGATATGATGTTTATGTAGGTATACTCGCCTCAACCAGCCACTAAAATCTGCAATCGCATCTCATATGTTAAATCATGGACATGAAAACATAAACATCGACAATTTAACTCTGCTCAAACAAGTGAATGACCATAGGAGATTAGATGCGTATAAATCTTTCTTTATACAAAAAGACCCTGATGCACTTAATTTAGACAGAGGCAATATTGAATCTTGCCTTCTCAATATAATTTGTCAAAACAAAGTATAACAAATGTTTTACGTTCGTGACCTTTGCCCATAGCTGTGTTTTGTATAGTCCAACAGGAGATACATATAGTTCTTGAATTTCTGATGACCAACGTTTAGTCGTGATTGCTGATGATGAAGCGCACAAGCTCCGAAATGCATTCAGGTTAGTTACGCGTTTGTTGTTTTTTATGTGTGTTATTTATTTGTTAAATTTAAGTTTCTTAAACAAAATGAAAACAAACTCATAGTCTGGGAGCAGACCGTAAGATTACCTATCTCATCGCGGCCATGCAAAAATTGGATGCCAACCGATAGCTTTAGTCCAAACATTTACAAAAACTAAATGGGGTATCAAATGAAAGCTAGGACTGCCCTCTACACGATACCAATGGTCGGACAGACTTTTTTTGGCTGTTGCAACGAGTCCGACCACTTTTCTAAAATTAGGGATTTTGTGCATCCTTGGATGAAAATGAAAAAAAAGTGGCTAAGGCCACTTTCCTAACAATTTGATATGATTTTACTCAGTTTTCGCTAATGTAAAACGCAGTGTTTAAAAAAATACCATTTTTAAGTAAATGGTCGGACTCGTTGCAACGGCCAAAAAAGTCTATCCCACCATTGGTATCGTGTAGAAGACAGCCTTACCTTGCATTTGACACCCCATTTATATAAGTTGCTTGCAGTAGCGGATCCAGGATTAGGCTGTGGGGGGGCTTGGAGTTCCCTTAGAAACATCTTTTGAAAAATTCTTAATCATATAAGAATGCCATACCAGCCCAAATTTTCTTTTCTCAGAAAGTAGGCTAGTCGGCAGCTGAATCAAAAAAGATTTTGTGTAATGCAAAAATGTACCTATGTAGGAACTTAATAGGAAAATTCTGCTAAATTTTACGATTGAAAATGGAGCATCGTGTAATTAGTAAGCTTTAGTTGCTATTTTGAAAAGACGCTTTAACCAGTTTCTGCACAATGACACATCGTATTAAAAAGGAGTTAGAATATGCTGATCATCATCATCAAGTCCTGTAACCCCGGTTGGGGCATAGGGCGCCAACAAATCGTTTCCATCCTTCTCGGTCTGCAGATAGATATTTTAACTGTGGCCACGTCTTTCTCTGGGAGTCTGCTTCTGCTAGAACTGTTGATTTCCATGTTGTTCTTGGTCTTCCAACCCGCCGTGCACCCTGAGGATTCCATTCAAATGACTGCTTTGCAATTTCATCGTTTGGTTTCCTCAGTGTGTGACCAATCCATTGCCATTTACGCTTTCTTATGTCAACGTCCAGCCGCTCCTGTCTTGTCCTAAGCCACAATTCCTCGTTTGATATAATTTGTGGCCAGCGAATTTTTAGAATATGGCGTAGACAACGGTTCACAAAAGCCTGCAATTTCTTTGAGATGGTAGTCGTGACTTTCCAGGTTTCGCAAACATATAACAGCACGGATTTGACATTGGATTCGAAGAATCTCAACTTTGTGCGCAAGGAGATTTGACATGATTTCCAAATTTGGGAGAGAGAACCGAAGGCTGCGCGAGCTTTATTTATTCTACTTTGAACGTCCAGATCAGTACCACCATTTGCTGAAACAATACTTCCAAGGTAGTTAAATTGTTCAACCTCTTCAACTGGCGTCTCCTGTATTAAAATACGCTGATGTGTGGAGCGGCCTGTGAGCATTATTTTTGTCTTTTTGCTATTTATTTTCAGACCACTCGCCTCTCCTTTTACCTTCAGAGCTTGACACATCCCGTTCAGCCCGCTGATGTTATTTGCCAAGAGACATATATCATCGGCATAGTCTAAGTGGCTAAGCCTTTCAAACGGTCTCCATTGAATGCCCTGCCTCTCTGATGTTCCAACGCTGGCCGTCAAGACATCGTCAATCGCCAGTAGAAAGAGAATTGGCGATAGAACATCTCCCTGTCTCACACCCTGCCGCACTTCGAAAGAGTCGGATAACTGCCCATTGTGTAAAACAAAGCATCTTGCGTTGTTATAGGACTCTCTTATAATGGCAACAATTTTTGGGGGAATTCCTCTACCAAGAAGTGATCTCCATATACATTCACGGTTGACTCGGTCAAAGGCCTTCTCAAAATCCACAAACATGAGGTAAAGCGGTGATTGAAACTCCGCAGACTGCTCAAGAACGATACGCAGAGTGTTGATATGGTAGTACCTCGTGGCTTGATGGTTAGTGCGTAGGACTGTCATGCCGAAGGTTTGGGTTCGATTCTTGCACCTAAAAACAGAAATGTTTTATTCGAGGTACTGCCTCTTGCGAGGAACTGACAAATCCTCCAAGAGTATACTTGTCATGAAAAAGTGCTTCTCATTTAGCCGTTCGGACTCGGCAAAAAACTGTAGGTCCCCTCCATTCCTGCCAACAAACACGCACACAGGAATGGTTGTGAGTTGTAAGTCACTAGGCCCTGGTTCTCCATGAGCTGTTGCGCCACCCAATTTATTTTATTTATGATATGGTCGACACAAGACCGCCCACTGCGGAAACTAGCTTGATGCCTCTTGAGTGTAGACTCGATTCTAACCTTTATCCGCTCCAGAATGATGGTTGCCATTCATTTTGGAAAAACGGACAAAACTGTAATACCTCGCCAATTGTTGCAATTCTTAAGATCACCTTTCTTTGGCAACTTAACAATTACACCATCCTTCCAGTCGCTGGGATAGATTTCATTTTCCCACACAGCTTGTATCAACGGGTGTAGAATACTAGCCGTTCTGACAGGGTCAGCTTTCAGGAACTCGGCTGGTATACCATCAAGTCCAGCTGCTTTGTTGTTTTTGAGAAGATTTATCGAAGATTGAATTTCCAGTACTGTAGGGGGCTCGATGTCAATACCCCTATATGATCTACGCATCTCGTTAAGCTGGGGCACTTCAGCACTCTGTTCGACAGAATCCTCATTAAGCAAGGCACAAAAGTGCTCCTTCCACCTGCGCAGCTGATCCTCGATTGATACCAAAAGTGTACCATCCACATCCATTACAGGATGATTGGTGATGGTTTTCTTCCCGACAACTTCCTTGGATATTTGGTACAATTCCCTCATGTCTCCTCTTCTTGCAGCGTTTTCCGCATTTTCTGCGAGACCGTCTAACCTCACCCTCTTGTCTCGTCTCACACAGCGATAGACCATCTTATGTGCTAAGCGATACTCTCTTCGCAATTCAGCCTTTCGTTGAGCATCTGCTTCGGCATTTATTTGCATCTTCAACAATTTGCGAAGCTCGATTTTATCCCAGGTGTCTTGGGATATCCAAGAGTCTCTAACTCTCGACTGCTTGGGTACAGTTTCGGATCCAGCATCCATAAAAACACTTTTTATATCACCCCACATCTCATCAATTGTTGAATGTTGTATTCCGTTTAATGACGAAGCTCTGTCGTTAAGGTTGGTGACATAGTTACGACATATGTTGGGATCACTTAAAGCATTTGTATTGAACTTCGAATTCCTTGCTGCACCCTGTGATTGACGTTTTACAGCTGCCGTTCGTAGCTTGAGACTCATGAGAACCAAATGATGGTCGCTTCCAATGTCGGCATTTCTTATGCTCCGAACATCGCACATTGACTTCCTCCATCGCTGCTGAATCATGATGTGGTCAATTTGGTTTTCAGTTTGACCATCCGGATGTACCCAGGTGATTTTGTTGCAAGTCTTATGTTTAAACACAGTTCCACCCAGTACAAGACGATTAGCGTTACAAAAATCGACCAGCAAATCGCCATTTTCATTTCGTGACCCCAAGCCATTTTTCCCCATGACGCGTTCCAGACCGTAGTTGTCTGATCCGACTTGGGCATTGAGATCTCCCATGACAATTATGATGTCGGCTCTTGGAACACCACTGTTAACTGAGTTAAGATGAGTGTAGAAAGCGGTTTTGTCTTCCTCGGTCGCTTCATTTGTGAGGGCGTAGCACTGAATTAATGTGACGTTGCGAATTTTTGAACGGAACCTTGCTGTCATTATTCTTGCAGAAATGGGCGCCCAGGATATAAGACTACGCCTTGCTTCTTCGTTCAACATAATTCCGACACCATGCAGCCTTTGGCCACCCTCTCTTTCATCCTCCCCGGAATACAGCATTCTCGTTTGCCCAGAGTCAGCTCTGTATTCGGCTCTTCCTCTCCACCTAGTTTCACTGATGCCCAGGATACTGATCTTAAGGTGAAGCATTTCACGCTCAACCTGCTCGTATCTACCTTCGCCGTACAAGGATCGAACGTTCCATGCTCCGATTTTCGTACGTATGCGGTAGCCAAAAGTATCATTTGCTCTTCTTAAAAGACTTCTTCTATTTGTTAACGATTCATTTATTTTTATGGCGTCTTGATTGACGCTGGTACACGAAAGATGCCGCACCCCCAAATCCGATGTGCGGTTTATAGCAGCCGAAGCTGCAGAAGGATTCTCCATAAAATGGTTACCTCTTGGGGACTCATTTCCAATTGTTGTCATATTTCATGTAATAGCATATATCCTTCCACCATGGTGTTTTCCGAGATACGATTAATAACATACATAAGCTCAGATTTGACAGGCACACCCGCCTTTTGTATGGTCAAACACATAACTGCTCGAGGCCGCCCACTATGGGAAAACAGACGCCTTTTGTAGCCGCCCAATATGGGTTACAGACGCTACCTGCTGCTGCCGTTGGCCTTTTAACAAAAACGCTCCTCCGCCACCAGACTATCATGCCGTTGACCGCCACCTGCAGTTCATCCGTCTTAAGGGGGCTTTTAACCATCCCAAGGACAAGTTTGTGCCCTGACCAGCAAAGCTGGGTTGTCTGCTTATCCCGGCATCCATTCGGTCCCCCTGCACGTTAGCGTTACCCACCCTCCACCACGCGGAGGTGTGCATAGGGATTTTCCTATCATTGAGCCTAGGGCCATATGGCGTCCTAGCACTCTCAAGTACTTTTGGAGAGAATATGCTGATAGGAACTTTAAATAAGTAGGTAGGTACCTTTCTTTAATTTGAATATTTTTTGGAGGATTTATAAAACCTCATACTAAGGTAGCCGGCTGTCTAAAGTTAAACCAAGTACTTTAGGATGAGGTTTTATAGATCCTACAAAAAATATTCAAATTAAAGAAAGGTACCTACTTATTTAATTTATATGCAAGCTGTATACTTTTTTCGAAGCTCCAAGAGAATTGGAAGAAAAAAGACGATTATATGAAAAATAAAATATACCTACGTAGGCGTTTACATATTTCAAACCTTAAAAGTATAAGACAAAATGTTGAGGCTTGGGGCTTAGCCTTTACAAAGCGTTTTTCTAAGACTGCAAGATAATCTGATGAAAACTATAACCCTGTTAGGGCTAACAAATTTGCATAATAGCTGTTTTTTTCCAGGCATTAAAGAAATCCGACGAAAGTAAGAGGCAAGAGCTAAAAGATTAGCATGGAAGCTGTTGTTTTCCGAAGTCCAGGGAAAAAATGGAGAAATGGTAAGCTTTGTTTTTTCTAAGCCCCTAAGGAATCGGACTAAACAAATAGCAAGTTTGGGGCTAGTAAGCATGCATTCCTAAATGCTGTGTTTTTTACAAGCCCTTATATTGAAACTAGAGAGGTTGACTTTCATGCTATTACTTTTATACCTAGGTTTCCTTGGGTATCGATATTTCTTAAAAATCAAATTAAGTTTGACAAATCGAATGAATGTTAGCTTTTTCTTAAACTCCTCTTAATATTTTTTCGGACTTAGCTAAGCCCAGATAACTTTTGGGGCCTAAGTTTAAAAATTCAGTTTCCGGTGTAAAAAATAACCCTGATTACAGAATTCGACAAATGAGTCAGGCCCAATTTTGACATTTGGATCATAACAAAAAATGTCAAAATTCAGTCTGATTCGCTCCGCAGTTCATTCGCCCAACAACTCATTCAATTTTTCTAGGGCTTGGAAAACACAGCTCACATGTACATACATTTTGTAGCCACAATCTAAGTTTTGTTTGTCTAACTCTCTTCTGAATCAGCTGTGGGGGGGGCTTCAGCCCCTATAGCCCCCCCTCTGGATCCGCCACTGGTTGCTTGTATTCTAGGTAAGGAAAAAATGCAGATAAAGCTTTCCCAACAAGCAGTTTTGTAAATGTTTTGCCTAAGCTATCGGTTGGCATCCAATTTTTGCGTGGCCGCGATGAGATAGGTACCTAATCTTACGGTCGGCTCCCGGACTATAAGCCTATGAAACGATTTCCTTGAAATTTTGAACTTTGGTTTTTTTGCTTTCCAAAAAGCTTTAAAACATTACTGCAGTTGTTGGCGTAGGTTACTAATTAATTTTTTTTCTATTTTATGCAATTATTTTACTAAATTGCCTCTTCCGTCTAGGCGGGGGAGGAAGAGATATTACCCCCCTCCCACAGGATTTTTTTTTCTTGTCTACTTCCCACCTGACTTACATGCTCTGAATTTTTTGGCATATTTTACGTGAATTTCCTAGTATGCAAAAAAAAGGGAAATTTAATTTACTCCTACAGTGACTACAAGTGATGAAAATGAAAATCTGAACAAATTAGGGTTTTTTTTTTCTTTATTAAGCCTATTTAAGCCCCTCCAATTATAAAACTAAAAAAAAACCATACAACGACCCGCTTAATTATATACGTTTTATCTTCTTAGCACGGCACTATTGGAATAGAAATATAGTTTTTGAAATTTTGAATGCCGACTCATTCAAAATTTCAAAACCCCCTCCCCCCTCTGATCGAAGTCCTGCGTACGCCCTTGATTGACTGCTCAAACGATTTTTATTACAAAAAATCGATGAATTATTGTAGGCATGGTGTACATGGTGTAAAAAAAAAATTTACCAGAAACTGTTATTAACGGTACCTGCGATAGGTATGTATACAGGTTTTTTTCATTTTCGATTTTCTCCTTAACGCCTATACCGATTTAAATAATTTTTTTTTCAAAAGCTTTATTATAATGTCAATAATATTGCATACCAAAATTTTGGAAAAACTCAATTTTGGATTTTTAAAAATATGCATATTAATTTTTTTTTTGAAAATCAACATTTCAAAATCGGGTTAATAGTTTGTTCTTTAAGCTTGATTTCTTGTGTATGTATGTTAATAAATACTCAAAACTGGCATTTATTTTTTTATTTTAAAACTGGCATACCAAAGAAAAAATTATTTTTTTTAGAGAACCGCTCTAACGATTAAAATTTTGTTTACTAGTACTAAAAAATTTGTGCCGAAATTATTATACTTTTCTTCCATAGTTTGTAGAATCACCCATTTGTTATAATTTTGTATAGATTCAATGTGTCATAGAACTAAAGAACAAAAATCAAGATTGGGGTGTATACATAGAGGTAAACCCCAATTTTTTTTTAAATCGATTGATTTTTTTTATTTTCTGAAATTATTTACTGAATTCAAATATATTGATTTCAAAGATTATAATATTTGTCTAGTCATTTCGACTGCTTTTATATGATTACACATAACATACAATAATGTAGCTATTAGGTATATGTATGCACATTAATCCGATATATTTTGTTCAGATAAGAAAAGTAGATAAGACTACAACTTAAAAGGTTATATTGTTAGCTTCTATATTCCTAATCATTAGCTTTTATCAAAAATAAGCAAACAAGTTACTAGAAAAAGTATCACTTTAAATCAGTAGAAAAATGCAATATAATAATTTCCGCACTTGTTTTCTTAGATGATAAGCCATTAGAAAATTGATATCCGGAGTTAAATTTAATTACGAGTCCTTTCTAGGCCTTTAGAGGCCCCTTGCAGCACGTGGCCGTGTGCGGTGGCCTTGCGCCACAAAAAAACGTTATCCCTCGTGCACCACTTCTCTTTATCACTACACTCCCTGGTGAGCTGCTATTTGTTTTTCTTGTTTTTTTTTTTTTTGATGTGTTACATCTATTCACTCGGCTTAGAGGTAAATAAAAGAAAACAAATTTCCGTGTAACATATTCCTTCCGGTTATAAGAAAAAAATGTTAAAATTAAAAAATTATGCGTTATTTTTATGACGTTTATTTTGAAACACCTCAATCTTGATTTTAAATTGATCAAAAAATAAAAAAAAAATCCCTTGAAATAACCTGCTTGGACCATTGACGACCACTACCAATCCGTGGGTTAGCTAACCCGTTATCAGAATAAAATATTTTAATTCGAATTTGATATGGTTGACTTTAAAAAATCATAAATCCCGTCTTACTAACTGGATCTTTAATGTTAATATTTTTAAATAAGGCCAACATGACAGGCTCTTGACCTTTGGCACCTCATATGAGGGAAATTTGATAAACAAAAATGCCATCTAATCGGTCAAGTATTCGTCAGCAAAGGCCAACTGGTCCCAGGAATTGGTCACCCCTAGATAACTTTTAATCAAGGCTTAAACTTTCGCGCGATTTTTGGCACCTCATTTATGGCTAATTTGCAAAAAATTTATACCATCCGAAAGATTTCTAGATCGTGATGAAAGCTCAACTATTTTCAGTAATTGATCAGCCATAGATTTTTTGTTATGAATATTTTAATAATATTTTTTGCACCTCATTTATGGGCAATTTGCAAGAATTTAATAAGGCCCTAAGATGTTTATAAAAGGTCAGCTAGTTTCAGTAATTGGTCAGCTATATATTCCTTTTTACGATTTGCTTAAATATTTTTTTCAAGACCACGAACGATTTTTGGCATAAGGATAAACATTCATTTAAGCAATCTATGGGCTATGGCTGACTAATTACTGAAACTAAATTACCTTTTATGGCGATCTAGTTACCTGTCAGATAATATAATTTGTTTTTGTAAAATTGTCCAAATGAGGTGCCAAAAATCGTTCACGACCTTGAACAAAAAACTTTAAAAAAATTGTGTAAAAGAATCTATACTAGACCAAACACTGAAAATAGCTGACCTTTTATAGATCTAGAGATCTTTCAGATGGTATACATTTTTTGCAAATTTCCCATAAATGGGGTGCCTAAAATCGCTATCACAACTTTTCGAGCACGTTTTGCTGGAAAAATCCATAGGAATTCCCGCCAAATAAAATTACGGATTATGTACACGCCAGTCAAAATCCCGCCGATCGAAATCCCGTTGCCGCCGCCGCCGCCGGGTCTGGGTTTGAACAGAGTTGGGCCTGGATTCTGGATAGAGGTGGGTCTAGATTTGGACAGAGGTGGGTCTGGATCTGGAAGGAAATGGGTCTGGATTCTGGACAGAGGTGGGTCTGGATTCTAAACTGAGGTGGGTCTGGATCTGGACAAAGGTTTGAAAAAACTATACAAAATATAAACTTTTCTCGACTTTTTTTTGGAAACATTTATAAGAAACAACTGTTTAATTACATAAAAAAATAAATTTATAGGAATTTTGTTTTTCTTCGAAATATGAATGAAAACATTTTTTTTGAAAATTACAATAAGAAATTAAACTTTTCTCAACTTGTTTTTTTTCTTTTTTTTAAATTAAAAAAGGAAACATTTTTCTTCTATTTTTTATATGGTCCAAGAAAGCTGTTGACATTGGTGCCTGTCAGACAACTTTAAATACCCTAAACGGAGCAACGGTCGAGGAAAAAGATATTAAAAAAAACTTTGTCCCAGTTCCAGACCCACCTCCAGAATCTCCTCCCTCAGATACTTCTCCATCGGACCCAGCACCAAGAATCCAAAGTAGAATGAGAATTAATAATGAACCATCGCATTGTAGTAGAAATGGCGGGATTTTGATTTCCGGGATTTTGGCGAACGGAGTTTTGAAACGCGGGATTTGATTTGCGGGATTTCGACCCCAACCCATCAAAGAATAATATCTCTACTTACTTGCATCTTCACGACCGCCACGGATATAAACTCAATAATCTTCAGTCAGGTTCAGACAGTAAATTCAATACATTTTCATCAAAAAATGTATTAATTTTGTTTTACAAATTCAAATTAAATAATGTTAATGTTTCCTAGAAGTATGCAACAATTATTGTCGATGAGAACCAAAAATCAATCTGTACGAAATTCCCTGCATAATTAAATGAGTTTGTTCAGATTGATTATTTGTTTTCATTCAAAAACATACTAAATTTATATTAAGAAAAAGAGATAACTTTATAAGCTTTTGCATTATAAATTTCAAACAAGAGAAAACAAATAATGAAAGAAAAAATAATATTCCAGGTAAGATTACGAGTACATAGCAGCTACAATTATTTGGCGTGTTTTTTAAAAGAGTGTAGATATAGGCAGCTCAGCAATTTTTTACACACAAACAACAACACAATGAAGAGTGGATATAATTTTGGTCAGCACTCGGAGTGCACATAATAGTGATTATAAATGTTGTAATCGTGAAATGAATGAGGGCGCTCAACTCGGTTGTAGAGAAAATATTCCTATCCCAAAAGTAGGCAATACCAAAAATGGCGCTCAACCTTTGTATATAAAAACCATAGTACTATTATCGTCGCCTACGAAGGGGGCGACATCTATGCAAAATACGCGGAACCCGTTGTGGAGAGAACGAATTCGTTGCGAGCATTTTTGGAGACTACAGCGAATGGTTGTTATTGGTTTTGTTTACATTTTTTTAATATGAAGATAAAGCCAAGAGACACAAAAGAAAACAATTTTGGATATTCTCTTTGGCTTGTAGGATTTTTTTCTGTTGCATGAGGAAGGGGTTCGTAAACATAGGAAAGTGTGTTGGATTTTTGGGTTTTGCGGTGGAAGAGGAAGGGTAGGTTCTATATTCTCATATACATATGTGGGTTAGTTTGTACAAATGTAGGTGTTTTTAACATTGAAAATGTTTATAGGGTCGTTTTGAGTAAATTATGGTGTTACTAAAATGAATAAAGTGAACAAATGTGTATTTGAGATGAACGCTGGCGTATATGGGGGGTAAGATCGAATTTTTGGTGGTGTTACCATTCATTTTGGAATGAACAAATATGTATAGAAGATGATTGCAGGCGGAGGGTACGGTTGAATTTTTGGTTGGTGCTTCTAAAATGAACAATATATATTTGAATAAACAATATATTTTTGAATAAAAAAATAATTTAAAAAAATTATAACACAAAAAATGCATCAGCTGGTGTTAAAATTTACTACCCATCACTTAGAACGGTTATTAAAGAATATTATAAAAATACAATAATAATAAGAATCCTTTATGGGTGGCCGTTGTAATTAGGTATTTTAGGAGACCCTGAACTTTTTAACATATTTCGAAAATAAATAATACCATGGAGACCACAAGAAAAATATTTTTTTTTATATTTTTTTTTCTGAGCAGTCATAAGGCCTGCTATCACCAGTTACAGTATTATCCACTCATTACGGGACACCCTGTATAGGTACCTAGGTATAAAAAGCAGCAAGTTGATGTTTTTATATTTATACAAATTCTAAAATACGCCAATATGCGTTAAATAAAATTAGCCCGAAGTCGATAGCATCATTTTTGTTCTCGAGATAAACCTACCTATTCAAGAGTAATGAAATTTAACAAGTTTTTTTTTTTTAATTGGATACTTACATACATATATTAAAAAAGTTACTAGTTCAATTTTTTTGAAATTCTTATCTATCCGAAATCGATAGGTACCTATATGTATAAACAAATACATCTTTCTAAAAATTATTGATTCTGATTTGAAGGAGCTCGAAACGTAAAAATATGTCAAAATTTTCGATTCGACAAATCGCACCAATCACTTCCAATAGTAAGTAGAAATTTCTTTTTTATTAAAAAGAAATTTTTTTCGATACCAAATAATCACCCTCTATTAGTACCTATCTATAGGTACCTACCTACCTTTCAATTTTTTTCCAATGTTTTACAAAATGTTCCCTCCACATAAACACGGTGAAATGAGCCCTTCTCTAAAATAATGTTTGTCCAAGAACTGCAGCAATCATTTCCAAAAGTATTGCTGTGCTACCTACCTATGTATGTATGTATGTAGCTACATGCATCCACTTACAAAGGTACATACCTGCTTATGATTGACCTACATTTTACTACATATTTTTACAAATTTATTTTGAGTAACTAGGTCACTCTCGCTACCTACCTACCAACTTATTCAAAATAAATCTGTAAAGTTATTTAGATACAAAGTTTATTATGTAGGTATGTATACATTTATGTATACACATCTAAAAGCATAGGGATTCCCACTTACAGACACTGAAAAAATTACAAAGATTTCACTAAATTCTTTCTTTACTTTTCTAACTAAAATAAATTATTTAAATTAAAATATAGGTCAAATGGGTACTCAAAGAAATACCTACGCACTTAGAATTTTTCAAATCAAAACTTTAATTTAAATAGGTACCTACCTAGGTACCAACCAAGGAAAAGAAATACATACATATGTATCTTCCTATTTGTGTACCTATACGAAAACCCACCCCCGAATTTTGCATTAAAATCTTCAAAAATACCTTAGGTAGGTACCTACTACCAAAAGATTTAAGATCACCAAAACCGAATTTTGCAAAAGAAAATTTAATTTAAATAACCTACCAAACTACCTATCCTCAAAATAATTAATAACAAAAATTTATTAATAATACCATAAGATATACCTACGACCTAACCACCCTCGCAAAAATAGATACCTAACAATTTAAATTTATAAAACCCACCAAAACCATCGAAATCATAATATGAGAAAATTTCAATTTAAATACCTACCAAAAGATATATACATACCTACCTATCGTCGAAAATTGCTACTCAAATCACAACAACAAAACCCACCCTAAATAATATGAGAAAATATAACTACATTCATACCTACATTATGTATGTATGCTTCTTTTCGCATCGTCTCCAGTCTATTCTATAACAAAATCTGTATACAAAAGTTTTTATCCTCGTTGCTATGACCTACGACACCGAAGAGGCGACGACGCAAGCAGCTCACTCAGGTATCTCTTTTACCCTCTTGTTCTATTTTTCCTTGCTTCCTCTGGCTGCATACAAAATATATTTCCTATACAAAACACCAAATAGTAGAATTCAAAGAGGAGACGAGAAACATTTTGTCATTTTCTTCACATTTTTCTACTTTTTGACAGCTGATTTCCTTATCTCACTCCCTTTATTTCTTACCAGAATGGAAATAATACAATCCCCTTGCTCTTACTACTTGTCTTCGATTCTTGACATTTCCCTTCTTTTAATGTCTACACAACAACATGACAACACATTTGCGGTTGAATGTGGCGCCTTCGACGGCTGTGCGTCCTCCTAAAAAAAATTGCCCATGATAGTACTATGGTTTTTATATACAAAGGCTCAACTCGGTTGGTGAGTAAATATTCCTACACCAAAGGTAGGCTATACCATCCAAAAGGTAGGCTATTCCATCCAAAAGGTAGGCTATACTATCCAAATGGTAGGCTAAACCACCTAAAGGTAGGCTACACGAAAGCCGGCTATACTAACTCTGAAGTGTATACAAAAGTGCATAAGAGCGTTTTGTTCAGATTTTATTTCTGCGCTGCTCATCACTTTCACCAAAACACGGCTATTATTAATATTTAAATATTAATAACTTCTAACCCCTAAAACTATGTATTAAGGCTAAACAACTATTAGATTTTAACTGAGTGAATTAAAGTTCATTACAAATGTCACAGAACTCCGATTCAGCTTTCAGTTTGAGATAGAATTTCGATAAATCTTGGGACTCTAAAACTCAAAGGTATAGGGACCTTAAACTGGTTTTAAAGAAGTGAAGATTGGTCGTGTCCATAATTTTCTCAGATGCTCAAGGGAGTAGGGAGATCAAGACTTGTGGGGTCATGAGCTGGGTTGTAGCAATGAATGCGAAGGGACTATTATAGGGGAACATGACGGAGAAGTAAAATGTAGGTACTCCTTAGGAACCACTGCTAATAACTACACACAAAAACGGTTAAGATCACAGAAATAATAAGGGTATTCATTCAACAGCGTAAACTCGTCGTAATCGTAATAAAGTCTTAAACTTCGTAAATCTGTCAAATTTTCCATACAAATTGTGACAGAATTACGAAGTTTTAAACTTTACAACGATTACGACGAGTTTACGCTGTTGTATGAATACCCATAATAATAAACACACTTTATACAAAAAATTAATCAATTACTCGTCATATTTGGATGTGTTGTTCAGTAATGAAAACTGATCGAAAATTAATCTTAAAAGTTTCTGTTGCAATAATATTTACTGGCAATCTTACGGATTCTGGCCTACAATAGATTAGTAATGTTAAAAACAACTTGAAAAGACAACTTGATCTAATTTTTTCTAATGATTCCATTAACTGTATTATAGAGGCAAAGATTTTGTCTGATTTAGCTAATGTTGTTTAGGGTTACTAATAAAAAATCAATTTAAAAAGTTTCTTTGCCCATTTTCGCGGTATTTTTAATTAAGATTGCCTGGACTAAATAACGAGTCTCATTATGGTAGATGTTTGCTTGAAGAAGTGTCGTTTTTTTCAAGATAAGTGTCACCACAATTCAAAAAGTGCTAACAATAAAAAAGGCAACTTACCTATTCCTACTCCTACATTTTATTGAAATAAGTTGAAAATGTAATGTTTTACTAGAATAGCTTTGGGGTGTTATCTAAAATCCAAGGCCATGCCTAGGGGTGGGTCAATGGGACAGTTGCCCCAGGCGCCTTTCCACAAAAGGCGCCGTACTGCAAAGAGAGCGCGTCGAACTCCTATCTATTACTGAGCAACTCAAATCGATTGGGTAAGGATACGTTGACTCGATTTAATATCGATTCCATAAGATTGATTTTTTTTTTAATCTCGACACCAATTTTTGACTGGATTAAAGATCGACTGATCCAAAAATTTAAACAAAATTTTACCGACTTTTTTAAGTGATGATTTCTCGAAAAGTCGACAGTCATTACTCATTAACCTTGTGATCAGATCATACTTTACGGAATGACGTTTACAAGTTCACGCTTCTGCTCTAATTAAAATACTTACTTGTTTTGGATTATCATCAATCACCGTTCAGCATCTGCCATCCAAGCGATTGTTTAAAGCTGAATAAAGACATGTGTTGAAAACAGAGTCTACAATTTCCTTTCATACTTTCAGGCGCTAAACTCAAATTCATTACGCTTTCTACCATGAAAATGTACAAGTACATATGTCCGTCCAAAAAGATAAAAAATAGCAGTGAATTTTCGTAAGCTTGCTTATCCATGCGAATTGCGTTGCCTATCGACCCCAGAATATTGCACCGTGCAGGAATTAAGTCAAAGATGATTTTGATAAATGAATTCCTGTAAGCACTGGAGCATGGAAGCTGCACCCATTCAAAACTTTAAATACTCGTACATATGTTCATACTTAGACTCAAAAAATGATTTTTCAATTTTAAACTCAGGCTCTGAAAATTAGCTTTGTGTTAATAAACGTGTATGTTTGATGATGTTTTCTAAATTCTTCCAAGGACAAGGATCCTTCACTCCACTGCAGTTATTTGACATTATCTATGTGTTAACTGTTTGAGATAATTCCAGCTTAATGAGCTTGAAACTTACGAAAAAAAGATATTTTTTTATTTTATTTTTCAAAAGTACATACTAAAACCTTACTTAAAAAATTAATACTAAGAGCTTTTAAATGAACATAGCCTTTGAAAAGAACACTTTAACCTGTACCAAAACTTCACTTAATTTATTTTCCTCTTCACTGTTTTTCGTCTTGGGGCAAGGAACATCGCTAAGAGCTTATAAACTATCACCAATAATGCGCCTAAGACCACAGAGAGTCCGCCAAACAGAATAAAAATAGCATCAAGATTATGATACTGAATGAAGTTAAGATCCTGTCCCGCAGAATGTAAGTGTGGTGCTCCCTTATGTTTGGCAATGTATTCCACCCAATATGTAGCCAAATCCAAAGGCTCCATTGGTTGATCACGATATTTTTCTGAGATCAACTTAGCACGTTGTTCGTATGATTTATCCTTAAGCATTTTATTAATGGCAGCAGAGAAGGTTTCCTGGGTAAGATCATTGTAGTCAACCATAATACCATAACCACCAGCTTCAGCACGGGCCATGTTCAAATGTTGATCTCCAAACATAGGGACTCCAATGAATGGCTTGCTAAGATAAATTGATTCAGTCGTACTGAGCAATCCTCCATGTGTGATAAATAATTTGACATTGGGATGGGCTAAGATGTCCTGCTGAGGGAACCAGTCGCTAATGAACACATTGTCACTCTTTCCGGGTAGGTTTTTGTCCTCGAACTTCCACATAACTCGTTGCTTCAGTGATTTAAACGTCTTCAGGATAGCATCACGTTTTTCAGCTGGAAGCGAAGTGCTCTTCAAATTCGAACCCATGGAGAAATAAATAGCCCCATCTTTAGCTTCATCTAGGAACTTCTGCATCTCAACTGGCAAAGGCTTTTGCTTACGATCGATGTGCATTCCTCCGACTTCAATCATATTTGGCATGTATGGTCGTGGGAATCCGAGTGATACGTGAGCGTTTAACAAAACCAAGGCTGTATTCCTGCGGATCTTGTCTAAACCCATTTTTGAATTTGGGAAGTGTTTGTTAAAAAGTGCTTGTTGCCTTGGCATGTAGACATTATTGAAGATTAAATATTCAATGGTGTTGACAGCTAAATTGGTAATTCTTCCAACAAATGACATGTGGTGAGTTAGTGGCAGAAATGGATTAGGCACATACGATGGGGGTGATGGTGATCCCACTAAGTCAGTATTCCATTGGGTTGCGCCAAAAGTACTCAATCCGATAAGTGGCGCATTGAAATGTTCAGCAAGACCAAAGAGAGCTTCATTTACAAAAACCTCACACACAACGGCATCGAACTTTTCACCCGAAGCCATAAGCTTTTGAAGCGAAGGCTCTCTTAAAGTACTGTTGGTGATAAGTATTCCTATATCGTAGATTCCCATGAAAGTTTGTATCATGGTTTGATCTCGTAAATTCACAATTGAGTCAGCACGAGCTAAAAATAGAAAGACAGATTATAAATTAACATTTTAATCGTGTTAAGAATTTTGGAATAAAAGTTTTTAAAACCTCACTTATCAATTTGTGAAGGTTTCTTTTCGTTCTAAAATTGGAAAGTCATTGAAAAATATTTATAATGAAACTCTGGGCCATATGCCTAAACTGTAGGCAGTTGTTAGTGCTTTGACTGATTAATAAAAACCAAGTATATACTCGAAAGTATGGGATGAATTTAGCAAGTAAATCCTTTTTTGCATAAAAACGATTGAACTTTCTAGTATTTACTGCAAATTTTTCAATTTTGAAGAAACGAACTAAAATAGCACTCCTCCTCCTGTCCCCCTTTGCGTAAAGCCCTTGTTTGCCAGTAAATACTTTTGTGCTTTGAAAAAATAGGAACTGATGCTCTGTCATTTTCCCTAAGTCTCAAGACTTATCTTGGTGATCCGATAAATAGGACCAATGGTTTAAGCTTTTTAAACAAACCTTATCGGCGTTTTTGTGGATACTTTATTTGCTGATTTTTGTTTTGCTTAAAATCTCCAAAAAAGGGATGATAAGGTTCAAGTAATATGTTTATATTTTGCGTTCTATTAATTGGACCGTCACGATTATGGTGTTCATGCTTAGAGAACATGACAGATCATCATATCCAATTTCTTAAAAATGAACTCAAGAGGTTTTAACACTGAAAATAAAAGAGGGGAACTAGTACTTTTAAGCCCCCACCGCTCCCAAAGGCTGCAACCAAAACCTGCCAGACTTTGGTATTCCCCCCATACTTCGATTTTGGTTCTTCATGCACTCCCAAAATTTACTGTCGGCTCCTAGACTAATAGAAGATTATAATAAAAAATTAAAAAGTTTTTCTGGATTTTCAACATTTGATCAACCATTTCTTCTAAAATGATGATTTCGTTTTCCAATACCTAAGACTAAAGTAGCTAGCTGATTTTGGTGGGTGCAAAAACCGCATTTATTCGGCTTAATACAAGCTATCTCACAGTATAACTTAAAAACTAAGAACTTAAGCTAAGGTTCGTGAGAGGGAGGGCAGTTCAGAAGCCAGAGTTTTATGGAAGGAGTACTGAGGCTTAAGTCGAAGGAACATATGTTCAAATTTACAGCCCCCAGCATACAAGAGTTAGGTTGGTGGGAGCCATAAGAGGTTCGGTGAGTGGGTATATAAAAGAGACGAGGATTACGTGTATTACGAGGGTTGGTATTAAAAGAGAGAGAAAGAGCAAAGAGTAAGAAACGACGCTGGGGCTGGATGCTATCGTTTCTGGAAATGTGAGTAAGTTGGTAAAAGGACCAAGCTTGAGGGGCATATTCTTACTTACTTACTTAAGGTGGCGCTACAGTCCGGGGTGGACCAGGGCCTCAACCAACAAGCTTCTTCCAGCCGGATCGGTTTCTAGTTAGCTGTCTCCAGTTTCGTACGCCAAGTTGGTTGAGGTCCTCTTCCACTTGCGTGCGCCACCTTTTACGCTGTCCACCTCTACTGCGCTGTCCCACGGGGTTGGATTCAAAGACTTTCCAGGCCGGAGCATTGGTGTCCATTCGCTCTAGGTGACCCAGCCATCTCAGTCGTTGGATTTTCACTTTTGTAGCTAGGTCGGTGTCGCTTAACAGCCCGTACAGTTCGTTGTTGTATCTTCTACATTCCCCATCTATGCAGACGGGACCAAAAATCAGCGCGTTCTCATCCACCGTTAACAGTGTCCATGCCTCTGAACCATACATCAGGACCGGGATGATAAGTGTCTTATACAGGAACAGTTTAGTTGCTCAAGAGATGTTTTGCTTCTCAATTGCCTTCTTAGCCCAAAAAGTTTTGCACTATTCTATCAAGAACGATGTTGAAGAAGTCGCATCACAGCACGTCGACTTGCCTTAAACCCTTTTTTGACATGAAAGGTGTCGGAGAGGTCTTTGCCGAGCTTGATGGAGCAGCGTGCATTCTCCGTCGTCATTTGGCGGTTGATTGACCAGGAATTATGTATATCAAGATGCGGGAACTGCGTACTAGCTACCAAAACGTTTCGCCTCGCAGCAAAGTCGATTTACCTGAGTCCTTTATCGGAGGTGGTGTCGTAGAGGCTATCACCCGATCACCCCTATTACGATTGTCAATTATCAATTTGATAGTTGATAAATTTAAAATTCAATGTTTAAAAATCCATCTTATTAAAGTTTTGATCATTGAGAATGATGCAGACAGTTGCTAATAACAAGAAAATTAAAAAATATAAAAGAATTGTTGACAAAGTTTATTAAAGAAATAGAGTTTAAAAAACCAATTTTCAAGGTTTATCAAATTGATAATTGACAACCGTAATGGGGGTGTATATCTTCCGATTGTGCCACCAAAAACGTCTTCACTTCCTAGTTTGGCATTTAAATCATGCAAGACAATTTAACGTTATAGCTAGGGCATTGCTAGGAGCGGACGGTCAAATAATATGTATTAGGACCGGGCTACGTAGGGGTTGGAGAATTCTTTGGACTTTTGACGAAGCCGAGCACTGAGTTTGCTTGGAGAATAATATCGTCTATGTGAGTGAGAAAATTAAGCTCTGGGTCACACAAAATGCCAAGGTCGCGAATATTATCAATGATGGGTATGAGTTGATTATGGAGCAAGTAGAGACGGGGAGGAGATTTGATACGTTTGCGTGAAAAAGTAATTGATTGGCATTTGGTGACGTTTAGCTCCAAGTAGGGTTACCAGACGTCACTAGAAGCAGGCGATTCCCACTTTTCGTCATTTCCAATCTGGTAACCATAGCTTCAATCTATTTTTTAGACACCAAACTGAAAAACTGTCAAGATCCTGTTGAATAAGGGAAAAGTCACGTGTTTAGAAAATGGTTTTGAAAAGCTTGGTATCATTGGCGTACAGAGAGATAAAAAATGCTTGATGTTTGACCCATTCAATACCGTTAATAGCAAAATTGAACAAAAGTGGGCCTAGGTGGCTGCCTTAGGGGATGCCGGAAGTAGCTTAGAAACGACAAGAGATGGTAAATCTAAATTTAACGCTGTTTTTAAGGTAAGAACAAATCCATTTTAACGAAAAGGGTTCAAAGCCGAGAGTGAACAATTTGAAAAGAATAAGTTTATGGGAAATTTTGTCGAAGGCATTGCTGTATAGGTTGAGATAACATCGACTTCGTAGACTTTCTCTAAGGCTGAGAGTGAGTTTAGTGGTTGTAGATCGGCGTTTGAGAAAGCCATATTGTGAGGAGTAGATTAGAGATTTAAAGTGGAAAATTAAGGTTTCATTCAAAATACTTTCAACGAGCTTAGGTATGCGTGAAAGCTGGGCAATGGGACGATAGTTGTTAACATCGCCTTTCGGACCCTTTTTGTGAATGGGGGCAATGAAAGATGATTTCCATATCTGAGGAAACTCTCCTTGATTAAGGGCAAGGCTGAAAATTTTTGAGAGAGGGAAAAAAATGATGAAAAAGCATTTTTTTAGAAGTATGGCAGGACCATCTGGTCCATAATTAAAAACTAAAAGTTCATATTGCTCCAAATATGATTTTTTCATTTTCGAACTCAGGCTCTGAAAATTAACTTAATGTTAATTAAGGTGTAGGTATGTTTGATGATATTTTCAAAATTCTTCCAAGGATCCTTCACTTCAGTTATTTGACCTTATATACTTATCTATATATAACCAGTTTGAGATAATTCCAGTTTAATGAGCTTAAACTTTAAAAAAAAAAAGTTTCATAATATTTATTGACTTTTCTTTACTTACAAAATAAATACTAAAAGCATAGCCTTGGAAAAGAACACTTTAACCTGTACCTAAACTTCATTTAATTTATTTTCCTCTTCACTGTTTTTCGTCTTGGGGCAAGGAACATCGCTAAGAGCTTATAAGCTATCACCAATAATGCGCCTAAGACCACAGAGAGTCCGCCAAACAGAATAAAAATAGCATCAAGATTATGATACTGAATGAAGTTAAGATCCTGTCCCGCAGAATGTAAGTGTGGTGCTCCCTTATGTTTGGCAATGTATTCCACCCAATATGTAGCCAAATCCAAAGGCTCCATTGGTTGATCACGATATTTTTCTGAGATCAACTTAGCACGTTGTTCGTATGATTTATCCTTAAGCATTTTATTAATGGCAGCAGAGAAGGTTTCCTGGGTAAGATCATTGTAGTCAACCATAATACCATAACCACCAGCTTCAGCACGGGCCATGTTCAAATGTTGATCTCCAAACATAGGGACTCCAATGAATGGCTTGCTAAGATAAATTGATTCAGTCGTACTGAGCAATCCTCCATGTGTGATAAATAATTTGACATTGGGATGGGCTAAGATGTCCTGCTGAGGGAACCAGTCGCTAATGAACACATTGTCACTCTTTCCGGGTAGGTTTTTGTCCTCGAACTTCCACATAACTCGTTGCTTCAGTGATTTAAACGTCTTCAGGATAGCATCACGTTTTTCAGCTGGAAGCGAAGTGCTCTTCAAATTCGAACCCATGGAGAAATAAATAGCCCCATCTTTAGCTTCATCTAGGAACTTCTGCATCTCAACTGGCAAAGGCTTTTGCTTACGATCGATGTGCATTCCTCCGACTTCAATCATATTTGGCATGTATGGTCGTGGGAATCCGAGTGATACGTGAGCGTTTAACAAAACCAAGGCTGTATTCCTGCGGATCTTGTCTAAACCCATTTTTGAATTTGGGAAGTGTTTGTTAAAAAGTGCTTGTTGCCTTGGCATGTAGACATTATTGAAGATTAAATATTCAATGGTGTTGACAGCTAAATTGGTAATTCTTCCAACAAATGACATGTGGTGAGTTAGTGGCAGAAATGGATTAGGCACATACGATGGGGGTGATGGTGATCCCACTAAGTCAGTATTCCATTGGGTTGCGCCAAAAGTACTCAATCCGATAAGTGGCGCATTGAAATGTTCAGCAAGACCAAAGAGAGCTTCATTTACAAAAACCTCACACACAACGGCATCGAACTTTTCACCCGAAGCCATAAGCTTTTGAAGCGAAGGCTCTCTTAAAGTACTGTTGGTGATAAGTATTCCCATATCGTAGATTCCCATGAAAGTTTGTATCATGGTTTGATCTCGTAAATTCACAATTGAGTCAGCACGAGCTAAAAATAGAAAGACAGATTATAAATTAACATTTTAATCGTGTTAAGAATTTTGGAATAAAAGTTTTTAAAACCTCACTTATCAATTTGTGAAGGTTTCTTTTCGTTCTAAAATTGGAAAGTCATTGAAAAATATTTATAATGAAACTCTGGGCCATATGCCTAAACTGTAGGCAGTTGTTAGTGCTTTGACTGATTAATAAAAACCAAGTATATACTCGAAAGTATGGGATGAATTTAGCAAGTAAATCCTTTTTTGCATAAAAACGATTGAACTTTCTAGTATTTACTGCAAATTTTTCAATTTTGAAGAAACGAACTAAAATAGCACTCCTCCTCCTGTCCCCCTTTGCGTAAAGCCCTTGTTTGCCAGTAAATACTTTTGTGCTTTGAAAAAATAGGAACTGATGCTCTGTCATTTTCCCTAAGTCTCAACACTTATCTTGGTGATCCGATAAATAGGACCAATGGTTTAAGCTTTTTAAACAAACCTTATCGGCGTTTTTGTGGATACTTTATTTGCTGATTTTTGTTTTGCTTAAAATCTCCAAAAAAGGGATGATAAGGTTCAAGTAATATGTTTATATTTTGCGTTCTATTAATTGGACCGTCACGATTATGGTGTTCATGCTTAGAGAACATGACAGATCATCATATCCAATTTCTTAAAAATGAACTCAAGAGGTTTTAACACTGAAAATAAAAGAGGGGAACTAGTACTTTTAAGCCCCCACCGCTCCCAAAGGCTGCAACCAAAACCTGCCAGACTTTGGTATTCCCCCCATACTTCGATTTTGGTTCTTCATGCACTCCCAAAATTTACTGTCGGCTCCTAGACTAATAGAAGATTATAATAAAAAATTAAAAAGTTTTTCTGGATTTTCAACATTTGATCAACCATTTCTTCTAAAATGATGATTTCGTTTTCCAATACCTAAGACTAAAGTAGCTAGCTGATTTTGGTGGGTGCAAAAACCGCATTTATTCGGCTTAATACAAGCTATCTCACAGTATAACTTAAAAACTAAGAACTTAAGCTAAGGTTCGTGAGAGGGAGGGCAGCTCAGAAGCCAGAGTTTTATGGAAGGAGTACTGAGGCTTAAGTCGAAGGAACATATGTTCAAATTTACAGCCCCCAGCATACAAGAGTTAGGTTGGTGGGAGCCATAAGAGGTTCGGTGAGTGGGTATATAAAAGAGACGAGGATTACGTGTATTACGAGGGTTGGTATTAAAAGAGAGAGAAAGAGCAAAGAGTAAGAAACGACGCTGGGGCTGGATGCTATCGTTTCTGGAAATGTGAGTAAGTTGGTAAAAGGACCAAGCTTGAGGGGCATATTCTTACTTACTTACTTAAGGTGGCGCTACAGTCCGGGGTGGACCAGGGCCTCAACCAACAAGCTTCTTCCAGCCGGATCGGTTTCTAGTTAGCTGTCTCCAGTTTCGTACGCCAAGTTGGTTGAGGTCCTCTTCCACTTGCGTGCGCCACCTTTTACGCTGTCCACCTCTACTGCGCTGTCCCACGGGGTTGGATTCAAAGACTTTCCAGGCCGGAGCATTGGTGTCCATTCGCTCTAGGTGACCCAGCCATCTCAGTCGTTGGATTTTCACTTTTGTAGCTAGGTCGGTGTCGCTTAACAGCCCGTACAGTTCGTTGTTGTATCTTCTACATTCCCCATCTATGCAGACGGGACCAAAAATCAGCGCGTTCTCATCCACCGTTAACAGTGTCCATGCCTCTGAACCATACATCAGGACCGGGATGATAAGTGTCTTATACAGGAACAGTTTAGTTGCTCAAGAGATGTTTTGCTTCTCAATTGCCTTCTTAGCCCAAAAAGTTTTGCACTATTCTATCAAGAACGATGTTGAAGAAGTCGCATCACAGCACGTCGACTTGCCTTAAACCCTTTTTTGACATGAAAGGTGTCGGAGAGGTCTTTGCCGAGCTTGATGGAGCAGCGTGCATTCTCCGTCGTCATTTGGCGGTTGATTGACCAGGAATTATGTATATCAAGATGCGGGAACTGCGTACTAGCTACCAAAACGTTTCGCCTCGCAGCAAAGTCGATTTACCTGAGTCCTTTATCGGAGGTGGTGTCGTAGAGGCTATCACCCGATCACCCCTATTACGATTGTCAATTATCAATTTGATAGTTGATAAATTTAAAATTCAATGTTTAAAAATCCATCTTATTAAAGTTTTGATCATTGAGAATGATGCAGACAGTTGCTAATAACAAGAAAATTAAAAAATATAAAAGAATTGTTGACAAAGTTTATTAAAGAAATAGAGTTTAAAAAACCAATTTTCAAGGTTTATCAAATTGATAATTGACAACCGTAATGGGGGTGTATATCTTCCGATTGTGCCACCAAAAACGTCTTCACTTCCTAGTTTGGCATTTAAATCATGCAAGACAATTTAACGTTATAGCTAGGGCATTGCTAGGAGCGGACGGTCAAATAATATGTATTAGGACCGGGCTACGTAGGGGTTGGAGAATTCTTTGGACTTTTGACGAAGCCGAGCACTGAGTTTGCTTGGAGAATAATATCGTCTATGTGAGTGAGAAAATTAAGCTCTGGGTCACACAAAATGCCAAGGTCGCGAATATTATCAATGATGGGTATGAGTTGATTATGGAGCAAGTAGAGACGGGGAGGAGATTTGATACGTTTGCGTGAAAAAGTAATTGATTGGCATTTGGTGACGTTTAGCTCCAAGTAGGGTTACCAGACGTCACTAGAAGCAGGCGATTCCCACTTTTCGTCATTTCCAATCTGGTAACCATAGCTTCAATCTATTTTTTAGACACCAAACTGAAAAACTGTCAAGATCCTGTTGAATAAGGGAAAAGTCACGTGTTTAGAAAATGGTTTTGAAAAGCTTGGTATCATTGGCGTACAGAGAGATAAAAAATGCTTGATGTTTGACCCATTCAATACCGTTAATAGCAAAATTGAACAAAAGTGGGCCTAGGTGGCTGCCTTAGGGGATGCCGGAAGTAGCTTAGAAACGACAAGAGATGGTAAATCTAAATTTAACGCTGTTTTTAAGGTAAGAACAAATCCATTTTAACGAAAAGGGTTCAAAGCCGAGAGTGAACAATTTGAAAAGAATAAGTTTATGGGAAATTTTGTCGAAGGCATTGCTGTATAGGTTGAGATAACATCGACTTCGTAGACTTTCTCTAAGGCTGAGAGTGAGTTTAGTGGTTGTAGATCGGCGTTTGAGAAAGCCATATTGTGAGGAGTAGATTAGAGATTTAAAGTGGAAAATTAAGGTTTCATTCAAAATACTTTCAACGAGCTTAGGTATGCGTGAAAGCTGGGCAATGGGACGATAGTTGTTAACATCGCCTTTCGGACCCTTTTTGTGAATGGGGGCAATGAAAGATGATTTCCATATCTGAGGAAACTCTCCTTGATTAAGGGCAAGGCTGAACATTTTTGAGAGAGGGAAAAAAATGATGAAAAAGCATTTTTTTAGAAGTATGGCAGGACCATCTGGTCCATAATTAAAAACTAAAAGTTCATATTGCTCCAAATATGATTTTTTCATTTTCGAACTCAGGCTCTGAAAATTAACTTAATGTTAATTAAGGTGTAGGTATGTTTGATGATATTTTCAAAATTCTTCCAAGGATCCTTCACTTCAGTTATTTGACCTTATATACTTATCTATATATAACCAGTTTGAGATAATTCCAGTTTAATGAGCTTAAACTTTAAAAAAAAAAAGTTTCATAATATTTATTGACTTTTCTTTACTTACAAAATAAATACTAAAAGCATAGCCTTGGAAAAGAACACTTTAACCTGTACCTAAACTTCATTTAATTTATTTTCCTCTTCACTGTTTTTCGTCTTGGGGCAAGGAACATCGCTAAGAGCTTATAAGCTATCACCAATAATGCGCCTAAGACCACAGAGAGTCCGCCAAACAGAATAAAAATAGCATCAAGATTATGATACTGAATGAAGTTAAGATCCTGTCCCGCAGAATGTAAGTGTGGTGCTCCCTTATGTTTGGCAATGTATTCCACCCAATATGTAGCCAAATCCAAAGGCTCCATTGGTTGATCACGATATTTTTCTGAGATCAACTTAGCACGTTGTTCGTATGATTTATCCTTAAGCATTTTATTAATGGCAGCAGAGAAGGTTTCCTGGGTAAGATCATTGTAGTCAACCATAATACCATAACCACCAGCTTCAGCACGGGCCATGTTCAAATGTTGATCTCCAAACATAGGGACTCCAATGAATGGCTTGCTAAGATAAATTGATTCAGTCGTACTGAGCAATCCTCCATGTGTGATAAATAATTTGACATTGGGATGGGCTAAGATGTCCTGCTGAGGGAACCAGTCGCTAATGAACACATTGTCACTCTTTCCGGGTAGGTTTTTGTCCTCGAACTTCCACATAACTCGTTGCTTCAGTGATTTAAACGTCTTCAGGATAGCATCACGTTTTTCAGCTGGAAGCGAAGTGCTCTTCAAATTCGAACCCATGGAGAAATAAATAGCCCCATCTTTAGCTTCATCTAGGAACTTCTGCATCTCAACTGGCAAAGGCTTTTGCTTACGATCGATGTGCATTCCTCCGACTTCAATCATATTTGGCATGTATGGTCGTGGGAATCCGAGTGATACGTGAGCGTTTAACAAAACCAAGGCTGTATTCCTGCGGATCTTGTCTAAACCCATTTTTGAATTTGGGAAGTGTTTGTTAAAAAGTGCTTGTTGCCTTGGCATGTAGACATTATTGAAGATTAAATATTCAATGGTGTTGACAGCTAAATTGGTAATTCTTCCAACAAATGACATGTGGTGAGTTAGTGGCAGAAATGGATTAGGCACATACGATGGGGGTGATGGTGATCCCACTAAGTCAGTATTCCATTGGGTTGCGCCAAAAGTACTCAATCCGATAAGTGGCGCATTGAAATGTTCAGCAAGACCAAAGAGAGCTTCATTTACAAAAACCTCACACACAACGGCATCGAACTTTTCACCCGAAGCCATAAGCTTTTGAAGCGAAGGCTCTCTTAAAGTACTGTTGGTGATAAGTATTCCCATATCGTAGATTCCCATGAAAGTTTGTATCATGGTTTGATCTCGTAAATTCACAATTGAGTCAGCACGAGCTAAAAATAGAAAGACAGATTATAAATTAACATTTTAATCGTGTTAAGAATTTTGGAATAAAAGTTTTTAAAACCTCACTTATCAATTTGTGAAGGTTTCTTTTCGTTCTAAAATTGGAAAGTCATTGAAAAATATTTATAATGAAACTCTGGGCCATATGCCTAAACTGTAGGCAGTTGTTAGTGCTTTGACTGATTAATAAAAACCAAGTATATACTCGAAAGTATGGGATGAATTTAGCAAGTAAATCCTTTTTTGCATAAAAACGATTGAACTTTCTAGTATTTACTGCAAATTTTTCAATTTTGAAGAAACGAACTAAAATAGCACTCCTCCTCCTGTCCCCCTTTGCGTAAAGCCCTTGTTTGCCAGTAAATACTTTTGTGCTTTGAAAAAATAGGAACTGATGCTCTGTCATTTTCCCTAAGTCTCAAGACTTATCTTGGTGATCCGATAAATAGGACCAATGGTTTAAGCTTTTTAAACAAACCTTATCGGCGTTTTTGTGGATACTTTATTTGCTGATTTTTGTTTTGCTTAAAATCTCCAAAAAAGGGATGATAAGGTTCAAGTAATATGTTTATATTTTGCGTTCTATTAATTGGACCGTCACGATTATGGTGTTCATGCTTAGAGAACATGACAGATCATCATATCCAATTTCTTAAAAATGAACTCAAGAGGTTTTAACACTGAAAATAAAAGAGGGGAACTAGTACTTTTAAGCCCCCACCGCTCCCAAAGGCTGCAACCAAAACCTGCCAGACTTTGGTATTCCCCCCATACTTCGATTTTGGTTCTTCATGCACTCCCAAAATTTACTGTCGGCTCCTAGACTAATAGAAGATTATAATAAAAAATTAAAAAGTTTTTCTGGATTTTCAACATTTGATCAACCATTTCTTCTAAAATGATGATTTCGTTTTCCAATACCTAAGACTAAAGTAGCTAGCTGATTTTGGTGGGTGCAAAAACCGCATTTATTCGGCTTAATACAAGCTATCTCACAGTATAACTTAAAAACTAAGAACTTAAGCTAAGGTTCGTGAGAGGGAGGGCAGTTCAGAAGCCAGAGTTTTATGGAAGGAGTACTGAGGCTTAAGTCGAAGGAACATATGTTCAAATTTACAGCCCCCAGCATACAAGAGTTAGGTTGGTGGGAGCCATAAGAGGTTCGGTGAGTGGGTATATAAAAGAGACGAGGATTACGTGTATTACGAGGGTTGGTATTAAAAGAGAGAGAAAGAGCAAAGAGTAAGAAACGACGCTGGGGCTGGATGCTATCGTTTCTGGAAATGTGAGTAAGTTGGTAAAAGGACCAAGCTTGAGGGGCATATTCTTACTTACTTACTTAAGGTGGCGCTACAGTCCGGGGTGGACCAGGGCCTCAACCAACAAGCTTCTTCCAGCCGGATCGGTTTCTAGTTAGCTGTCTCCAGTTTCGTACGCCAAGTTGGTTGAGGTCCTCTTCCACTTGCGTGCGCCACCTTTTACGCTGTCCACCTCTACTGCGCTGTCCCACGGGGTTGGATTCAAAGACTTTCCAGGCCGGAGCATTGGTGTCCATTCGCTCTAGGTGACCCAGCCATCTCAGTCGTTGGATTTTCACTTTTGTAGCTAGGTCGGTGTCGCTTAACAGCCCGTACAGTTCGTTGTTGTATCTTCTACATTCCCCATCTATGCAGACGGGACCAAAAATCAGCGCGTTCTCATCCACCGTTAACAGTGTCCATGCCTCTGAACCATACATCAGGACCGGGATGATAAGTGTCTTATACAGGAACAGTTTAGTTGCTCAAGAGATGTTTTGCTTCTCAATTGCCTTCTTAGCCCAAAAAGTTTTGCACTATTCTATCAAGAACGATGTTGAAGAAGTCGCATCACAGCACGTCGACTTGCCTTAAACCCTTTTTTGACATGAAAGGTGTCGGAGAGGTCTTTGCCGAGCTTGATGGAGCAGCGTGCATTCTCCGTCGTCATTTGGCGGTTGATTGACCAGGAATTATGTATATCAAGATGCGGGAACTGCGTACTAGCTACCAAAACGTTTCGCCTCGCAGCAAAGTCGATTTACCTGAGTCCTTTATCGGAGGTGGTGTCGTAGAGGCTATCACCCGATCACCCCTATTACGATTGTCAATTATCAATTTGATAGTTGATAAATTTAAAATTCAATGTTTAAAAATCCATCTTATTAAAGTTTTGATCATTGAGAATGATGCAGACAGTTGCTAATAACAAGAAAATTAAAAAATATAAAAGAATTGTTGACAAAGTTTATTAAAGAAATAGAGTTTAAAAAAACAATTTTCAAGGTTTATCAAATTGATAATTGACAACCGTAATGGGGGTGTATATCTTCCGATTGTGCCACCAAAAACGTCTTCACTTCCTAGTTTGGCATTTAAATCATGCAAGACAATTTAACGTTATAGCTAGGGCATTGCTAGGAGCGGACGGTCAAATAATATGTATTAGGACCGGGCTACGTAGGGGTTGGAGAATTCTTTGGACTTTTGACGAAGCCGAGCACTGAGTTTGCTTGGAGAATAATATCGTCTATGTGAGTGAGAAAATTAAGCTCTGGGTCACACAAAATGCCAAGGTCGCGAATATTATCAATGATGGGTATGAGTTGATTATGGAGCAAGTAGAGACGGGGAGGAGATTTGATACGTTTGCGTGAAAAAGTAATTGATTGGCATTTGGTGACGTTTAGCTCCAAGTAGGGTTACCAGACGTCGCTAGAAGCAGGCGATTCCCACTTTTCGTCATTTCCAATCTGGTAACCATAGCTTCAATCTATTTTTTAGACACCAAACTGAAAAACTGTCAAGATCCTGTTGAATAAGGGAAAAGTCACGTGTTTAGAAAATGGTTTTGAAAAGCTTGGTATCATTGGCGTACAGAGAGATAAAAAATGCTTGATGTTTGACCCATTCAATACCGTTAATAGCAAAATTGAACAAAAGTGGGCCTAGGTGGCTGCCTTAGGGGATGCCGGAAGTAGCTTAGAAACGACAAGAGATGGTAAATCTAAATTTAACGCTGTTTTTAAGGTAAGAACAAATCCATTTTAACGAAAAGGGTTCAAAGCCGAGAGTGAACAATTTGAAAAGAATAAGTTTATGGGAAATTTTGTCGAAGGCATTGCTGTATAGGTTGAGATAACATCGACTTCGTAGACTTTCTCTAAGGCTGAGAGTGAGTTTAGTGGTTGTAGATCGGCGTTTGAGAAAGCCATATTGTGAGGAGTAGATTAGAGATTTAAAGTGAAAAATTAAGGTTTCATTCAAAATACTTTCAACGAGCTTAGGTATGCGTGAAAGCTGGGCAATGGGACGATAGTTGTTAACATCGCCTTTCGGACCCTTTTTGTGAATGGGGGCAATGAAAGATGATTTCCATATCTGAGGAAACTCTCCTTGCAAGGGCAAGGCTGAAAATTTTTGAGAGAGGGAAAAAAATGATGAAAAAGCATTTTTTTAGAAGTATGGCAGGATGACCATCTGGTCCATAATTAAAAACTAAAAGTTCATATTGCTCCAAATATGATTTTTTCATTTTCGAACTCAGGCTCTGAAAATTAACTTAATGTTAATTAAGGTGTAGGTATGTTTGATGATATTTTCAAAATTCTTCCAAGGATCCTTCACTTCAGTTATTTGACCTTATATACTTATCTATATATAACCAGTTTGAGATAATTCCAGTTTAATGAGCTTAAACTTTAAAAAAAAAAAGTTTCATAATATTTATTGACTTTTCTTTACTTACAAAATAAATACTAAAAGCATAGCCTTGGAAAAGAACACTTTAACCTGTACCTAAACTTCATTTAATTTATTTTCCTCTTCACTGTTTTTCGTCTTGGGGCAAGGAACATCGCTAAGAGCTTATAAGCTATCACCAATAATGCGCCTAAAACCACAGAGAGTCCACCAAAAAGAATTAAAATAGCATCAAGATTATGATACTGAATGAAGTTAAGATCCTGTCCCGCTGAATGTAAGTGTGGTGCTCCCTTATGTTTGGCAATGTATTCCACCCAATATGTAGCCAAATCCAAAGGCTCCATTGGTTGATCACGATATTTTTCTGATATCAACTTAGCACGTTGTTCGTATGATTTATCCTTAAGCATTTTATTAATGGCAGCAGAGAAGGTTTCCTGGGTAAGATCATTGTAGTCAACCATAATACCATAACCACCAGCTTCAGCACGGGCCATGTTCAAATGTTGATCTCCAAACATAGGGACTCCAATGAATGGCTTGCTAAGATAAATTGATTCAGTCGTACTGAGTAATCCTCCATGGGTGATAAATATTTTTACATTGGGATGGGCTAAGATGTCCTGCTGAGGGAACCAGTCGCTAATGAACACATTGTCACTCTTTCCGGGTAGGTTTTTGTCCTCGAACTTCCACATAACTCGTTGCTTCAGTGATTTAAACGTCTTCAGGATAGCATCACGTTTTTCAGCTGGAAGCGAAGTGCTCTTCAAATTCGAACCCATGGAGAAATAAATAGCCCCATCTTTAGCTTCATCTAGGAACTTCTGCATCTCAGCTGGCAAAGGCTTTTGCTTACGATCGATATGCATTCCTCCGACTTCAATCATATTTGGCATGTATGGTCGTGGAAATCCAAGTGAAACGTGAGAATTCAACAAAACCAAGGCTGTATTCCTCCGAATTTTGTCTAATCCCATTTTTGAATTTGGGAAGTGTTTGTTAAAAAGTGCTTGTTGCCTGGGCATGTAGACATTATTGAAGATTAAATATTCAATGGTGTTGACAGCTAAATTTGTAATTCTTCCAACAAATGACATGTGGTGAGTTAGTGGTAGGAATGGATTAGGCACATATGATGGGGGTGATGGTGATCCCACTAAGTCAGTATTCCATTGGGTTGCGCCAAAAGTACTCAATCCGATAAGTGGCGCATTGAAATGTTCAGCAAGACCAAAGAGAGCTTCATTTATAAAAACCTCACAGACAACGGCATCGAACTTTTCACCCGATGCCATAAGCTTTTGAAGCGAAGGCTCTCTTAAAGTACTGTTGGTGATTAGTATTCCAATATCGTTGATTCCCATGAAAGTTTGTATTATGGTTTGATCTCGTGATTTCACAAATGAGTCTGCACGATCTAAAAATAGATAGAATGATTAGGTATAAATTATATTTTTACTCATGTTAACAATTCTGGAATAAAGAGTTTAAAAACCTCAGCCATCGTGGCTTGTGAACGTTTTTCGTTCTAAAATACGAAACTCTTTGAAATACATACATAATTATAATGAAACTCTGGGCTATAGGCAAAGGCATAAACTATAGCTAATACTTCTACTGATAAATACAAAACAAGTAAAGTACTCAATAATTAAAACAAAAATCTTGGGAATAACAAAAACTTTAAGGTCAAAGTATGAAGAAAATCGCTCTACTGTAGATCAAGGTGCAGACAGAAAAACACAGAATTCCGGATGTGCGTGCGGTAAGCACCGCTGTTTTGGATTTTCAAAAAAAAAAATACATGCCGCTTTGTACCGTAAATATAATATAAAAATCGCATATTTGCTAATTTTACGAATGAAAATTTTGCGAAGTTTTGTAATAACTAAAAAGTGCCATATTCCGAAGAGGAAAAAAAATTCGCATATTTGTAACTTTTAGACCAAAAAAGTTTTGCGAAGCGTAAAGTCAGAACAGCCAATTTCGATTTTCAAAAATAAAAGGTGGACTGGTTTGTGATCATATTGTGCTACCTTGTGCCTTAGATATTTTTAAAAATTTGCAAATTTTCAAATTTTATGCGAATGAAATTTTTGCAATATTTCAAAATTTATTAAAAAAGAAAAATGTACTGATTTGTGCTCAGAAAATGCTGCTAAGAACCAAAAATATAAGAAAAATTCTCATAATTGCAACTATTATGGCCAAAGCAAAACCATGCGAACTGCTGGAGCTTGTGCCGCATTGTGCCGTAAATATTATAAAAAATCGCATATTTGCAAATTTTACGAATGAAAATTTTGCGAAGTTTTGTAATAACTGAAGGTTGTGCTCAATTTTTGCTGCCATATTCTGAAGAGAAAAAATATTAGCATATTTGTAACTTCTAGACCAAAAAAGTTTTGCGAAGTGCAAAGACACACGGAAAGAATTCTTGGATCATATCACGAAAAATGAGCTGCAAATTACGAAAAATGAATCCCGATTTATACCTTGGCTCCGGATTTCGTAAATTAAGACTATTTGTTTGCAATTTGCAAAACTGAGCAAAGTGATGATATTGATACTCAAAAATCGTAAATCAACCCTCTTTAAGTATCAATTATGCTATCGAGAGAAAACCAAAATTGCGAACAATAAATCGCAATTTGATCCAAATATTCCTCAATCACAATTTGTAAATTTGCAAAAAAGATTTGTGATCACCACTTTTATTTCGTGATATTGCCACTTGGAAAGATCAATCCTGCTCTACCCTTCATTTTGCAGGAATACACATTTAATTTAATTTATTCGAAATAAATACTTTACGCTTGACTCTACTTGGATTTGAACTCGCAACCCTCCAGTTACGGAGCGAGCATGCAACCACCAGGCCAATTTGCATTACAGATCGTTGGTGTCACACATTGATGATTAGATACTTGCCATGTTGTGGTGCTTTATTTCTTCGAGAAGTAAATTGCGACAAGAAAGTCGTGATTTAGGAATTTTTGTTGGTGATTTGCAACTATTCTCATGGAGTTGCGAATTACGACAGAAAAAAACGTAATTCAGTGATTGTGTAATGTTAATTACTAAATATTTATCGCAAATCAATATTTTTAAATGCTGTTTGTGAAATTATGCTTTTGGAGAGTAAATTACGCCAAAACTGTTGTATTTTGCTATGAAAAGTACAAACTTAAATCATGGTTTTTAATTGCAAATCACGAAAAAACAAATTTTGTAAATTGCTACGATTTGACTGTTAAATTACCAGTTTTTGTATTAATTTGGGATTAAAATGTCATGATTTACGAATTAAACATGATTCGTAAATTGCAACTGCAAATTTTTCAATTGGTGATTTTTCAATTCTTTCCGTGCAGAACAGCCAATTTCGATTTTCAAAAATAAAAGATGGACTGGTTTGTGCTCATATTGTGCTACCTTGTGCCTTAGATATTTTTAAAAATTTGCAAATTTTCAAATTTATGCGAATGAAATTTTTGAAATATTTCAAAATTTACTAAAAAAGAAAAATGTACTGCTTTGTTCTCAGAAAATGCTGCTACGATCCAAAAATATAAGAAAAATTCTCATAATTGCAACTATTATGGCCAAAGCAAAACGTTGCGAACTGCTGGAGCTTGTGCCGCATTGTGCCGTAGATATTAAAAAAATAGCAAATTTGCAAATTTTACGGATGAAAAGTTCTCAAATTTTGCAATTTTGTAAAAAAAATAAGTTGTTCTGTAAAATTAGCGGCTAGGTAAATACTTTTTTTTTGCGATTTTTAAGTTTTTGTATGCAGCTTTGTTGTCTTTGTTCTGACAACTTTCCTTTAGCTTTAATTCCTCCTCATCGCTACGCTAGATGTTTCATTGCAAAATTCAGCTGTTGCGTCAAATGTTTATGAAATATCTGGGATGACAGTATCTATATATTTCGTATATGTTGTTTTGTTTTTATTTCGCCAATTTTCCTCTTCATGCAATTCTGCAATGTGGTAATCTGCAGATTACACTTTCAGTTTCGCAACTGTTTGGTTGCAAAAATGAACCCTATGAACTCTTAGAGCCCTATGGGATTTTTTTAAAATAATTTTTGTTGAGTAATTGCAACTAAGGCCTGGTTCACACGAGATTGAACCGCACGATTTTTTGCAGTATAAATATGTGCGAATGAGCAGTGGCGTATATATTTTACATCGAGCCTTTCACACGACGTTTGTACGGCAACAAAACGTACTCAGCTAAGTAGGTACGTTTATCGAATACTCAACGGCCTTATCAAAAAAAACGAATGAACTGCGACGTATCGTCTTCCAGTAGCCTATAGTTTTGTATAGTCTCGTTCACACGGTTTAAATCCACGTTGGGTATTTATTCGATGGCATCGAATGAGCTTCAATGGAGAGAAAAACCGATGTACACAAAAAAAAACTTATCGACCGATATGGTTAGTATACAAAAAATTATAACTCCGGTGATACTTATTAGATCTTGTAGGTTAAGGTCTTAAAATAAAGAAGAGAAATGAGGCATTAAATATGCGTTTTAGTTTTTCAAAGTTATAAAAGTTTTCATCAACATTTGAATTTTGAATAAAATAAAAGGAATTGAATTGGGCTATATTCACCCCTTTAGTATGAACATTTTTGCCTCTCCTCAATGATTTTTTGACACAATATAGCCCGTTATATCAGCTTTCTTTAAAGACCTTAACCTTGAAGATCCAATCAGTAGAACGGGAGCTATAATTTCTTAAAGCCATCCATATCAAATTTTAATAAAAAAATTCAATGTAAATAACGGGATCTTCTCGCTGGTGCATGGGCGCCCGCAGGGGGGGCGCCCCCTAGAATATTAAGCTTTTACTTTTGTTCTGTACATTAATTTTATTTTAATGTCCAGGACAACGGTGTGGTTCAATTTTTAGAATCGGAAAAAGATAAAAAAAACATGTACCTAGGTATCCTACCAACCTACCACTAATGCAATTCAATTTTTGTCACTCAATAATCGAATATCCAACAAAAAAAATATTTTTTTGCCTCTCATGAAATTATAAGCAAAAGTTGACCTAGGTAATAATTACCTTACTTACCACATACGCATGTTTCAGAAAACATTTTTTTTCATTATAGGAAAGAATTTGTTTGAATCCTGTCCCTGCAATGAGCGAACAATGATCGACTCAGCGGCAGCGTTACCGCTGTGCCACTTTAGTGTCAAATTGCCACTTTTTTTCAAGCTGTGCAACCGAGCCACCACCTTTTAGTCTGTGCCACTTTTTATTCCCCACAAGTAAAACTAAAATTAGCAATTCACTATGCCATTTTTCCATACCTTTTCATATCTTTCATTCTTTTAAATAAATTATTATTTATTATTTATTCACACTTTTATTTATTTATTTATGTTGAATAATAATACAAATTGAACTGTTAAATTTATAGTTTTTAGCTCACGTTGCAATAAACCTTAAAATGATTGTTAAAACTATGTGTTTTCTTCAACTCTTTGAGATGAGTGTGAAATTTTTTCCCTTAAGTCAATTTTCATACATATAATTATGGTGCTGTTCTCTTTTTAATATTAAGTGCCACCTTTTTTTCTCGAGTGCCACTTTTTTTGCCACTTTTCCAAAATATCCTACGGTAACGCTGCTCAGCGGCCTTTGTATACTTTCTTCACATAGAGATCGGATATCTACTCAAGGTGCAAGAGCATTCTTTGAAAAAAGTGTGCTAAACAGATTTTCTAGGGAAGCACCAAGAAGGCTACAACTTCTCTTGCGAGAAAAAGAATAAATACAATATTTCATGCATGGTCTTAATTTGTAAGTCTATTTAATAAGTTTTTGTCTTATTGATAAACCCTTAACTGCAGTCCTGAAAAGTATGTACACTTCTATAGTCGAGGGTACACTGAACCCAGCTATCTTTAAATGTTATTAAAAATTAAAGTATGAATTATTAATTTTTTTTCCGCCGAACTTTAAGAATGATCACGAATATAGCTTTAAGAAAAAATCAACAATAAGAACTTGCATTAAATTTTTAATTTTCAATGAAAACAATAGGTTGCAATTCACCTGGCCTGGAAACATATTATCTAAAAAATATATGCAAAATAGTAAAAAAAGAATTAAAATCTTTAGAAATATTTTTCCTAGACTTTAAAACATCCTCTTTAGAATTCCTGGAACAAAAACTTAAAATGTTTTTGTAAAAAACTTTGACATTGGTCAGATAAAATAAAATATATAAGATACAAAACACACTGGCACAGAGCATATCATACTTTTTGCACTTGCCGTTTGATTAAAATTTGAATTTTGGCTATTTTCGTCATTATCGCTTCACTTTTTAGCAATTAGCTATTGCTCGATTCCCTGAATGACTTATTAAATTTTTCCCTCCACAAATTTGAATTAGAACTCGAAAACTAAATTAGTAACACCAGGAACAAATATATCACAGACCCAAGCGTATGCTGATACTGACCTATGAGAGCAGCGAGCGGAACGCGTCCGTCACACTGCACTTACGTCGAAGGTACTAAGAAGTGGGAGGGAGCTGAGGTAACCGCGGCGTTTTTTACACGCGTTTAAAGGTAGAGTATGGGTCCATTGAACCAACGACTGCAGTTAAGGGTTAGAAAACATTATTAAGATAAATAAATAAAATTTGTATATATCTAACGGGTGCCTGTATATTATAGGTATGCCATTATATTTTTTGCAACAATGCCTTATTTAGAATTTCAATTTTTTAAAGGTAGGTACATTTTACTTCTGCCCCCCCCCCCCCCCTAGCGAAAATCCTGCGGGCGCCCATGCGCTGGTGGATGGTCGTGGACCTTGATACAACTAAATAAGATAGCGCTTTGCGCATCATGTTCATAGAATGACGTCATCGACGCACACAAATATTTTTTCCGAGATTAATAAAACAATGATTTGTTGACTAAAATTTAATAATTCTATATGAAATATCATTTCTTAAAAACAATGCACTTGTTTTTCGGCTTCTGAGCACGCATTTTTATTATAAAATGAACAAAAATATCGGGAAAAATTGTGCGTCGATGACGTAATGCGCAGAACGAAATGAAAAAAAAAAACAGGAAGGCGTTATCTTTTTCATTTTGTTTTTATTAATTTTGAGTTTTCAAACAAATTTTTCAAAAATTGTTAACTTGATTTGACTTTATAATAAAAGAATCTGTTTTAAGCTTTTAAAAAAGATATAGCACAATATTGTAAGTATTTCCGTTGTTTTTAAATAGCTGTTTTTCTGTGTACTTCTTACCTTTGTAGAAACAGTGTTTCTCATATAAAAATAAACACTGTATCAAAAAAAATAAACAAGAACATTTTAAACACAACCAGCTTCTATACACTGCAACTTGCTCTCATGACGTCACTGAAATTACCATGAATCAATATATACGTAGTTTTCCGGTTATTTCTGGGTTAATTGATCAAAAACCATTGATGTTGTAAGACGATAACATTGTTTTTCAATTTTTTGAATTTTCTACTCCCCATATCTTTCTTAACCTTGCTCCTACCGAAAAAATGAAAGAACTTTTTTGTAGGAAACTTATTATTCTTTGTCTTTCATTTTGTAGTGTACACTTTTTCGCTCAAACGCTTAGTTTTCAAAATATTCCCGAAATATTACAAAAGGGAATCTTTAACCCCCCCTCCTGGCTATAGCTCGCGGCCCTGGGCTGGGGACTTTTAATAGCTGCGTTTTATTATCTCTGGGTCTGGGTCGAGGTTATCTTTTAACATGCATTACAAAAACAATATGGGATCTAGGTTTCTATCGAGGTTAATTTCAATAACACAGATAGAGGTTTTCACTCTGATCGGCAGAGGGCTATTTACCATTGTGAATGGATGTCAGCGATTTGTCAGCAGTATTAGGAAAAGAGAGGAAAAGAGACAAGTGCTTACATGAAAAACAAATAAACATAAGAAAAAAAGAGACTGATATACAGCACTGCTTTTGCACTAACCCACATCGTTTTATTTTCACGAGGTGAACCATATGGGTTATGAGCGATAATAAAACGCGGTTAATATGTTATACCTGGGAGTCACCCCTACCACATAAAATAATAACCCGAAGTAGTACGGGGTAGTTAGACTTTTGCTGGGAAATAATTCAAACATGCAGTTTGACTTTGATATTCAAAAGGGTACTAGTACACGAGCCGAAAACCACATTTTTCACAATTGCACCTAGAGTCATTTGGCCGCCATTTTGTTTTTAACGGCTTTTTTTGTTATCAGACGTAACTCACGTAATTTTGACGCTACGAAAAAAAATTGTGAGACAAACTTGTAGAAAATTTAATTGTCTACAAAATATGTTAAGTAACTTTTTTCGATAAGTGCTTTTTTTACAAAGTTATACTGCATTTTCTTAAAAAAAGTAGGGGTTGATTTTGGTACATTCATCATATCTTATTTTTTTGTTCTAAAAAAAAAAAAAATCGAAATAAAAGTTATAGTCCCTTCAATTATCTATATTTTTTGCTTTTACAGTTTTGTTATACGGCTTACGGTTCTCGCCCTGAAGCGCATATTAATAGTAGAGAACTGTATAAAATCATATATTTTTAACAACTTGACTTCTGCTGGTAAAAAGAAGTGTAGTACGGGGTAGTTAGACTTTTGCTGGGAAATAATTCAAACATGCAGTTTGACTTTGATATTCAAAAGGGTATTAGTACTCGAGTCGAAAACATAATTCTTCACAACTGCCCGTAGAGTCATTAAGCCACCATTTTGTTTTTAAAGTTTTTTTATATCTTCGCAAGTAACTCACTTTTTATTTATGCCAGACAAAAAAGTTGTAGAACAAACTTGTAGAACATTTAATTTCCAACAAAATGTTTCTTGTAACTTTTTTCGATAAGTACTTTTTTTAAATTGTACTGCATTTTGTTAAAAAAGGGTTTCTTTTCAATTTATGGTATAAGTTATAAATGAACCCCTAGAAATAAATGGATTACAACCTTTCTCGATGACTTCATTTTATAAAAAAGAAGATAGAAGTTCAGTAAGTTACATTTCAGGTTAGATATGACATAAAAATATGACAATGATAACAAAAGCTCAGTTTTAAGTGATATACATTATTTTGAACAGGGATGTTGTGTTTTATTCAACAATTTATCATAAAAAAATAAATGTTGAAATAAAAGTTGTAGGTAGACCTTTCAAGTATCTATATTTTTTGAATCAATATTTTTTTCTTATGCGGCATATTTCTGTAGCGCATATATGTATATTTAAGAAATCCCTACAGCATTGGATGTTTTATTTTCGTTATAATTTTGTTTTGTTATATTCGTATCATAATTGGCTATACTCAAACAAATAATTGACGACATAACTCTCTTCCACCCCACCCTCAACATGGAGTTTTTCACTACAAAAACGAGCGAACAACAAAGAAATGGAATCTGTTTTCTTCCAAACAGGCTCAAACAGTTAAGCGAAAAAAGATATCTGTGAAAATTTGGGCTCTTAAAAATCATGTTTAGACATGCCTCGTCACAGATTTCGGTTTTCCATACGATTTGAGAAAACTCCTGTTTGTATTTGGAATTTTATAACTTTATGCATAGTAACAAGTATTTTAACTAACTACTTACGTATTTCTTATAGAAAATTGAACTTTCTACACAAAAGGTCTTAATATGTTTTATCGTAAATACAGCCGTTTTGAAGTTACATCCATTTAAACCCAGTCGATAAAATTATCTTACATTTATCTAACATTAAATTAGCATTAATTTCAATGAAATTTCCCACAAAAGTCTTGAAGTCATTTCTCGATTAAAGTGCGATATTAGTTAATTTTACAATTCGGAAATATAGTTAAACTATACGCAAATAATTTAATAACTATTAACAAATCATATCATAAGGTATACCGCATAAGAAAAAAATATTGAGGCAAAAAATATAGATAATTGAAAGGTCTACCTACAACTTTTATTTCGACATTTATTTTTGTATAAAAAATAAATTGAAAAGAAACCCTTTTTTTAACAAAATGCAGTACAATTTAAAAAAAGTACTTATCGAAAAAAGTTACAAGAAACATTTTGTTGGAAATTAAATGTTCTACAAGTTTTTTCTACAACTTTTTTGTCTGGCATAAATAAAAAGTGAGTTACTTGCGAAGATATAAAAAAACCTTAAAAACAAAATGGTGGCTTAATGACTCTACGGGCAGTTGTGAAGAATTATGTTTTCGGCTCGAGTACTAATTTGCTTTCGAACCTCGAGGTTTCTTTTTACCAGCAGAAGTCAAGTTGTTAAAAATATATGATTTTATACAGTTCTCTACTATTAATATGCACTACAGGGCGAGAACCGTAAGCCGTATAACAAAACTGTAAAGGCAAAAAATATAGATAATTGAAGGGACTATAACTTTTATTTCGATATTTTTTTTTTTAGAACAAAAAAATAAGATATGATGAATTTACCAAAATCAACCCCTACTTTTTTTAAGAAAATGCAGTATAACTTTGTAAAAAAAGCACTTATCGAAAAAAGTTACTTAACATATTTTGTAGACAATTAAATTTTCTACAAGTTTGTCTCACAATTTTTTTTTTCGTAGCGTCAAAAATACGTGAGTTACGTCTGATAACAAAAAAAGCCGTTAAAAACAAAATGGCGGCCAAATGACTCTAGGTGCAATTGTGAAAAATGTGGTTTTCGGCTCGTGTACTAATACCCTTTCGAATATCAAAGTCAAACTGCATGTTTGAATTATTTCTCAGAGCTCCATATAATGAAATCTAATTACCCCGTACTAAAGAGCATGATTTATTGAATTTATTTTTCCTTCGTTGACTGTAGATACTACATATGTACATAGGTACTTAAAGTATGTAGCTATAAAATATTTTTCGTTTTGAATATCCCAAGAACACTGATTTCGACGCTAAGGCTTATTTTACTCCACATACAATGCTGTAAACTGTGATAAAGAATTGATAAGGTGTGTACAAAAAATTAAAAGTGTACTATTAATACAAATATCTCGAGAAAAACCAGCCCGACTTTGGTCTTCATTTGATTGCATATTAAACGCCTGATAAGGTTTTCGAAAGTCTTGAACTGGCAATTTTCTTATAAGTTATAAGAATAATTAAACGGACTTCTAGGTTTCAAAGGACACCAATACAATCTGTCAAATGGGTACTTATATTTCTAAAAACATATTGAATATATGTAGCTCAAAAGGTAAATTAACCTTATAGTATCTAACTGCTAAAGTTAATAAGCTTGCGAGAAAATCGTTTGTAAAGATACCTATGTAGTATTAAATTATTTCAATTACATACATTTTGTTAAGATAACATTGGAAATCAATAAACAAACAAAAAGCGTATAAAAATTGATTTTATTTCCTCGTTGATTTCTTAAGTGCTAAGATAATATTTAAAGTGCAAGGTATTTCACAAAAGCTACTGCTATTGTAGGCTTCCAGGTTCTGACATCATCGCTACATTACGCAAAGGTAATAAATTACTGGCGAAAAGCGTATATTTTTTTTGTCGTTAAACTAATTTTAAAATGAATATTAATTGGTTGCCACTTGCCAAATATTCTCATAATGAATCTATACACAAATAAAAATAAAAATACTGACGTGACACCCCGACCCCGTGAAGAACCAAGTCTTAAAGTGATTTACACTCTGAACCATTCCAGTATGCGTGTTGTTAGTTGGGGCAAATTACCTATTATTTTCTGTCCAATACAAACAGCTTAGATGAGTGGCACTTAGTTATAATGACAACAGGTATTCTTCGATGATTTAAGAATTCCTCACAAGAAGCGGTGCCCCCAAAAGAAAAAAAAATATTTTTAGGTTGAAACAGGCTAGATTCATACCTATGTATAGCTTCAGTGTTATAGTTCTATTCAATCATTTGGCTAAAGGGGGCATTTATATAGTTATGTCATTGCATTAATAAATATGTGCATTGGGCACATCTTCAATATTTTTCTACTTTACAGTATTTAACCAAGCAATTTGTTGTTAACAAAATGATTGATTACCGACCTTTCGGGAGCAGCTGACACACCTCTCCGATAGAATCTTTTGTTTATGTATTGAATCCAACCAACTATAACGGCTTTAATTCATTTTGCTACATCTAGTGTGTGCGTTAGGTATGAATAAATAAATATTTACATACGTTCGACTGCATACACATTTCAAAAATATGTTCATAATGTAGCTATGTAAGTAAAGAAATCATACTTTGTAGAAACTTTTTCATCTCTCTGACTCAACACTCTGGACTCTTGATATATCAAAACCAACCAGAGAACCTACTTATTGTTATTGTAATGATTTTGATTCAATCGAAATGCTATCAACACAAAACCAAATAAGTCAGATATCAGACGCAAATTATTATTCCCAGCACGCAATTAACTTGAGCCAAGTCAGACTATGAAGTGTCTGCACACAGTAGCGTAGCTGTAGATTTGAGAGAGCTCGGAGTAGAGTAGAAACCTACTACGTCTGGATCGCATAAAACCTGCTTTTTTGGTTCAAAGCTAGAATGTCAACATGATCAAGACCTTTAGGCTTTGAAGATTCATGGAACCTACCGGTTTAATTATTTTATAATATCGCAAACTATAAATGGTGAAATAGGTAAATAGTCCAGTCATTTATAAGCTTTTGCTTTGGAAAAAATGGAGGAAACTTGAATTTTCTCATGTAGCCGTCTTCATCGATATGAGCACCACTAACAATTTTATGGGGGTCAAAGGGCCCCCAAACGGTTTTTAAGGACTATCTCCCAAACGGTATCTTTTTCAGAAAAAACGTCAAGGACTAGTTGGTAGCTTCGAAAACGTTTTCTTTTTTTCATAAGATTAGGAAATATGTAATACTGAAAAATAAATAGAGGGATTTATTTAAAGGTTTTGGTAAAGTTCCCCATCGATTCCATCTCCACTACATTAAACATACGGGGTCGGTGACTTAAAACAGAAGAAAATTGTTAAAAATCAACGGTAACACTTACAATGTCACGCTATACTTTTTTGTAAAGCCAAAAATCTCTTCTTTTATTTAAGTTTTAAATAATGTTGTTTGAGTGAATAGTTTTTGAATAATTAATTTTCAAACTAAAAATTGTGAGAGAATAAAAAAATATTAAATTAATTTTTTTTTTCAATTTGAAAACTAATTTTTTAAAAGACTGTTCAAACAACTTTATTTCAAACCAAAATAGAAGAAGAGATTTTTGACTTAAGCAAAAGTTATAGCATGGCATTGTTCTGTTCTGTTTTAGGTAAATCTTTTAGAAAATTGGCCGGCTAAACGGGGGAGAATAGACCCCCCCCTTATTAAACGATTTTTTTTTCTTTTCTCAACCCACCTTACACGCTCTAGCTTCTTATCACATTTTATGCGAATCACCCTGAATAAACAAAATATAATGTTTCGTGACCTTCGACCCTGTATGATTAATGCAGTGGAGTCGGAATCGATAGGGAACTTTCCCAAAACCTTTAAGTAATTCCTTGTGTACTTATATTTTTTTTTAATTATTTTCTAATTTTCCTAGGGGATACCACGCAAGAAAAATGTACCTTGTACTCATCCTTAAATGTGCTGAAAAATAGTAAATTTTGTATAGAAACATAAAATCCGTATAACTCTACCGATTGGACTATCGTTTACTCTTATGAAATAAAGTAACTTAACATTTTTTGAAGGAAATTTTCTAAGCTTTAACCTAGTCCTGGACATTTTGTATGTAAGAGTTACCGTTCCGGAGATATTCCTTAAAACCCATTTGGGGGACCCAGGGCCGTGCCTAGAGGTGGGGCAGCAGGGCAAATGCCCCAGACGCCTTGTCATGAAAGGCGCCTTGCCGTTTAAGGCGCCGTACCACGAACAGAATACCGCGTTCCGTGAAAGGCGCCAACATGTCGAGAAGGCCGCTACACGGTGAACTTTCGTAGAAAAACTACAAATTTTAATTAAAAAAATTGTAAAAGTCGACATTTTATCGTTCTTTTTTTGAGGCAGCCATCATGATTTAAAATGTCGAAAGTTTATTAATCAGTTAAAAAGGAGCTATTTTAACTTTTAAGAAAGTCGATATAGACCTACATTTTAACTGATTAAGTCGACTTTTTTTTGTCGGTCATTCGAACTGAAAACAAGAGGAGGTTGTACCTCGTGGTATAATGATAAGTGCTTTGGACTGTCATGTCGAAGGTCTGCGTTCGGTTCCCAACCACTACCACCTAAAAACCAATGTTTTTCTGAGAGTATTGCCTCTTGCAAGGAGCTGGCAAATCGACCAAGAGTATCTGTTGTCATGAATAAGTGCTTCTCAGCTAGCCGTTCGGACTCAGCAAAAAAATGTATTAGGTCCCCTCAACTCCTGCCAACAAGATGCACACAGGAGCGGTTGGGAGCGGTACAGTAGGCCATACAAAAATCTCGAAAAACGAAATTTTGCAATTACAAAATTTCACTTTTAACAATCGCACTACATCTCGAACCCAAAAATCTCGAAATTTTCAACCAAAATCTCGCAAATCAAAATCTCGCAAATTCAATTCCCATAGTCACGAATTTTGAATTTTTTGAGTATACCTAGTATACTTAGGCACCGGATAAAAGTATTTTGCAGAAGGTAAGATATTTCGCAAAATTTCATTGCATTGCAACAAATACATTTTTTAAATCAAAATTTCGCAAATTTAAATCTCGCGCGAGATTTTGATTAAATGATGTATTTCTTGCAATGCAATGAAACTTTGCGAGATTTTGATTTTGGATGAAGTTTGCGAAATTATTATAAGCCGGATTTTACCTACCTAAATCCGGCATAAATAATTATGAAAATATGAAATTTCAAAAATAAAGCAATTTTCTCAACAAAAAAAAAACGTTAAAATTTCCGGTATGCGAGCTCGTTGGCAAAAACCCGATACGAAGTGTTATTGCAATAGTTTCAAAAATTGTGTTTTCAAAAAGTTTAATCAAAATCATTTTCTATTAAATTTAAAGAAAATAATGTGGTATTGCTTCAGCTACCCTTTAAAGATTCAAATTTGGTCTCTAAGGCAGCGGCTCCCAAGCTTTTTAAGCTGTGGAACCCTAAACAATGCCCAAATATATTTCAGAATTCAGAACCTGACAATAGCAAAAAATTAAAAACAACATATTTCAAAATTAATTTTGTATTTAGTGTGAAGAATGAATCTATTCCATTGTTTGATTTATAATTGTTTTAAAATAATAGAACTTGGTCCGAATGTTTTGTATTCGCATATCTGGGGCAGCGTCCAACCTCCAACCTCGATATGAAAAGCCTACTTCACAGCGGTACGTTGTAACAAAAGGTAGAAAATTTTATTTGGCTTTCTTGGCAAGTTTAGGGAATTCATTCTTAATACCAATCCAAAATTCGTTTAATGATAAAGAATCAAATACAAATTTTGATGAAGAGGAGCTCTGCAGATCTATCAGGGATTCGTATTACTGCATACTCAGGGTCAAGTCTATGACCCTGAGTATGCAGGACTTGATGGTTTTCATTAGAAATGTATTTTGTACCCACTCGATGTCAGTATTTGTATCTGGAAAGTAATCCAGCATGGATCTTTCGAGACTAACCAAATGGAGAGCAATAACATTGCTAATATCTGCTCTGAGTTTGCAGTTGAAGACATATTTTTTTCCAGTTTGAACACATTCAACTCATCGCAAAGTTGAAATAACCTGGATACAGCGTTATCGTTGTGCGACTTTAGTCGCACTTTGCGACCTTTATTGGCTCCGTGCGACTAAACGACGACCTTTTGATAAGGGCGACCTTTTTCTCAGTGCGACCTTTTTTTCTTAATTTAAAATATCAAAACCACAAAAAACAAGTTTTTGAACTCAACCATCTTAATTGGAATAGAGATAGAGAAACAATATATCCGCGCCTTCATGGACTCCGATATCTGAATTTTTCGAGCTTCTGATTGTTTGGCTGTCATAAAAATGCTGAAAATTTAGATGACTTTTAGATTCGTTTTCAGATAACAATTTTCATGTGAAAATTCAGATGACAGCTAAAAACAAGCCAAACAAAAAATCTGTATATAGAAATTTTACTTTATTATCAATGCTATTATTTTTGTCGTCTATTGCCGTCTAGGTACAGTGGGCGTGCCGGCTTTTTAATTTTAGTTTTTCAGTAAGTAAAATAATTTATGGTTGTGGATGGTCAATAAGCAGAGCTTTTTTTTCATGAATTTTCGGCTTAAGTTTTTCTTTAACAAAATAACATGAAATGAGGGTTTTCACCGTTTTCATTAATAATAAATTGGTTTTGGTGGAAGAATCCGATTAAGACGTTCATTTAGGAGTGCTGAGATTTTGGTTGTGAGTTAAAAGTGCGGCAAAGCACAAGCGTTTACAGTTAACTTACATACATTATAACTTCGTCCTTAGACCTGAGAATCACTCATTTTTGATTAAAATTTAATTTCAATTTTTTTATTTCCGATAAAAAAGAATATAATATTTTGATATTTGGTTGAAATTTAAGATTTGTTGTGCGTTCAACGTAACGATTCAAGACAGAATTTTCAGATCTTTGCTGATGAGCGCACCCGTGCATGTTCGCGTAATCCACAAAACTACGAATTCAGCCCAAGGTTCTGTCACAGTTCATTTACAAAAATAAAATTGTAGGTACTAAAATTTGTGGATATTTGTAGTTTTGGGAAGTAAACGAACAGACATAAATTTCAATCGACTATGATGCAATTCTTCTTTTTCTATTTGCATTGAAACGCTGCAGCATGTAAGATTATAACGCCAGTTGAGGGATGGCCAAACTGCTAGTTTGCAATGTCTGTAACTAATATTATTACTGTTCTTCAATAAAAGTTAAACCTACCTGTTGCTGAAATAACAATTAGGTACAAAAAATTATCTCCGTTAAAATATAGGAGCAAAGATGACCGTTTATAGTTCAAATAGAAACTAATCATTGGAAATATAACAAAAATCATTGGAAATATAACTACAAATATGAAAATTTGGTTCTGCGACTTTTTACTTTCGAAATGCGACTTTTTGGATAAAAGTGCGACTTTCTTTCAATTATTTTTTTTTTGAGACCTTTCAAAGATTCTCAGCGGTAAGCCGGTAACCCTGCCTGGATAGTGCTTTCCCTCTGGAAAGCCATTGGATTTCAGTATGAAGTAGAAGCGATTCGTACTGACTGCCACATCTCGATTGGAGAGCACGACTCCTTACAAAATTTACTATTTTCACAGTTTCACCGAGAAAAAATCAGTTGGCATTCTTTTCATAACAAGTGCACAACGATGCAAAATACAATGACTGCTGGTACTTCTAGGAGTAAAGTTTTTAATATTTTAAACAACCCCTTTAACCTTTCCCACCATTACTGCGGCTATGCCGCCCCTCCATATATCAATACATTTTCCCCAATTAATGATGTGTTTTACTCATGAAACAGTTTATGACCTTGAAGTTCATAATTCGATTAAAAAAAAAATAAACTTAAAAAAAAAACAAAATGTTCAATTTTTTTGTGTAATTTTTTTTTTTATCGTTTGTATTTTACTGTTTATACTTCAAGAAAGAACAAAGGCTGCAGTGTGGACCGGAGCGGAACTTTCTGATTGGTTCGCAACCACATCGGGAGTGAGGCAGGGTTGCACATTAAGCCCCACTTTGTTTGCGCTCTTCATAGATGATCTCATCGATTACCTTCCTGGTGGGGTTGATTTCGCAGGGGTACGTATTAAGGCATTGTTGTTTGCAGATGATATAGTCAAGTTCGCGTATTCCCCAGAAACATTACAACTGATGATAAACAAGAGTATACCAGTACTGCCGGCTATGTAACTTAAATGTTAACATCCAAAAGTCTAAGGTTATGATATTTAAACAAGGTGGTGGACGAAATGCGTCGACTGAAAAATGGAACTTCAATGACGAAGACATAGAAATTGTTAGTGAATACAAGTACCTAGGCATTATTTTCTCCAAAAACCTTAGTATGGAAAAGCATTTTAATGAAAAACTACAAGAGGCAAAAACTGCAATTTATATTTCTTGAAAGAGTTGCTTTATGAATAAAAACATAGCTCATAGCAGTAAATTTAAGATATTTGAAGCAGTTTCTGAAAGTATACTTTTGTATGGTTCGCAAGTATGGGGCTGTAAAAAATTCCAAGCGGTGGAGAAACTCTTGACGCACTATGTGAAGAGAATATTTCACTTACCATCAAACACGCCTAACTAGGTATATCATATTGTTAGAAACTGGACTTTCACCTTTATACATCAAAACCTTAAGGCTGCAAGCAGACTATCTATTGAACGTGTTCAAAATGCCTGAATCCAGACTTGTCAGAAAAGTAGTTCTTAAAGCTATACAAAACCAAAATAGCTGGTACAGGGAATGGTTACTCCTTGCAGAAGGATGCAATTTAAATTTTCATTTAAACGTAGAAAATTTATCAACCAGCAAGGCCCTCTTTTACAAGATGGTAGCAATGGTAGATGAGAAGTGCAGAGGTGAATATGTAGCTGAAGCTTCAAGTTCCTTATTTAGAACAATTTACAGTAGGCTTAACCATAATCTTGCAGAAAAAAACTATTTTCGTGATTCAAACAACGTTTAGGTGATTGCTACGATGGTCAGACTTCGGAGTGAATTACTCAACTTGAACTTCATACCACACAGACCCGATTTACCTTTGGAGTGTAGTATGTGCAACCTGAAGGAAAGAGAGGACGTTATTCACTTTATCGGAAGGTGCCCAATTCTCAGGGAAATTAGAAGAAGTATTTTTGGAAATGACTTTTTATCGGATGAAGAAGTTCTTAGTATGCTGAATGAAATGAATGTTCCCAAACTTTATGAGTATTGCAAGCTTGCGTCGAGATATAGATCACTAATAATAAGTGAAGATTTCTAGTTTTATTATTCGTGTAGGATCTTTTGTTAAATGTACATACTTTTGTAATCCCAAATTTTATTGTAATAGCTTAATACCTACTGTAAATTGAATTAATTTATTTTAATTGTCAATCTGGCTGACGGCAAAGCCATGCTATAATGATTTTTGTAATTAAAAATAATGTAATGATAAATTCAATGTTAAGTAATAAAAATCTTATCTAATCTAATGTAAATCTACTTCAAGAAATTTGTGGAACCCTGAAAACACACTTTGCGAATCGCAAATCAGTTAATCCGTTTAGGCTCTAACCCAATGTACCTACACCTCTATTTCTCCATCATCCTAATATAAGATTTAATTTTTAAACCTCGATTTGATTTTGCATGATGCCAATACTTGCCCTATAGTATAAAACAAGTAAGAAGTATACGCAGTCTAATGATGACGGAAAGTAACACCCAAACATTATTAATTAAAGCAAAAGCTGTGCAAATTATTCTTACATCATCGAAACAAGAAAAAAAATACGCAAAACCGGTTGTTTTTTTTTCATTTTGAACACAAAACAAACAATAGTATAATTAATCAAATTAGTAGCTCGAATAAATTTAGAAACAGTGATGTACCTATGTGGTGAATATAATGACTGTTAAAAGAAATAAATTTTATTGTTACCTTTCCATATTTCTAGAATATTTGGTGTAACCACATCACGGTAGTTCTTAATTGGTTTCTTTGCTGGAAAAGGTGAAACAACAGTCACCTCATGGCCCTTCTCTGCCAGTCCCTTCATGAGTGCACTGCCAACAAAAAAATGGGACCGAGCCATGGTTGGGAAAACTCCCAGAATCTTATACGTGTTTGCACATCCGATAACAACTGCCACAAGCAGTAAAACACTTGTCAACAACTTATTTACTACAGCCATTTAAAATTGATTTTTTTTTTTATATTAAACACACACTCGAATCTCGAATGGCACAAATTCTGACTCACAATAATTCAAAAGACGTATCTAACCGACGATCTGCTCTATAGTGACTCCAGTGAGCAACTAAACATTTATAACAAATAAATTAATGTATAGCTAGCTGTTCATTTCATGTTGTTGAAAATTGAAAAACCAAACACGATGAGTTGCAATTTTATAATCAATTTTTTAGTTATCATCTTTTCGGAGATGTACAAACAGAAATCTCAAAATAAATACATATGTATATGGCTCGTATTTTATTTGGGTACTCCCGTATGTAAATAAGCGCGAAATTTCATGGTCAATCACAGGTCATTAAAAATCACTTAGATTATTATACCTATGTAGGTACCTATCTACATGTTGGTGAAAATGGAATCCATGCCACCACACCTTTCAATTAGTTTCAAAATTTTCGATATTTAAAAAAACTTTCACAAATGTCTCTCATAAGAACAAAATGTGTTGTATGACTGAAGGAATAAAGCAATTTAATTTGTATATTCTTGGTTTTGCTCTTTATCTTTGAAAAATGCATTTTAATTTAGGTACACGCTGGCTGGCGTATCCGTGAAGTAAGCATAGCAAATGTCAGCATCTAATTTCGTTGAAGTACCTACTTGTTTTTTGCACCCTGAGTTCTACCTGCATAACATACATACCTCCGTTCGATAAAAAAAAAAACATGATTTGAAAAATGGGATGCTTTGCTTAATTCACAAACTATTCGGAATGAACATTATTTTTTTTAAGCATTAGTTTTTTTTCTGTTATTATTTTTTTTTGTTTTGTTTTTCTGATATCTTCATTTCTCTTTGTTTTGTTCTTGTGATTCACATTTTAATATGGGAAACAAAAGAAATTAAAAGAAAGAAATTAAAGTGTGCCAGTTGATGATGCGATTAAGTCATTCGATGAATATTTGTGTGAAAACAGTGTAGCAAGTGAAAAAAGATCTATTTACACAAAAGCAGCAAAAATGTGTATGAATCAATGTTTTTTCCAATTCCGTGGTGAATTTTACAAGTCAACAAAAGGCACCAGTATCGGAAATCCTGTAAGTCCTTTTATTGCCGAAATTTATATGGCCAAATTGGAAATGAAACTACAGGCAGAAGGTAAATTACCCAAAGTTTTTCATCGTTATGTTGATGACATTTTTACAGTGTTAAACGAATCTGAAAGTGAAAGTTTCTTGAAAGTGTTAAAATGCTCAATGTGAATCCGTAAAATTTACAATTGAAAAAGAAGTGGCCCAAAAAATTGCTTTCTTAGACTTGGAGTTGACAAGAAAACCTGAAAAAATAGATACCGCAGTGTACCATAAGCCAACAAGTACAAAACGGGTGATAACTAGTGATTCTTTTTGTCCTGTTCAACACAAACATGCTTCATTTCATTCCATGGTGCACCGTCTTGTACACCTTCCAATTTCCTTACCAAACTATAAAACGGAATGATTACATAGTTGAAGTAGCTAGTTTAAATGGTTATTCGCAGTCTCTTATAGATTCAATCGTTAAAAAGCACGCGAAAAAAGTGGTTCAAAATGAAAAAACAACATTATTTAAACAAAGTAGTTTGGAAGTTACAAATGAAATGAGAAGAGAAGTTTTCAATTATGTACCTCAAATAATGAACAAATTAAAAAACCGTTTAAAAAAACACAATATAGTGCCGGTCTTTGCAAACAGCCAAAAGCTAAAAAATATTTTTTCATCTACAAATAAAGACAAGGTTGTTGATGAACAAAAATCTGGCATCTATGCTATAGAATGTGGTGTTTGCAAACGACGTTATATAGGACAAACTAAGCGCAGTATAAACGTGAGGTATAAAGAACATTGTAATTGTGCGAAAAACCGACTCGACGCATATGAGAGTTACTTTATTCAAAAAGAAAACAATAACTTAAATGCAGAAGGAGGCGATATTCAATCTGCATTGTTTGCCCTGGTTTAGAATGCACCCGTTACTTCTTCTTTAAGTGTGGTACACATTGGGTCATATGCAAAAAGATGAGTTCAAGCTGTTTTCTCACTTTTTTGAGAACTTTCTTAGCTTCGTATGCAAAAAAAAAATTACTGTCCGAGTTAGATCTCATGTGGTGAGTTGAATCTCACAGTGATGAAATCGATCTCATTTTGAAAGCTCTTATGAGATAGAACTCGGTTTGCTATGCAAAAAGGTGAGAAAACAGTTGATTCCGTGAGATCGATCTCCCAAATTATTGAGCATGGGTTTTCTCTTACTCAGCTCATATACAAACGTCAAGATACCAGAATTTCAGCTTTGTTTTGTTACAAATTAAGTTTATAAAAATTGGAGCGAAGAAATTTATGTGCAATTTTGTAGGGAACAAGATATTTTTTCAATTTTGTTTATAGTGATTTTTGAAGAGCTATATTTTTGTGGTAGGTGTCCGTATTGCGGTTTCATGTTTCCTATACGGAGGATTGTTGGCAAATATTTTTTGAAAGTATGTAGGTACCGTTATTGCTAACCGTATGAAATGATAAGACAAAAATTTTCTATTTCTTGGATTTTTTTTATTTGATCACTAATATTTTAGCAAATAATGACAACATACAAAACTCAAACTTGAATGAGTACCTGCCACGTAACTATTCTAAGAAAACTTTTTAAAATTGTATAGGATTATGTTTTTATATTTTACCGTTAGAAAATAAAAGTAAAATAAAATTGAAAACCCGTTCAATAAATTAACATCAAAACTTACAGGAATATCTAAGGTATAAAATATGAAAATCTGCAAGCCAACACCAGTAATAATAAATTCAATACATATTTGCAAACAGGCGCACAAATAACCAGGAGAAAATCACAAAAATTGTTTATATTTGTGATTTTCTAAACGGCGAAAGAAAGTCCATAAAATCCTTAAAGATTCCTTTAGAATATATATTCCAGTTTTTAAAACCGCCCTTCAATTTTGTATTATTAAATATTTGTGACCAAAGACTAAGGTAGCTCCTTCAGTTTAAGGCAGCTATCTCAGGCAGAACAAAACTGTACACCAACACAAAATAAAGTTAAGTGAAGCTGAAGCTGAAAAAACATGTTACATGACTTATATACACGCAATTGACTCAAAAATTTAAATTCAAAAGAAATTTCACCTTTAAGAAAATAAATATAGAAAATATTATTTGTCTTGCGCAAGAAAATAATTTGCAAACAAAACTTAAAACTAGAAAAATTAAGCAGTAGGATGTTTTTTGTTTCATCTCAAAAAACACTTAAACATTTGTATTTGTATTTTTTTTTTGTTTTAGCTTTTTAAACGCAATTTCAAAGTGACCACTTCTTCAATTATTTTTTTCCGTTTGTACATAATACACCAAATCGGTTTTTAGAAACATACATGTAGCATCTCATTGCTTTAAATCCTATAGTACTCGCAAAAGTTTACGTACATAATCCGACTGAATTTTAAACAACAATTTTTCGTTTCCGCGTTCAGAGAAATTTGTGTTTTTTCATCTTCTACGCACTGCACAGAAATAAGAGTCACAACTATTTAAGACGAAGAGCTTTAAGATCGATCTCATATTCATCGAGTCAGAGCTGTTCAGAGCGAACTCATTTTTTTGCATATAAAATCGAGTCCGAGTTCGGCTCTGCTCGATCGATCTCACGTGTGAGTTCAAGCTCGTTAGCTCGGACTCAGAGATCTTGCTCATTTTTTAGCATACGACCCATTATCAAACCTGAGTGTCACGCGTGTTGGATATCAAACCTGCGAGAAAAGTTTCGCGTACACACTTATCAGTTATGTTGGGCGTCAGGCAAAGAAATTCCACTACTCTCAGAAAATTGTTTCTTTTTATTTTGAGGCTATTTCCGCCACGAATCGTGTTGATTCCTTTTTTACATGACACACACGAGCTTTTTCTTATTTTGTTTGCACTTTTTCCACTGATTCGCTATAAAAATTCTTGTTTTGTTCCGTGAATGACGGCTCATGAATGAAATTGTGTACACATCACCGAGCAACCACCCAACAAACCGAAAGTTGTCACGCAGTATCAAAAAATTTTGTGAGCAGGCAGTTCTGAGTGTCAAACCATCATTCAGCGTGTACACATTGTCAGTTCGGTTTAATATCCAACATGGCTGACACTCAGGTTTGATAATGTGTACCACGCTTTAAGTTATTCGCTGATAGACGACCAATTTGGGAGAAATAATAACAATTGAGTTAGTGCTGATGATGAACGCCACCGAAGCGTTTGAAATGCATTCGCGTTTAAATGTAAGTCTTTTTATTGTGTTTTTTTTTATTTGACTTCAATGTTTTTTGTGTGAAACAATAAGGTGTTAAAATTTAAAACTGAGGTGTATTTGTACCTTTTTCTATAAAGTTATATGTTTCCACGAAGTTCAGTAAATATGTCTCTTTTGACACAAATAATTGATGGTGTATATCCACTTTTGTGATACATTGTCATCAATAAATCGCTAAATCTAGCGATTAAAAGCTGTGCACTGAATCCAACCCATTTGCTCAAATTTGCTTGAGCAATCTACCTCTTGAAATCGCTTGCTCACGTGTGTAAACAAAATAAGTAAATTAAATACTTCAAGTATAAATTAAATTGAAAATTAAAAGCTAGAAGAAATATCATGTATGTAGGTAATTTTTGTTTGTTGATTCAAAACATAAAAACAGTCCTCTGATACATAAGGAGTTGATCATAGAACTAAAAAGTCTTTCAGAGCAGAGAAACAGGCAACGAAAAAAAACTTAGCAAAATGAGGTTCTGAACCTTTTTTTAAGAGTTTTTCCAAATATTGAAAAAATTTTCGTTTTTTATGTTGCTGTATACATTTCCAAGAAAATGTAGGGTTCAAAAATTCTTGGTAAATCACATATTAATTTGAAAAGCACAATAATTCTAAGATATCTCTTAACTCTAGTTTATTATGCCAATGTTAAACCCAAATTTTGTTTCTTAATAATCAACAGCGTTTTTATAAAAAATATCAACCTTTTTCAAACTCTGTTTTGCGGGTTTTGCGGGACATAATTCACCAGCGGGACACTTGCGGGACAAAAGTCGTTTTGCGGGACAGTCCCGCGCATGGCGGGACGTCTGGCATCGTATACACAGGAGCCATTTCACACATAGCCAATGATGCCAACTCAGGCTTTTTCATGCCTCTTAGGCATTTTTACTTGCGATATACATATGTATGTAGGTACTATAAGGTTACTTTTGGATTCGTGAAAAAAAATTTTGAGATAACAATCAAACATGATATTAGGATGATAGAGAACACCAAAAAAGTGGGTGACACAATTCTGTCTGTCTGCCTGTCTGTCTGTCAGTCTATGTGTCTGTCTGTCTGTTCGTCTACAGCCTAAACGGCTCGACCGATTTTCTTCAAACTTGGTATGTACATAGTGGTTTTTGGTGATTCTGCCAACATGTTTTTTTAATTTTTTCTTAGAACCAAAAATAACGGTACCTGCCATTCAATTTTTTTTAGTAATTTTACATAATCACTTTATTCTCAAAAACGGCTCGACAACTGTTCTTAAAAAAATTAAAAAAATTGATTTTTAGTAAAGTCTTCCTTTGGTTGGGAAACCATTTTTCAAAAATGGTTATTAATGGTACCTCCTAAAGAACTATTTTTTTAATCTTTGATTTTCTTCAAAAAGGTAAGACCGATTTCAATTATTTTTTTTGGTACAAAAGTTCCAAAAAATATAAATAGTTTTGTGTACCAATATTTTGAAAAAATATTTTTTGGATTCTTAAAAAATGTTTCAAATTTTTGTTTTGAAAATCAAATATTTTGAAAATCATAAGATCGATTTTTTTGAAACTCGATACTAAAGAGTTTTTTAGTACTCTCTAAAATATTTTTAGAAAAAATTTTACATTTATGAAAAACTAACGGTACCTTCCATACAAAAGTTAAAAAACCGCAAAGGAAAATATTTTTTTTCTCAAAAACCACCACTACGATTTTGATTAAACATTTTCAATATACTAAAATTAGTACGATCTACTACTAAAAATTATACAATTTTACACTTACCAACTATTAATAATACCTGTCATGGAACGTATTTATTTATTTTTAATTTTCTCGTTATCGGCTCTAAATCCGTTAAATGATTTTTTATATACAAATTTCAGATAAAATTAAATAATATTGCATATCAAAATTTTCAAAAAAAAAGTTTTTGGATTTTTAAAAAAAGTCTCAATTTTTTTTTTTTGAACATTCGGTATCTCAAAAACGGGTTGACAATTTTTTTTTCAAATTTTGTTTTTATATACACATAAATATATACTTAAGATATACTAAAATTTGTTTTTAAGAATGTTTTAAGAATTTTATATATAAAAAATGATTTTTTTAAAAACCCGCTCCAACGATTTCAAATTTTTTTTCTCATACAATCATATTCAATCAAGAATTAAGATGACATTCTTTTTCTGTCAAAAGAGTTGGTTTAGCCAATTTAATTGTCGTATTTCATGCTTCTCTTCATTTTTCTCTCATAATTTCCATGTCTTATATACAATTTTCTTAAATCCGCAGTGTCTTGAGCATAAGAGCAAGTACGTGCGACCCAGTCTTGCATTTTATGTCACTAGCTGAGGCCTCAAGGCTTGTTTTTTTTTTTTTTTTAAAAAGGCATCTTTTTTTATTTCAAATATTTTATAAAAATGATATGATCTGCAATTCAAACAAACACACATATCCTTGTTTTAATAATTAATGTATGATTTTAAGGACCAAGACGATCTGATGGACTAAAACTATGTATGTTTTGTATTCAACATTTTGTACCTAGGTACTTATGAAACTAAAATTACATACATTTTGTTCCTTTTAAGAATTTTTTCTGCGATTTGATAATTCAATTGTATTTTTTTTTATATTTGTATTTTATTTTTTATTTATTGCTTCACTTTGCCTAAAAAAAAATTGTATTGAAAAATTCATCTTTTTATTTCAAGTGAGCCATTTTTTTTTGTCAAAACTGGTTTGCAACGCTGCACATAGCCGACAACCGGGAACCCGGTACCGGCTAACAGGTCGTTGGGTTAAATATCTTATGGAAGCTTTCACACATACCGGAACCGGTTAGCTGGCAGCCAGAAGAAATGCTGCCGGCTTCTTCGCTCACAGCAATTGCCGGCTGCCGGGACCGGCTAACCGGCTCTAAAATCAGAAGTGGATACAGAAAATCAAATTGCGCTTTCACACATGCCCGGAAGCCGGTTAGCCAAGTTTTTTTTTATTTTTTGCGCTGTGGAGTGGATTATGAACACCTTATATGTGTATACCTACATATAGATACATAGCTATAGAGATATAATAAAAATTTTGTTTAACACCTACATATAATGTAAGGGCGAACTAAGAAGGGAATTTTTGAAATTCCAACATTTGGTAGGATCAATAAGGGTAAAGTTAAATTTCTACTTTCTAATGGGAGATTGGTAAGAAGTTTTGTTTTAAAAGATTTTATAGAATTTTAAATTTTTAGAATGGTAAGTAAAAAAATCTCAAAATAATCGTTATTAAGATATCATAAGAACGTTTAAGATTTGAAAATGAAAAAAATTGATATTTTAAAATAAATTTATAGTAAATCAGGCAGGTTTTCTAGAAAAATTAAATTGATAGTTTTGGAAATAAGATAAAAAAAAAGATTTTTAAATTGAGTCATATTTTGAGCGCTGGGAATTTTTGAAAATGAGTAATTTTTTTTGGTAGTTTTTTGATGGTTTTTAATTTTGTATCTTTTTAATGAGTGAACGGAAAAATCTTAATTCTTAGGATCTGCTAGAAATTATAAATTTTGAAGGTGATTGCAAATTTAAGATTCTAAAAATTCCGTTTAACGGAGATATTTTAGTTTTAAAAAATTTTTAAATGCGTTTTTGAGGGTTTTTTGGAAACATTTACTGTCTTATGGAATGGGTGTAGGGTGTTCCAAATTATATAGTCAGTTGAATTTTAGTTATTTTTATATCTGATTAATTATTATTATCCTACAATCTATACAAACGTCACAATTAGTAATTATTGAATTTGATCAGAAAATTGATTGAAATTACATTTTTAGAGCATTGCCAACCCGTAACATGAATCGAAGGACATGAATCGTTGGACGTTTTTCTGCCCCTATTTGATGGGCTTGATAATTAAATAAAAAAAAATTACAAAACTTTTAATCAATTATTTTTAATAAGTATATTTCCGAAACAAATATAAGCAATCACAAAGTAGTGCAGGCTTATTAACATATTTTTACTCGAAAAAAAGAAAAATTGTTAACAGCAGTTTAACGATTGAAAATGGTGAAGGGGGTTATAAGAAGTGTAAAAATAATCTATTTCCCAGGGGCGTAGTTAGAGGGGGTATTTGGGGGGTAAAAAAGAGCGGGGAAATTGTATTATTGCGTTTTCCGACTAAAGTTGACCCCAAAATGAAAAGTGTTCAATAAAAATGTTGAAATTGAAAAATCTACAACTTTTATATATATCACTTTTTAACGTTACCTCAAAAACTCCGAGATATTGGCGAAAAACCGTATTTTTTGCTTGTTTTTGTGTTTTATTTTTCATTTTCCCAAAAATAGTTCAATTTAAATGAAACTTTGTGAAAATATATCCTGTTGTGTCCTTAATAACCACAATTTTTTTTAAGCAAGACCATTGGACAGTTTTTGAGATATTCAATTTTGTTTGCAAAAAAATACTTTTTTTCAAATGAAAAATGTACTTCAGAAAATCATCGTACAAAGTTTACTTAAAAATCATTGGTTTTGTTTTAACATTTACTTTTATATAAAATAACGAAAACATAATATAGTAACCATAAACCAAAATGCGAAAAAAGCAAAAAAATCATTTTGCTTCAAGTATTTTTTTTAATAATGGTTGATAAATTATTTAAATTTTTTGAAAAATCCAAAAACTAATTACACCATTGAATTCTACGGACAAAAAAAAAACAGAAAACAGTGTTTTATTATTTGACCCGAGACAAAAGTTTTGCCGATGCCACAACGATATTGCTAGAAATATTCATTTCAGTACATACATTTTTAAATGAAAAACAAAAATAATAGATCAAGAGCCGACAAAAATGTTGGTAGTGGATGTATAACCAGAATTTGAGTATGAAGGTTTATAGGTATATGTATTCTGATATCAAACACAAAAGTTTGGCAGGTTTTTTTCTCAGCCTTTGGTGGGGATGGGTGTTCAAAACCAGCTTGGTTTCCTATTTAAATGTTATGGTCAATAACTCTTCAATGCACTTTAAAAAATAGGAAATGATGCTCTGTTATTTTCCCTTAGTCTGAAGACTTTTACCTTGCAGATCCAATCAATAGGACCCATGATATAAGCTTTTCCAGCAAACCTTATCGGTTTTTTTTTGAGACTTTATTTTGTTGATTTTTGTTTTGTTTGAAATATTTGAAAAAAGGTGTGATAAGGGCCGCATAAAATGGTTATATCTTGAGTTTTGTATATCAGATGGTCATGATTGATTATTGTATATGAAATTTAATCTAAAAACAAAACTAATGATTTTTGAATGAACCCTATACGATGATTTTCTGAAGTACATTTTTCATTTGAAAAAAAGTATTTTTTTGCAAACAAAATTGAATATCTTAAAAACTGTCTAATGGTTTTGCTTGAAAAAAATTGTGGCTATTAAGGATACAACAGGATATATTTAAACAAAGTTTTATTAAAATTGAACTATTTTTGGGAAAATGAAAAATAAAACACAAAAACAAGCAAAAAATACGGGTTTTCGCCAATATCTCGGAGTTTTTGAGGTAACGTTAAAAAATTATTTTTATAAAAGTTGTAGATTTTTGCGTGATCTACAACATTTTCATTGAACACTTTTCATTTTGGGGTCAACTTTAGTCAGAAAACGCAATAATACAATTTCCCCCCTCTTTTTCACCCCCCAAAACCCCCCTCCAACTCCGCTCCTTCACCATTTTAAATCGTTAAACTGCTGTTAACAATTTTTTTTTATAAATGTGTAAAAAGCCTGCATTAAAGCTGTAAATCCAACACGAGAGCTGGAAGTAAATACTATTTTCATCAAAAACATTTTTAAAACATGCTTTTTTTACATTGCTCCGGGTCCAATCAAACGTTCATAACTTTAAATTTGTTGAGCATATTTATGTTTGATACATTTAAATAAAAGTATTTTTTATTTTCAAGCGAAATAAGGTTAATTTTTTTTTTTAAAAATGTTATAAACGTTTAAGGGAATCTGAAGCTATATACAAAATCTTGATTTGTATGTATGATATTGAAGGAATATTTTATTCCAGCTCTCGTGATGAATGAACACTTTAAAAATACCTACATATTCAGTCCGTAACATTTGGATAGCCTCACTTATATCTTTATTAAAATCAACTGTTTTTGGCACTTTTTTCAATGGAAGCACACGGAATTCTAGTTATATTGAGTCACGTGATGAGATAGCCTTCCTGAGATTGAGTTAAGTTTTAACTGATTTCTAGAAGCTGGTGGAGTTTTTTAAGCTAATTTGGTTTGCTGTTATACTAAAATTGACGTTTTTTTTTTGAAACATTAGAATAGCCTCACTTTGCTTTTTTGCCATTTTAAGCGAAATTTTGCCAGTTTTGAAAACGAATATATATTGGAAAGTGGTAACACCATTATGTTTTGTGGTTTTTTTAATTTTATTTTTGGAAACAAGCAAGAAAAAATCGCTTACTTTTTTCAAAATTCGTTAAAATTGAGTTCTGCAACGATAAATTACTTTCTTATCACTTATTAATTAATTAAAAGATCAATTTTTATACCAATGGTTACAGTTCCGTTATTCTATCGTAACAGACAAGCGGAAAATCTCTAGTTAAACGACCAACTACACTGATTCTATGAACAAGGTAAGATAGAAAAATGATTTAGAAGTGAGCTAAATAAGTATAATCCAGGTTATTAAAAGTGTTGAACACCTGAAGAGCCTAAAATTAACAAAATAACTTTCATTTAGCAGGGTGTTTCAGCTTCATCTTCTTTATTAACAACATACCACATTACATGATACTGATACCAATATCCAACTCAGCATTTGGCAACAAATATTTTTCAGGTGAATAAAAATTCAAGTTTTGGACGCAAAAGGCAGGTAAAATACTATTGTCACTTGATAAGAAAGGAAAAGCTGATTTTACATTTCCATCAAAGCTAAGATAGACAAATTAGGGTATTCCGTGCAGTCTCTTTTAATAGTACTACTAATTAAGTATTCCTAAACTGTAAAATGTCAACGAGATTGTAAAATACCATATTGGAAACATCCTTGCGGCAGCTTAAGGATATTTTTGAACCACTGCCGTTCGTTTTTCAGCGGAACAATGGTCAATCTTGGTTGGAAAGCAAAACTAGACCGTAACTCCCCTTTCCACCCTACTTTCTAGATTTAAAGATTATTGTAAATGTATTGGGTTGGAAAAAAAATAAAGATTTATGTAGACGAGAAGCAGTATTCAAGTAAATAAGAGCCAATCGTAAACATCAAACTGTCCTAGAGCATCATTTCATCAGACTAATTGAAATCTGTGTAGGATTTTTTTTAAAGGCTTGCATTTTTGAGGTAATTCAAAATAATGGAAGCAGTAAATAGCACTAATATAATCTCTTCAACTGCAAAAAATAAATAAAAAGTGTTTTTTTTTTAAACTTAATCGATAAAATATTATTTTAACTGCTATAAGGACGGTGAGGCTATTCTAATGTTACAAAAAAAAACGTTAATTTTAGTGACAGCTAACCAAAGTATTAAGTAAGTTAAATAAAACATTAACTCAAATTGTTTTAAAAATTTTTTCAGATTCCCCATGTAAAAGTTGATAATATTTTTTCATGAATCCAACAGTTGTCTTAATGACAGTTATTTAAAATCTTAATCTTTAAGATCCATGCATATCTTATTGAGTAATTTTTTTTATTAATGAACCTCTTTCGACCCGGTTTTTAATTAAAATTAATTTTTGTTTGCAAAAATCATTAAAATAAAATGCACGACTGGGTCGCACAAACCCGCTCTTATGTTCAAGGCACTGCGGGCTTAGGAAATTTGTATATACAAACATTGAAATTATGAGAGATAAATGTAGAGATGCATGAAATTCGATTTTTAAGTTAGCTAAAATAACTCCTTTGACAGTTTGAGGTGGAAAAAAAGAATGCCATCTTAATTCCTGATTGAATATGATTTTATGGAAATAAATAGTTTTAAATCGTTGAAGCGGTTTTTTAAAAAATTAATTTTATATATGTACAATAATTCTTAAAACATTTTTAAGGACAAATTTTGGTATGCAAATCTAAAGTAGGGGTAACCGGGGCAAGTTGATCCCAGGGGCATGTAGACTAACCGCCATTAACTTCAAATCCATACAACTGTGTACATGTTCTTTCATGTAGTTTCATTAAGTACAGCCACCCGCTTCCTCTCACGTTGTTTTTCAATGTCTGGTTGACGTCATTCAAGAGTTTTTACGAAAACTGTTGTTTTTTCTTTCTCGAGTAATTTTTTTGTTTCACCATTGAGTTTATATACATAGAGGAACCACTTCGATTAAATGAAAATACTACGTTAAAGCAACTTCAGATGTCGCCTTGTGCATCCAAAGACTACAACCATTTTACTCATAAAAGAAAACTAATCTGTGGATCATGTTGCTAGATGTCACCTTATTTGTCCTTATACTTGAACCCTTTCATCATAAAAACAAAAACAAAAAATTGTGGATCTCATGAAATGTGGGAAGCAAACACCTACCTACACCAACACAACATGAACAATGAATAGAGCAGTGACCAGTGAGCATGAGCAGGTTCCAGGTAGAAATTCAATTTTCATTCTTTTGTGGAATGGGAATGTGTACTTTTAGTTGTTTTTCTTTGCTGTAACCATTGTATATCCAATCTATAGTATTCTCATGAAACACGATTTTGTAGGTAGACATTTGGGCGATAGGTTCGCTGTGATCGCCTTACCGAGATCCCTTAACAAAAATTAGTATGGCATTTGGACGCATAGATGGCCACGAGCTTTTTTTCTTCATGAGAATACTATAGAATTTATATACAATGCTGTAACCATCCATGTATCTACCTATACGCATAAAGGGCTCAGTCGATCTCGATCTGTGGAAGTGTTCGCACGTTTTCGGCTTCCCAGTTTTTCTCAATTATCATATTCGGAGTGTTCAAGTAAACTTTTAATTAAAGCAAGCTATTTTCAATAGCTACTATAGCTCAGTGGTAGAGGTGGCGGACCGACAATCCGACGGTAGTGGGTTCGAGTCCCAGTCGGGGAACAAAATTTTGGCCGCTTTTTTTCATAATCGCGAGGTCGAAAATATCATCGCGAGAGATAAGCGGCATCAGGAACCAATTGAAACGGCGGGGACATCGAAAGGTGTTCCAGCAGCAACAACAACAATGAAGAAAGCTATGGCACCACCAGCCATAGCAACAGCAAATTCTTCAGCACCAACAACATCAACAAAGGCGATGGCACCACCAGCCATACCGTCAGCTAGTGCCGTAGCAAAAACGGCTACAACAGCAACGGCACCAACAGCCGACACACACCAGAAGAGGAGGAAGAGGATAAGCTGTGCGCCGAACCTCGTTAAGCGCCGCTCCACCACCACCTCAGCCCAGCTGCCAGCTGGGGTGAAGGAGACGGCGCGCACAGCAAAAACAACAGCAGCAGCAAAGATACAACGTCAATTGAATACCTCGCCATCCGACGATGACATCGAATATATGTCCGAGGGTGGCGAGGGACTGTACACAACAGGTGACAGTACCAACAACCTACTTGTGGACTTAACCTCACCAGAGGCGTCCTCCGAAGAGGAAAATGAGGCGCAAGACGGACTGGATGAGAAAGCCATCAGTCAAAAGATCGACGCAATAAGGGGGGAGATGGAACGTCTTAATGCCATCGTAACCCCACTGATAGAAGCCTTAAAGGCAAAACAAGAAGCTCGACGTGAACGAGAAAAACAGGAGCGCGAGCAAAAACAAGCGGCACAGGCGCAACAAAAACCAGCGCTACAACAAATGCAGCAAGAGCCAGTTCTAAGAGCTCCACAGCAGCAACTGCCACAGCAGATACAAAATAGGCAGCAACAACAACAACAAGAGCAGCTGCCAGCAGAGCAGCCACAGCAACAACCTAAGGAGCAACGCCCAAAAAAACAAAGTAAACAGCAGCAGCAGCAGCAGCAGCAGCAGCAACTACAGGAGCAGAACCAACAGCAGCGGAACGAGCAGCAGCAGAGGAATCACCAGCAGCAGCCACAGCCGCCCCAAAACCAGAATAAAAAAGAAAAGGTGCCACCAATTAACACCTATAAAATGGAGCTTCAGGAAACCATAGACCTGTGTAAGTCGGCCATAGGCCAAAACTTTTTTATTAAACGATTAAGTAGAGATAGGCATGCGATCCACTGCTCTACAGTGGCGCAGCACAAAATAATTAAAGAATTATTAAAAAAATCCACGACTGAGTTCTTCAGTTTTACCCCCAAAGTGGATAAATGTCAAACGGTCCTCCTGAAGGGCATAGATTCCTGCACGGAACCGGAGGTGCTCTATAAGGAGCTCTGTGAAAAAGCGAGCGGCGATCTCGAGTTTATCGGGGTCAAGCCGTTCACTACAGTCAGAGCCAGACGGGAGAAGCGGTCTTTGCCGTTCTTCTTGGTTCAACTTTCGCCCAGCAGCAAACTGGATAGTTTGAGGAATATCTCCGTCCTCAACTACCAGGTTGTAACTTGGGATAAATTAAAGAGACGCGGCGACATGCTTCAATGCATGCGCTGCCAAAGGTTCGGCCACGCTGCAGCAAACTGCGAAATGCAGTCACGCTGCGTGAAGTGTGGTGAGAACCACATTAAGGGGGAGTGTAAACTCGGAGAGGAACGGGTCGAAGACATGACCCAGCTTAAATGTGCACTTTGCGGGAAGGAGGGGCACCCTGCTAACTATCGGGGTTGCTCAGCATTCCAGCAAATTCGCACCAACAAAGTGGCTAGGCAGACAGCGGTAGAGATACGCCCATCAACGCGTGCTCCTACAGCAACGCCCGTCAATCCCCAAATTTCCTACGCCCAAATGGCGGCAGGAAGGGGAAAAACGGTACAGCCTGCAGCTAAGGTAGCCCAACCGGCCCTCGTGCCTAAAGCTCCGGACGCTCAGGCCGAAATTAGAAGCATGCTGCTGGCAATTCAAAGCCAGTTGACAGGACTTCAAAAACAGATAAGTGAGCAGGCGGCTAGGGTAGATCATCTCTACTCTGTTTTGCCTAGCCCATCGCATTTTAGAGGTTAAAGGCGCGCTGTCGGAGAGGCCTCTTAGGATCCTTGCTGTGAATGTAAATTCACTGATTAGGACCGAACGTAGAGCTAATCTTTTCCAATTGTTGAAAGACCAAAGTCCAGATGTGTTTATGGCCAGCGAAACTAAGCTGAACCAAAAACATAAGTTGACTAACAGCAATTACAATATCGTTAGAAGAGATCGACCCAACTCCACTCAAGGGGGAGGCGTCGCAATCTTCATACGAAAAGGCATTAATCATAAAGTTATATATAATAGTGAACTGCGCAGATTTCGGCTGTTAGAGGCGTGCATCGTGTGCATTCCTCTCCAACAGGGGAAGCGAATGTATGTGATCGCGGCTTATGCACCGGAATCACCTCAGCCAACTGATTTTATGACAGAGCTTGAAAAACTTTTCGAATGTCTGCGCTTGAGCTTGGAAGAAAATTACTTTCTCATGGCCGGTGATTTGAATGCCAAACACCTAGATTGGGGAAATCAAATACAGAATCCAAGAGGTATTCATCTTTTTAATTGGATGAGTCGATATAACACTGAATATGGTGTCGACCTGCTGGCTACGGATCGGCCATCGTTTCCAAGAAGCGGTGCCTATCTGGATCTATTGCTAATAGACTCAAGACTGACAATTACTGACACTGTGGGTCAAAGAACAAGAAACTGTCTACGAACGATCGAGTACGACAGTGACCACTGCGGACTCGCCGCCGTAATACAGCTTCCGAACGAGCTCGTGGAGTTGGATGAGTATGTGCCTGTGCATACTTACAATTACAGTAAGGTGCGCTGGCCACGCTTTACCAACGCCTTATCGAGCGAAATCAGTTCGAACAACATATCTCCACCAAACAACAGGAATTTGACAAATATCGAAATAGACCAATACCTTGAACAAATGGACGAGACAATCAAACGAACAATGGACAGAACGATACCAAAGTACAAACAACGGGACGCAACCGACATGTACCGGAATGCGACCATTGACGCATTACACAGACAAAAAAGTGGACTGCTGACAAGACTCAAACTCTTGTACCGACGGTTTACTGACCCACACAATCTGGAGATTAGGACACTGAAGTCGTCGATCAAGAACATCAACCAGCTTATTAAGGAAAATTATCGGTTGTCGATTAATTTGTATTGGGATAACAAAATTCGGGCTGTTAACTCTAGCGACCCGAGTATGTTTCCCCAAATTAACAAGATATTTAGAAGGAACGATCAGAACGACCTTCCGTGTCTTAAGCTCCAGAGAACGACAGATAACAGAGACGTACTTCTGACAGCAGGAATTGATCCAGAGGACGCCGTCTTGGACGATGACCTCTTTATTGTCGAAGATCCGCAGGAGAAAGTGGAGGCTGTGGGGGCTGCTTTCCAGCAAGTGTACAAGGTGAATGCATGCATTCGCCCGAACCATGACCTGGAAAACAGAGCCTTGCTCCACCACTTCTACCTTCGGAATGACATAACGCAATGGCGATCAGAGAACCTCGGTTTCACCAGGTTCAATGAAGATCATTTGGCAAACGCCATAATCGCCGAGCGAAATGGGCCCAGTTCCCTGTTAATTACGAAGGTGGAGCTTCAGCTCATTTTCGATTCATTAAAGAAGAAGAAGTCAGCAGGAGTCGATGGCATTTCCAACGTTGTACTTCGACATTTACCACAGGAAGCAGTAGACATTTATACCACACTGTTTAACAACGCACTGAATAATGCATATTATCCAGTGCGTTGGAAGACAGCTGTGGTGCATCCTCTCCCGAAAAAGGGAAAGGACAACTCCAATCCGGCGAATCTCCGGTCGATAAGTCTTCTTCCGAGTATCAGCAAGGTATTTGAAAAAGTTATCAATAGAGCTTTGTCAAAGTGGGCAGAGGACAATAATATCATACCGGATAATCAGTTCGGTTTTAAGGCGGGACATGACACCATTCATGCCGCGTCTAAACTCGTTTCTGATGTCCAATGGAACAAATCTAAAAAGCAGTGTACGGGTGCCTGTCTGGTTGATTTGGAGAAGGCCTTCGACACCGTATGGCTAGAGGGTCTTTATCTAAAGCTGACCAGACTTGGCATTAGTAAACCACTGTTATATATGCTTTATGATATGCTCAATGGTAGAAAGTTTGTTGTCAAGAGTGGCAATGTGACTTCTGCCACAACCTTTAATATTAAAAATGGTCTTCAGCAGGGAGCGGTTAATTCGCCGATTCTATTCAGCATTTACACCAGCGATCTGATAAGTAGTCTAACTCAGGCAATTGCGTATGCCGACGATCTAATTGCGTACAGAACAGCTCCAAAAGTCGAGGTCATCAGAATTCTTTTGCAGCGTGACTTCGAGAAGATTCAGCGATATTGCGATGACTGGAAGTTGAAAATCAACTTCCAGAAATCAGAAACTATCTTGTTTAGGACTCCGTTGCATGGAGCCACAAGGGATACGAGAAAGAACTGGCGTAAGCTGGTGATCGTAGGGCCAAATGGACAGCCACTGGCGAGTAAAAGTGTAGTAAAGTACCTTGGCATCTGGATGGATCAGTATTTGTATTTCGACAGACATATAAATGCTGCTCTGTCCAGGGCTAGGGGAGCTTTTGCCCTGACGAAACGGTTGTTTTATAGCAGCCGGCTTGACAGCAGGGTGAAGGTGATTTGCTACATGGCCCTCATACGGCCGATGATTGCCTATGGGTGCCCGGTTTGGTTCAACGTTGCCCCATCTCAAATGGAAAAGATTCGGGTGTTTGAGAGGCAGTGTCTTAGGCGCTGCCTTGGATTACACAGAACACCAGAGTCGGAGTACAAACATTATTATTCCAACCTGGTTCTATACAACGGCGCCAACATAAACAGGATAGATAATTTCTTGCTGAAGCTTATTCGAGGTCACATTGCAAGAGCAATGTCCTCGACCAACAGCTTAATTTTTGGGGCTTATTACCCTAAAAACGATTACTACGAGAGTGTGCGTCTAAGCGGCTTTATTCCGCCCGATGCATTCCTCTACTTAGACAGTCGAGGGCTGATCCAGGATAGAGCGGCGGTTCCGCTAATCTACCACGTCGGCCGTAGAACTGTAGACAGACATATAAATGCTGCTCTGTCCAGGGCTAGGGGAGCTTTTGCCCTGACGAAACGGTTGTTTTATAGCAGCCGGCTTGACAGCAGGGTGAAGGTGATTTGCTACATGGCCCTCATACGGCCGATGATTGCCTATGGGTGCCCGGTTTGGTTCAACGTTGCCCCATCTCAAATGGAAAAGATTCGGGTGTTTGAGAGGCAGTGTCTTAGGTGCTGCCTTGGATTACACAGAACACCAGAGTCGGAGTACAAACATTATTATTCCAACCTGGTTCTATACAACGGCGCCAACATAAACAGGATAGATAATTTCTTGCTGAAGCTTATTCGAGGTCACATTGCAAGAGCAATGTCCTCGACCAACAGCTTAATTTTTGGGGCTTATTACCCTAAAAACGATTACTACGAGAGTGTGCGTCTAAGCGGCTTTATTCCGCCCGATGCATTCCTCTACTTAGACAGTCGAGGGCTGATCCAGGATAGAGCGGCGGTTCCGCTAATCTACCACGTCGGCCGTAGAACTGTAGATCGGCGGCTCCTTTACAGTCGAGACGTCCTCGCACACGGAGCGGAGCACCTTCGGTTCAGTAGGACTGTGTCCGATCGGGACCGAAGAGATAGGGTAAAGCAGGAGAACCAGTTCTGGTGGTTGAAACCTGAACACGAAGATTCTTCGGATATTTAAAAGTTGACTGCATTTCTATGCCATGGCCGACTTACATAGGTTTAGGTAGTTAGTTTTAAGTAGGGACAGTCAGGGTGGCACCAAAAAAAAAAAAAAAAAAAAAAAAAAAAAAAAAAAAAAAAAAAAAAAAAAAAAAAAAAACAATAAAAACACAAAAAAATTATAAAACCAATAAAAACACAAAAAAAAATTATAAAACCAATAAAAACACAAAAAAAAAAACTATAAAAACCCGAAAATGCTTGCTGTGGCTGTTCTAGTTTGTAAGTAGTCTGTAAGTAGTTTGTAAGTAGCTTTAAGTAGTTTTATAGTAGTTTTAATTAGTTTTAATTAGTTATAATTAGTTTTAATTAGTTTTAATTAGTTTTAACTTAGTTTTATTTAGTTTGTAAGTTTTATATAAAACAAAAAAAATAAAGACAAAGATACCGAGTTTTTTATAAATTCTTCTCGGTGAAAAATAAAACCGATATGGATTCTAGTTTTAAGATAGTTCTTAGGCCGAAAGGCATTAGCATTAAGTTATTAGTTTAACTTAGAGCGCCCGAATGGGGCCAGTAAGTTAGTTGTAAGATATTGATAAGTAGGCTAGTTTTTATGAATTTTTGTCTAGCTTTAAGATAGTTTTAAGATGAATGAAAAATAAAAATGAATTTATAAAATAAAAAAAAAAAAAAAAAAAAAAAAAAACGCATAAAGGGCTAGCTTTGGTATTTGGTGGACATGGCAAGGTTCAAACCTCAGCAGCAAAATTTCGGAGCAGATTTGTTGAAAATGCGGTGTAGGTAGGTAGGTTTATAGAAAATTTTGAAAACGAAGGAAAAACTAAAGTTGTCAAAACTATATTTTCAAAAAAAATAAATAGGTATTTTTAACAACAAAAAATATCATAAATCACGATATGATCGAGATCGAGAAACGACGAACAAGATAAGAAACAGAAATGATTCCCTTTATAATTGAATCGGTGAGAAGAAAAAGGAAAACATTCCACTAAATTGCAAAATTGAACTAAAAATGCAGAAATGTAGATATTTACATAGCGCACCTAATGAGCCTAAAAAGGAAATCATTCCAATAAAACCTATGCCTTTAAAAGAGCAAACAAAATTGTTTTGAGTGGAAAAAGGAAAACATTCCAGGAATATTTTCCTTTTTCCACTCAAAGTTTGAAATTTTCTGTTTAAATATTCAAATTTTGACGATTATTGTTGTTTAAATTTATTCAATATCTTGAAAAACTATGTTTTTCTAAGTTTTTGTACACGGGGTCTCTGAAAAGTTCGAAAAACATCGAATATCGCAAAAAGTGATGAAGGGGATTTTTAAAGTTCTTTTTATCACAACTACAATAAATAACGGTAGTAAATAAAGTGTTGTTGTTAATTCTCTATTTTTTTTATTTTCACTGAATAGCAATAATAATATATTCTAGTGTTTTATATCTATTTTTTTGTATTGTTTAAATATAAAAATTAGTTTAAAATCGTCGGTCTGAATTTTTTACCAATTGAGTGGAAAAAGGAAAACATTCCACCCCCTTTATCAGTAAATTCTGGGCTTACCTTTAATAATTTTACACCCAAGTTTTTGGCAAGTTACTTCTTTATGCTAGTTTTACATTTGTTCCTTAATAAGTTTTCGAGAGTAACTTTTAGTTCTGGCAATAAACAATTTTTTTCCATTTGCCACGAACTATCATTTGTGGAATGTTTTCCTTTTTCTTCTCACCGATTCAATTATACTTTCAGAATTTTTTAGTGTGGAAAAAAGAAGTAGATTTCAAATTAGTGGAGTGGCGCCTGGCGGAGTAGTTTTTGTTATTCCTCAAAATTGGAGTAAGGTCCAAACGCTGGACACGAGCCATGCATGAGCATTTAACAGGCAGACAATAATTTTGTTTGTTTTTGGATAAGAGAAAATAAAATATACCTTTTTTTGTTTTTTTCTTTTCGGCAAATGGAAAAATCGTTTGTTTGGCTCTCAAAGTATTAACATTTTACAAAGAAAAATATAAATGTATTTGTGCTGTGTTTGGATTTTCAACAATTTTTTGATTGCTTTTTTTTAATTGAAAAATAGAAACTTGGTAATAAGGTAATCCATATTATAGTGCCAATTTTTTGTTAGTGGGTATGTAATGTACCTGACCTAACTAACTTATCTTAGAATAAATAAAATGCAACAGGGTGTTTCAAAAAATGTTAACATTTTGCAACTTCGTTGTTCCTTGAGCGATTTCAGTGAAATTGAAGCAGGTGATAGCTGATACAGAATAAAAAAGAAAACAAAAAATTTAAAACAGGTTGCTTCAAAAATGGCAGAAGGCTAAGTGAAAGACATAGGGGTGCTAGAAGCTGCTAAAGTTGTCAAAAATTTTCGAAAATCTACCTGATTCGGTGACTTCTGCCGATTTGTCAGTGTATTCGTGTACGTAGGAAGTGATCAAATTCTAAAAGGCAGAAGACAGACTGGAAGACTTGTAGGTATTTTTTTTTTTATTTTTCTTTAACATATAACATTACAGACAAAAAAATGCAAACAAAAAATATTAAAAATCAACGAAAGAACGTAAGATAATGTGCTATAGCTTTTTTGAAAGCTAATAATAATAATGTTTAAATGAATATTTTTTTAGAAATTAATATTCAAAATCAAAATAATTGAAAAAAATTGTAAGGGTTGGGGTCATAATTCTGTATGTGTCAAAATTCGGATTGCAAAATTCTGTAATCCAAAATTCGGTATTTCAAAACTGTAAATCCAAAATTCTGTAAGTGCCAAAATTCAGTTTTCAAAGTTCTGTATTCCAAAATTCTGTAAGTCTAAAATTCTGTATTTCCAAATTCTGTGTATACATAATTCTGTATTTCAAAATTTTGAATTTCAAAATTCTGTATTCCAAAATTCTGTAAATGATAAAAGAAAAATAGTTTTGATAATGAAAAAAAGTGCGCACTTTTTTTCATTATCAAAACTATTTTTCTTTTATCATTTACAGAATTTCGGAACAAAAGTGCGCACTTTTTTCATTATCAAAAAAGAAGAGCTTAAAGTGAGACTGAGTATTTAAAAATGTTAGTCAAGAATCTTCATCTTTATTAAATTACTAGCTGGCCCGCCCCGGCTTTGCTCGGTTAGGCAAAATTTTCGAATGATATCCTCTTTAAAATCAGATTCCATATTTTACAAACCCCATTTCACACTATAAGTATTTAAATTTTGAAATGTCTTCAGTCCTTAAGCCTTTAATAATAACCTTCCCAACTTAAATTTTTTTTTAAATCATATACTCATTTTTAATTTCTACCCCATTTCACCCTATGTATGAAGACAACATCCTCTTAGTAAACTCTATCAAACAGAAAAATAATTTTTGTTATCTCATACCATTTTTGTTTTTACCCCATTTATCCCTACAAATTGATTTTTTTAACTGTAAAGCCTTCCCCGTAGAATAACATTTCAAACTCAAATATAAATTTTGAAATTTCGAAATATAAAAATCAAAAACTCACAAATACCCCAAAAAAAGTACAAACTTTTAGATTTTAACGTTGCAATTAATTTGTGTCCAAATAAAATTTAGCCTATGTTACTCACGGACATTATCTTTCCATTTATTAAAGAATTTTAAGGATCGGTTAAATATTTCCAGAGAGTACCCCCTACATAGGTACAAACAAACAAACAAACAAATAAATGTTTCATCTTTATAATATAGTATTTATTAGATTATATACATAGTTATACATTTTGTTTTGTTTTTGTTGTTGTTTTTTTGTTTTTATTGTTTTTTTGTGCTATCTATTGAACGTTTATCTTTGCAATACTTTGTAATTTTTGTTAATTGAATAAAAGTTGTTTAACGGAGACAATCCTGTTAAAAATTATTACAACATTTTTATTTATAATTTTGGATTCACAGAGTTTCGGAAAGCAGAATTATGGATGAACAGAATTTTAAAATACAGAAAATTAGATTTACAGCATTTTGAAATATAGAATTTTGGATTTACAGAATTTTGAAATACAGAATTCTGGATTTACAGAATTTTAGATTACAGAATAATGGAAAAGCAGAATAATGGAATGCAGAGTTATGTTCATACAGAATTTTTTATTCAAATACAGAATTTTTTATTCAAATACAGAATTTTGGAATACAGAATAACGATCCGTTCCCAAATTGTAATTCTTTTTTTTTCAAGTTTGTTTTTTTTTTCAAAATTTTACGTAATTAAATGCTATTGTTGTGGTCAATATTCAATGCCCTTATTAATTTGTAATCAAATACCGAAAACCAAATGTAAAAATCTTGCAGTTTTTGAGGAATTATCAAACCTATTTTTTATTAAATTTTTATTTATCGACATTATCGCTATCGACTGTGTCAATTTCATAGAAATTGCCCAAGGAACAACGAAGTTGCCAAATGTTGTAATTTTTTTTGAAATACCCTGTTTTGAAAATATATTTTTTTCTGTTAAAATTCTATCTCAGCTATCACAGTTTCATTGAGATTGCTCAATGAACAACGAAGTAGCAAAATGTTGACATATTTTTGAAACGCCCTGTTTTGAAAATATTTGTTTCTATTGAAATTCTATCTCAGCTATCCCTGTGTCAACTTCATTGAAATCACTTAAAGAACAACGAAGTTGCAAATTGTTGACATATTTCTGATAGTTTTCGAGAAAGAAAAAACTGAAATGTAGGTATCCCCTTTTATCCTCTAAAAAATTTTCACTCTGTCTAAATTTAGGCGACTTTAAATTTTTAGACGTCAAAACAAAGCTCATGATTTTGTTCGTAGTTTTGCAATTTTTGTCTGATTTTCCTGGACCAGGCTACAGTTCATCAATTTGCATACAAAAAAAAACTTTCTATCCAGGTAGGTATGTACCTATGTACCTAAATAGGCACAGTACAAATTTATAATTTTCGTTTAGAAAACAGATCTTCGACCTCTGTGCATAGTAAATATTTATTTACACCATAGAAACACATTGTAGTAACTACCAAAAAGTTTCTGATTCCCAATAAATAGAAAGAACATAAAAAATATCTTTAAAGTATAAAATCAAGACCTAAACTATTTATGTATGAATGCACATGTATGTAAATTCCCTGCCTTTTATTTTTAAATTGACGCGACCATCACCGATCGACATACAAACGCACATTACATACATAACTCGTCCCTCTACGCTTTGAAACAGATAAAAAATAATATAAAAAAGTTGAAAAGGGATATTGTATAAGTCTGCGTACATAAGCCACAAAATAACAAAAACAGACACCCCTCGTACACCTTCTCTCTTTGTCCTGGCACTCCTTGGTGAGCTGCCATTTGCTTCCCTTGATTTTTTTTACAATCAATGCGTTCCACAAAATTTAAAATTCTCAATTTAGTGTATGTGGCGACACCTTCGGGGGCTTTAACGCAAGATTTCGTGATTCCTCTATGTATATAAACTCAATGGTTTCACTTAATTTTTCTTCTTTCTGTCTGATGGGATTTTTTTGTTCAGTATACACACTATATGTGTGGGCCACAGTTGCAAAAAGGCTTACTATTGTACTGAATTCGGTACTATTGCACTTTCCCGAGTACGCAAGTACCACTTTTCAATTTTCAGTACTATTTGTACTATTTTTAATTTTTGAAAAGGGCAACTTTCATAAATCTTTAAAATCAACCAAATATGTTCAGTCAGACTTCACCACATCTTCACGTAAAGAAGCTTTTAATGAAAGACCCATATTGTCAATAAACTTACTAGAAAACGACCTTCCCGTCGAGGAAATCTATTGCGGGACCGAAAGTGAAATTTTGTACACTTCTAAAAATTTAACTGAAAGCTAAGTCTTCTACTTGGCTGATTTATTTCAGTAGTATATAGAATTTGTATTATAAAACCTTCTTATTTAGAAACTATGCCTGGCCCAGGGCAAAAAAACTTCCAGCTTAATGATTAGGAATTCTAATCTTGTTGGATATAGTTTACAGTGGATTTTCGTTGAAAAATTCATGTAAGTTGAACTGAACTTAATATAAATTGCGTATGACAAAGCCCTCACTATGTCACTGATGAGTTCAAGTGAGTAAGCCGAACGAAACGCCAATTTATAGGACTAAAGGCCATAAAAAGCTATTTTGAATCAATAATTCAACAAGTCCAATCCTTAATGCTAAGTCTTCTACTTGGCTGATTTATTTCAGTAGTATATAGAATTTGTATTATAAAACCTTCTTATTTAGAAACTATGCCTGGCCCAGGGCAAAAAAAACTTCCAGCTTAATGATTAGGAATTCTAATCTTGTTGGATATAGTTTACAGTGGATTTTCGTTGAAAAATTCATGTAAGTTGAACTGAACTTAATATAAATTGCGTATGACAAAGCCCTCACTATGTCACTGATGAGTTCAAGTGAGTAAGCCGAACGAAACGCCAATTTATAGGACTAAAGGCCATAAAAAGCTATTTTGAATCAATAATTCAACAAGTCCAATCCTTAATGCTAAGTCTTCTACTTGGCTGATTTATTTCAGTAGTATATAGAATTTGTATTATAAAACCTTCTTATTTGAAAGCAAAATATATAGCTTTAAAAGTCATGCACGGGTGTTCTATATAGCTTTCCTCGAAAATGTGAAAGAAAGATTTAATTTTGAAGACATTTTTTTGAACTCGTTGCAACATTTTTCACAACATTCAACTTAAGATGGCCAAGTAAATTCAATAGATTTTGTGCTGGCGAACAAAAAACATTGAACTCATTTATAAAGAATATCGAGCTCTACCTGGCTGCCAATACTTAAAAAATTTTTGAAATGCTTCTATTTCTGAGTTCTGGGCTGAAATTAGCCTTGTGAAAAATGAATGCAACGAGTTCATGTTTTCAAATATAAACCGAATTGTCCAGGGTGCTTTTTCTATTCCTCATTCTTCCGCAAACGTCGAAAGACTTTTTTCTTATCAAAATATTATTAAAACAAAACAAAGAAACCGAATGCAGGTGGACACACATGCTCTGCACTAATAAACACTAAAAACCTAATTAAAAATGAATGCTGTCACAGCTTTATTATTCAAAAAAGTCTTTTGAACAGACATTTACCGAGTAAACCACTTGCCGATGAAGAAATTTTAGAGTAAGAAAAACATAATGAATGTAATGTATGTACATATGAATGTTAATACAAAGAAAAGACTGGTGCCAAAGTTGCTATCCGTCCATAAGACTTATTTTAGAATAAAATTATACCAATGAAATGTATAGGTATATTTTATTTATGTATTTTTGTTTTAATAAAATATTTATTTTAATTGTTTGAGTTGTTTTATAATTTAAAAAAGTTCAGTACTATTTGGTCTATTTAAGTACAATTTTTTTTTCAGTTTTCAGTACAATCGACAAATGTCAATTTTCATCACTGGTGTGGGCCTTATCATAAGAGCTTGTTCTTTTTTTTAATTTTTGTTTTTTTTTTAAGCTAAGTATACAGTTCTTTTGAGTAAAAAAATTCTTCGAGGTGAGAAAAAAAATATTTTCCACAAAGAAAAAATGTCCGTGGGGTAAATTTTTTTTTTATTCGCCGTCAGTTTACACTTTCGAAAAAAAAATCTCAATGAGACTGATCCATGGAAAAACAAACACAAATGCCAAGCGCAATTTTTTTTCGGAAAAAGAATGTCAGTGACATTGTTTTGTACGAAAAAAAATCGTGGTGAATATAAAATTTGTTTTCTTTGGGTAGTTCACAGCTCAATAAAAAAAATTTAAACGTCAAACAAATTTTTTCTCGCAAAAAGCGCTCCCATAAGAAATACATGTAGTTTTTTTTTCGTCAAGGAACTGTATACTTAGCTTTACGGAAAAAATTCCGTTAACCGCCAGATGGTCGATCGGGGTAGGTCTACTAATTTTTTTCGGGGTAAGTTGACTTGCTTTTTTTTGTGAATAACTGCCAATAACATCGAGTAGACACATCTTCTTACATATTCCTTCTTGTTGTTTCATTAAGCATATCTAAGTGGCGCTCTAAGCGAAGATGAAAAAATACCACAATCTTACACCTCGCAACCATCAACTTCAAGAATGGCACTATTGCACGAGATACGGCCACTTCCAAAGGCAGGGCCTCGTAAGGATAAAAGAGCAAATCTTTGCAAAAAAAAAAACGCTCTCGAGGAAAAGAAAAAAGCTGCCAAACAAAAGAAAATGGTAAAAAACAAAAGGCCAGCATTGAAAAAAACACCAACAAATAACGCGAAAAAAGCACGGATACAGAAATGTAAAACAACGCCTTCCGATGAGTCTTCAGAAGAAGAAGACGAAGGTTGTCTAGTCTGCGGAGAGGTATACTCATGTAGTATTCCTGGAGAAGATTGGGTCCAATGTATTCGTTGTCGAAAATGGGCGCATTCAAAATGATCCAGCGGAAATCTAATTTTTTACACTTGCCAGAATTGCAATTCCGATGACGATTTGGATAGTGATTAGTGATACTAATTAAGTTATATTTTCTTCATTTGTTCTTATTAATATAACAAGAAGTTATTTTAATTTATTTTCTTATTAATATAACAAGAAGTTATTTTTATTAATGTTTTTTTATTAATATAACTATTAGTTGTTACACACGAAGTGGAAAATTTATTTGTGATACATTATACATACCAAAAGAAGCTATTTTTATTTATTTTTTGTTTATATAATTATCTTACCACATGCAGTGGGCTTTATTTTTAAATTGAAATAAATCACTAAATTGAAAAACTGATTTTTAGTTTTATTTTTTAAACTTATTCATCGAAATCGAAAAGGTAAACATTTTAACATGGTCAACTCACCCCATAACGCTAGTCAACTTACCCCGGTTCCACTAGAGTAATTTTGTAGAATAAAAAAAATGGTCTTAGCATAAGCTTATTCGAATGCCAATAGTTTTTTTCAAAAGGTTAAATGATATTCTATTACAGGAAGCTTAATTTGTTTTGATATCTTTTTTAGTTTTTTTTTAATAAAAAGAAATAAAAAAGTTGAGTCAACATGCCCCGGTCTCTCCTATATATTTAGGTGTATATGAAAAAATTGTCAACCTGTTTTTAAGATATCGAATTTTCAACATAAAAAAATTGAAACTTTTTTTAAAAATTCAAAAAAATTTTTTTCGAAAATTTTGATATGCAATATTATTTAATCTCACCTGAAATTTGTATATAAGAAAATTCATCTAAATCCGTTCAGCCGATAGCGAGATAATTTGAAATAAAAAACTACGTTCTATGACAGGTACTATTGATATTTATTAAGTTGAACATTTTATAATTTTTTGTAATAGATCGTACTAATTTTAGTATATGGAAAAATTTAATCAAAATCGTAGGAGTCGTTTTTAAGCAAACAAATATTTTCCTTTGCGGTTTTTAACTTTTGTATGGAAGCTACCGTTATTTACGAATATGAAGAAGATAAACATAAATAATAAGAGAACTATTGTTTTTGTTTTTGTGGATTTAATTGAATTTAATTCAGTTCTAAGGATTTTGTATGACCTTTAGTCCAAATGCGTTTCGCCAGGCAAGACAGTTGGGCTCATTAGTTAGATGCTGTCGTTACCCTTCTAATGCTACATTTCCTCCTAACGCTAATCTGAGATTTAATAAGATTTACCTCAAATCTTCTTTAAATCTTGAAGATTTACCATACAAATATATTTCGTTAATCTTGGAGATTAGAAATTAATCTTATTAAATCTTCCTAGGACAAATAGTTTTACAAATCGAACTAACTTATTTTAACATGGTGCTGAACGATTCTTTCAAGACTCGATTCAGTTCTTCATTATTTGACACGAATAAAACATTCTGGCCCTTTCGCACTTAATAAAAAAAATTGAAGCGCCATTTGCATTTTTGAAAGTTTTGTCAGATTTAATCTTTTTTAAATCTTTTTGTGCTGTGGAAACACCAAAAAGATTTATTTAATCTATACTGAGATAAACCTTAGGTGGAAACATAGCATAAGACGCAATATTTTGGTCGATGATTACACTAGTTTACAAAGTTTTGGGTCATCGTAGGGTCCTTAGAAAAAATATATTTTCTAGACTAATTTTGGGTCAATGAACACGAAAATCAAAATTATTTTTTTTCCAAAGAAGCGTTTTCGAGATATGCGCAAAAATCATTTTCTCAACTTTTTTTTCAGATATTCCCATAAATCTCGCTAACGGCTTAGCAAATTTACATAAAATGTGTATTTTCTGAATGATGTGATCTGTCTTCTTCCGACGATGTACTGCTTGTATAAGTCGGACTGAAATTTTAAAAGTTACAGGCATTCAAAGTTTCAAAAACGAGTATTTTTGAAAAATTTGTGGTTTTTGGTTGCTCCATATTGATCGAAAAAAAAAGTATTTAAAATAATTTTAGGGACTCAAGTGAAAAACAATCTTTTTAACAAAGATTTGAGTCAAATTTTTTTCAAAATCAGAATATAAGTGTAGAAGTTATTAAATAATTAGTGAAAAAAGGCAAATTAATTTTGTTCAATAAAAGTCATATAAATTTACATTAGGGTGTCTGTTATTTCCCAAAACATTTTTTAAAATCAGAAGCCCCTAAAATAAAAATTGTATGCCCTAAATAAAGTATTTGAACAAAAATGTTTGTCTAAGGTTATAAATCGGTGCCTCTTAGGCCATTCTCTTTTCCATAGAAAGGAGAATTGGACACACCAAACTCCAAGACCGATAATGACGTGATATATATCTTTGGAAACGTATTTTCATGAACAACAATAGCTACTAAGAAAGTTCATTTAAAATCTCTATGTGAAAAAAGTTATTCGCTGGTCAAAATTGTGTTTCAGCGCATTTTGGTGTGAAAAAAGCTACCCTTAACTAGCGAATAACATCTTTCACATAGAGATTTGAAATGAACTTTCTTAGTAGCTAATTTTGGAAAAAAATGTAATTTTGATTTTCGTGTTCAGTGACCCATAATTAGTCTAGAAAATATATTTTTTCTAACGACCCTACCATGACCCAAAATTTTGTAAACTAGTGTTATCAACACTAATAAAACTTGCAACACAAATGAATTTAACCAAACTCTCCTAGAAGAAGGGTAACGACAGCATCTAACAGATGGTACTGTTATTTTTCCATACACGTAAAATTTTTTCTAAAAATAGTTTAGAGAGTACTAAAACACTCTTAAGTATCCAGTTTCCAAAAAATTGATCATGTCATTTTCGAAATATTTGATTTTCAGAAAAAAAAAATTGGAAACATTTTTTAAAAATCCAAAAAATATTTTTTCAAAAATTTTGGTACACAAAACTATTTATATATTTTGGAAGCTTCTGTATAAAAAAATAATTAAAATCAGTCGTAGCGTTTTGAAGAAAATCAAGAATTATAAAAATGGTTAATTGGGAGGTACCATTAATAACCATTTTTTGAAAAATGTGCTTCCACCCAAAGGAAGCCTTTACTAAAATAAATGTATTCAATTTTGTTTAAGAAAAGTTGTCGAGCCATTTTTGAGAAACATACGATTATGTAAAATTGCTAAAAGAAATTGTGTGGCAGGTACCCTTATGTTTGGTTCTAGAAAAAATGAAAAATAACGTGTGGGCATAGTCACCAAAAAAGAGTTGTATCTTCGTGATGAGTGGTCGTATTGAGTGGAAACAAAAAACATTCTACGGTTTTATGTTTTTTGTTTTGAGATTTTTTTGTTTGTAAATAATTTTTATTTAGAGTATCGTGGTTGCTTTATTGCAAAAAATGACAGGAGAAAATAATTTTATTTTTGTTTATTTATTTGAAGGTCTTTATTTTTATCAGTGTTGCCATAATCTCAAATTTCATAATGCTAGATTTCAAATTTTATAATGCTAAATCGTATGGAAGCCCAAAAAACAGAATGTTAGATTTCAAAATCCATTTAAAAATATATAATGCACAAAATATCAATGTTTATTTTTTCAGAAACACTCTTAACATAGCAAAAAATATAATTGATTCGAAAATTACTATCTTTGGCTTGGTATTTTTCTGCTTGATATTTGAAACATCTTTGTTTATACTGGACCGAGTCCCTGCGTATATTTGAATTCAGACAATGATGGACTTCGTCGCGTCAGTGAATAGTCATTCATACGTAAATAAACTGTTTGTTAAACAACCAATTTTCCATTGATCCCCTGAATTTATTTCAAAAATCAACTAATATTACATTAATTTATAAAACAAATTTGCTGACCCAAAGAAAAATTTGGTGGTGCAATGAACTGCTTAACCAACGACTATTCATTGGTCCAAGGAAGTCCATCATCGGCTAAAATGTAGTTCAGTCAGCCGTCATATGATCACATTTGAAATTCATAAGATCAAAATTTTAAAAAGTTAACAATTTGGTGCTAGATTATACATAATTGAATAATTTTTTTAAATCAAATCTAGCATTCTGGAATGCCAAACAAAGACAGATAAAAGCATTTGGCATAATTTTAAAATTTCAAAATGCTTTTCACTCATGTATTATGCTAGATTTAGCATTTATAATGCCATTATGGCAACGCTGATTTTAATGGATACATATTTTGTTTTGGATCAATCAAATGTTATAGTCAGATAACTTGTTTATTCAGCTTGAATTAAATTTTTGTTGTTGTTGTACAATTTTGTTTTGCATGGTTTATCTGACTTTAAAAGCAAAACGATGCATTTCTCTCTGATTACCAATATCTCCGAAAATATAATGGCGTCACACGAAATTCAAGGTAAGTTTTAGAAATTTGAAGAAGCTTTAAGCCTAAAGCTAGAACTATAATGCTCGGAGGGGCACTTAAGTGGTCGGAAGAAAACAAGCGAATACACGGAAAGCATTTGACGCGACTATAATAGCGGAGTGGAGCGTTTCGTCAAGTTTCGTTCAACTTTGGTTACGGAAGTGAGGTGCGCTCCCGAGCGCACCTCACTTAAGTAAAACTGACATTTGGTGAAATAGGAACGCCAAAAAGAGATAGATGACAATTACATTATGGGTATGTTCCCCTTTTTTCGGTTTGGAAAGCTACTTTTCGTTGGTTTTTGACATTAGCTTCAGTGCCCTTCCGACTATTATAGTTCTACCTTAACGCTGCTGATGCGAAACGAAAAATCCCATACAAAAATGGCACAAGGAAATAATAAACGAAAAATTTAGCTTTACTTTTCCTTCTGCAGTACGCTGTTCGATGAACGAAATTGATATTTTTGTTGCATATTTTTTGAAGAAGTCTACACTTTTTTTCGCACATAATTAATTACCCAGGCCATTTTTTGTAAGCGGAAAAATGACAATTGTGTTTTTTCGTGTTTATTTTTGTTGTTTCTTTCACTGAAGCGTGGCTGCGTTTTTTTTTCATTTGTATTTGTTTTGATTTTTTGAATTTGTGTAACTGTAAGTGAATATTTGTTCGCCTTCATCGACCCTTCATCGTTAGTTTAAAAAAGTACTAAAAACGAATTTTTGTGATCGTTCGGTAAATCTTTTGTTACTTTGTAAGTTTTGATTGATATGCAGGTTTGTAGATTTGTAGGTATAGCATCAATTTTTGGAAATTTTCAAATTGATTCACCGAACCGTTTTTCCCCACCAAATTATCAATGTCCTACAAAGCAATTGAAGGAACAAATTGGGATGTTCCTAAACATTGCGTAGTTGTTATAAAAATAAAATAAAAATTCCCGTCGACTTTTTTCACAGTTTTGCATTGGTCAAATATGTTTTTTGGCTCGTTAAGAAATGAAAAGTACATTTTTCCAAAAAAATCACACAATTTTCAAAAAAACTTGATTTTTTTTTAAGAGTACTAGGTAGTAGTACCTCTCATAGAATGTTTTTTCAACAAAAAATTGCAAATTATTGTTTTGAAAATTCGGTATCTCTTTTATTTTTATATGTAGGTACACAAATAAACACTTAAGATCTGCATATCAAAATTTGTCCTTAAAAATCTTTTGAGAATTTGATATATTAAAAAACCGCTCCAACGATTTTTAATTTTTTTTTTTCATATATGTAATCAATAATCATACAATAAAAAATTAAGATGGTGTGCTTTTTTCACCTCAAACTTTTGAACATAAGAGCTAGTACGTGCGACCCAGTCGTGTATTTTATTTTGACTTGTGAATATTCTTTATATAGTTGTATGTGGTGGTATCTACAGAAAATGCCATGTGAATGAGGCGTAGTACCTCGTGGCATAACGGTTGACTGTCATGCCGATAGGTTCGATTCCCAGCCGCTGCCATTTTTTTTCTCGAGGTACTGTCTTTCGCGAGGAACTGACAAATCATCCAAGAGTATACTTGTCATGAATAAGTGCTTCTTATCTAGCCGTTCCTCCCGACTGATTACCAAATACATACATAAGTTCTAACCCCACTTTCCCTAATCATATTTTTGACATTTTTCATAAATATTCTAAAAATATTGTAACATCCTTCGACCCAGTCATGCCTTGTATTGTATAAGGCTTTTCTCTACGTTTGTTAGTCTTTATATTTAGTTCAAGTGCCTACTTAAAGTACTTACATAAATCAGAACAGAAAGAAATTTTTATATAGACTAAAATTAAAAAAATTTATTAAATCCGCAACAAATTTTTAATCAATTTTGCTCCTCAAATCCTTATAAAACCCAGTTTGGCGTTATGTTCATCACTGTATACAAGCTAAAAAATTGCATCCGTATTCAAATATTCCAGACTAATATTATCATAAAGTCGCTACATACTTTACTTTTGGCTTGCCTCAGAGGCCATTATCAACTGCTATAATGTATTGTTACTTTTTTTTGTTTGTTATATTTTTCTGCATTATCCTCTCCATCTGACTCTCTAGTTGTGACCTGCAAATATGGCAATATTGCCATTAGTGTTATTATAACGGTAATAACTCTCAAATTATTTCAAACAATAAATTTTCCTCTTCTAGCAATTTTATCTAATAACTTTCTGAACCCGTAGATACATTGCTGTATAAAAAGTTTTAGGCAAATTTTTTTCGTCAAATCAAGCGCTACAGCAAGAGCACATGTTTTGTTATACTAGGCGTTTTTCTTTCGTTTCTTTTTTAACTCTGAGCACTCAGAGCGCTCAACTTGTGTCTCTTTCTTAAATCAGAGCTACTAGCTCTGAGTACGCTCCATGAGCTCAGAAAAAGAAGACCGAGCGATTGAAGCAAAGCAAATAGTTGAGCGCACCCAACTTTACCCTTTTTTCAGTCATTTCAAATGGGCGAACTCAACACATCAATATCAGTTCATATTTTTGAATTTTTTAAGTTTTAGATTGGTCAGCTGTCCGATGAAAATTAAAAGTCAGTACTAGATTTTGTTGCGTTCATCGTATCGCAATCGTATGACAGTTCAGTGCTCAGATGTGTTTCAAAATTATATCGGAGAACTCTGATCATACTCTGCTCAGAACTAACCCCATGCTCTGAGTCAGACCTAAACAAGAAAAACGCTTAATATCTTGTATTGGCAAAAGATGACGGCGACGTTAAACTACATACTTAATAATTTGTTTTAAAAACTGTGAGCAAGACATTTTCCGAGTATATTAATATTGTTGACGTTAGTTATAGATCTGATGTAGGTCCTTTTAAAAGACATGTAGTGTTGAGTCGAGAGTTTTCAACAACCATTATTACAAGCACGATTTGAATGAATCCACACGACAACGCTCCGCCTTCTTGTAGACGCATGCGTTCTCCATAATCGTCCTGTAGGCTATTGATTATGTCCTAAAAAACAGGACAATAAGGAAGTAAGACGTTCATGGAATTTTATTGTAAAAATCATCAAAGGGGTCATTGAAGATGAGAAAACCGCGGAGTGCTATTAAATTGGAGGGTGCATTTTTTAGAGGGGGGTGCAACCTTTTTTTTTTTGCATATAACTCACAAACGAAGCAAAATTTCGAGATATTTCTCAAAAGCTTTTCTGTAGGGAATAAAATTTACCATCAAAATGGATTTTTGAAAAAAAATTTAAAAATTTTTAAAAATGTGAAAATTGCATTTTTTGTTTTTGTTTTTACGTTTTTGCTAATAACTTTCTTACCAGCAGAGATAGGTATAGGCATTGCTTCATATAAAAGAAAGATAATTAAATTTCCTTTAAAATAAATTAAATAAAAAAAAACGATTTGGATAAAAATCGACCGAGAAATAGTCGTTCAAACTAGTTAAGTTTTTAAAGCTTTAGAAATGGAATTTTTGGCCACTCTGATGGACTTGATTATACACTCAAACTGGGTGTATTAGAGAGTCATGACCAGTTGAGTCAAAAATAAAAGTCAAGTTTCAAATTTTTCGCAGTTTTAGGGTTGCCATCTAGTTTTTTCAAAATTTAAAATAATTGTCAAAATCAACACACTTGCTGTTATAAAGCCGGGTTTTGAGCACATGTTAGGGTGTGCCTTCTAACTAAGCAAAGTCCAAGGAACAGCATGTCTATGTATAAGTGGAGCACTTCGGCCGACTTCTTCCGCTGCACTAGACACTCTACTCCATCCGACACTTTTTCGATATTTTCAGCAAACAAACGGCTACGAGCACAGCTATTGGCCTCAAAGACTCAACAGACAGTGAATCAATAATGAGATTGGTCACTCCGCTTTTCTGAATTAACTGAAATTCAAGTAACACTGACTACAAAATATTGAATTTCCATAAAACTTTGATGTCACCATACCTTCCAGATCCACCTGGGAGGATGTGGAGTTCTTAGAATATCAATTAATTCACTTCTACACCGACAGATCGAACACTATCTGTCTGTGTACTCTGATAGACTAAATCTAAGTTTCTCATTCCGTCTTCCTAACCCTTGTCCCAGCTAAAGAAGAGGCTGAAACTTTCACTCGAACTCGAACGTCATGTATGGGAATAGAACATACCGATGTGCCATTATGCTCTCCGAAATTCGAGGTGGTGTTAGGCAGATCTTTCTAAAGCCTCTAAAAGTACTTGAGAGTGCTAGGACGCCATATGGCCCTAGGCTCAATGATAGGAAGATCTCTATGCACACCTCCGCGTGGTAGAGGGCGGGTAACGCTAACGTGCAGGGGGACCGAATGGATGCCGGGATAAGCAGACAACCCAGCGTTGCTGGTCAGGGCACAAACTTGTCCTTGGGATGGTTAAAAGCCCCCATAAGACGGATGAACTGCAGATAGCGGTCAACGGCACGATAGTCTGGTGGTGGAGGAGCTTTTTTTTGGTAAAAGGCCAATGGCAACAGCAGGTAGTGTCTGTAACCTATATTGGGCGGCTACAAAAGGCGTCTGTTTTCCCATAGTGGGCGGCCTCGAGCAGTTCTGTGTTTGACCATACAAAAGGTGGGTGTGCCTGTCAAATCTGAGCTTATGTATGTTATAAATCATATCTCGGAAAACACCATGGTGGAAGGATATAAGCAAATACAGGAATTATGAAAACAAATGGAAAAAAGTCCCCAAGAGGTAGTCTTTTTATAGAAAATCCTTCTGTAGCTTCGGTTGCAGTAAACCACACATCGGATTTGGGGGTGCGGCATCTTTCATGTATACGAGCGTCAATCAAGACGCCATAATAATAAATGAATCGTTGACAAATAGAAGAAGTCTTTCCAAAAGCGCAAATGTTACTTTTGGCTACCGCATACGTACGAAAATCGGAGCATGGAACGTTCGATCCTTGTACAGCGATGGCAGATACGAGCAGGTTGACCGTGAAATGCTTCGCCTAAATATCAGTATCCTGGGCATAAGCGAAACTAAGTGGAGAGGAAGAGCTGAATACAGATCAGACACTGGACAGACGAGAGTGCTGTATTCCGGGGAAGATGAAAGAGAGGGTGGCCAAAGACTGCATGGTGTCGGAATTATGTTGAACGAAGAAGCGAGACGTAGTTTGATCTCCTGGGCGCCCATTTCTGCGAGATTAATGACAGCAAGGTTCCGTTCAAAAATTCGTAACGTCACAATTATTCAGTGCTACGCCCCCACAAATGAAGCGACCGAGGAAGACAAAACCGAGTTCTACACTCATCTTAGCTCGGTTTACAGTAGTGTTCCGAGAGCCGACATCGTAGTCGTTATGGAAGACCTTAATGCCCAAGTCGGTTCAGACATAATAACGGACTGGAACGCGTGATGGGAAGAAATGGCTTGGAGTCACGGAATGAAAATGGTGACTTGCTTGTCGACTTTTGTAACTTTTGTACCGCGAATCGTCTTGTGATAGGTGGGACTGTATTTTAGCATAGGACGTGCAACAAAATTACCTGGGTGCATCCGGATGGTCAATACGAAAACCAAATTGATCATATCATGATTCAGCAGCGATGGAGGAAGTCTATGTGTGAAGTCCGGAGTATAAGAAATGCCGATGTGGGAAGCGACCACCATTTGGTTCTGATGAGTCTCAAACTACGAACCGCTGCCGTACAAAAACCAGCGCAGGATGCAGCAAGGAGCTCAAAATTCATTACTAATGCTTTAAATGACCCCAACATATGTCGAAACTATGTCACCACCCTAAACGACAGAGCCTCGTCATTAAACGGAATCCAGAATTCAACAATTGATGAGATGTGGGGTGAAATTAAAAGTGATTTTATGGAGGCTGGATCCGAAACTGTACCCAAGCGAACGAGACGTAGAGACTCTTGGATATCCCAAGACACCTGGGATAAGATCGAACTTCGCAAATCGTTGAAAATTCAAATAAATGCAGAAGCAGATGTTCAACGAAAGGCTGACTTGCGAAGAGAGTACCGCATTGCACATAAGATGGTCTACCGCTGTGTGAGACGTGACAAGAGGGTGAAGGTAGATGGAATCGCAGATAATGCGGAAATCCCTGCCAGAAGAGGAGATATCCGGGAATTGTACCAAATATAGCCAAAGATGTTACCGGGAAAAAAAGCAACACCAATCATCCTGTAATGGATGTGGATGGCACACTTTTGGTATCAATTGAGGATCAGCTTCGTAGATGGAAGGACCATTTTTGTACCCTGCTAAATGAGGATTCCGTTGAGCAGAGTGCTGAAGTGCCCCAACTAAACGAGATGCGCAGGTCCTATAGGGGTATTGACATCGAACCCCCGTCAGAATCGGAAATCCATACAGCAATAAATCTCCTCAAAAACAACAAGGCAGCTGGACTGGATGGAATACCAGCTGAATTCCTGAAAGCCAATCCCGTAACAGCGGCTAGTATTTTACATCCGTTGATACAAAACATTTGGCAAAACGAAAGCTATCCCAGGGACTGGAAGGATGGTGTGATTGTTAAGTTGCCAAAGAAAGGTGACGTTAAGAATTGCAACAATTGGCGTGGTATCACCGTTTTGTCCGTTTTCCCAAAACTAATGGCAACCATCATTCTCGAGCGAATAAAGGATAGAATCGAGTCTACACTCAAGAGGTATCAAGCTGGCTTCTGCAGTGGTCGATCGTGTGTCGACCATATCAACACCCTGCGTATCGTCCTCGAGCAGTCGATGGAATTTCAATCACCGCTCTACCTCATGTTCGTGGATTTTGAGAAGGCCTTTGATCGAGTCAACCGAGAATGTATATGGATATCGTTGCTTGGTAGAGGAATTCCACCAAAAATTGTTGCCATTATTAAAGAGTCCTACAACAACGCAAGGTATTTTGTTTTGCACAATGGGCAGCTATCCGCACGTTCGTAGTGCAACAGGGTGTGAGACAAGGGGATGTTCTATCGTCAATTCTCTTTCTGCTGGCGATGGATGACGTATTGACGGCCAGTGTTGGTACAGCTGAGAGACAGGGCATTCAATGGAGACCGTTCGAAAGGCTCAGTCACTTAGACTATGCCGATGACATATGTCTACTGGCAAATAACATCAGTGGGCTGAACGGGATGTGCCAAACACTGCAAGTGAAGGGAAAGTCGAGTGGTCTAAGAATAAACAGCAAAAAGACAAAAATAATGCTCACAGACCGGTCCACACAGCAGCGTATTTTTCTACAGGAGACGCCAGTTGAAGTAGTGGAACATTTTAACTACCTTGGCAGTATTGTCTCTGCAAACGGTGTGGTACGGATGTGGACGTTAAAAGTAGAATAAATAAAGCTCGTGCTGCCTTTGGTACTCCCCAATCTGGAAATCAAGTCTAATCTCCTTACGCACTAAGTTGAGATTCTTCGAATCCAATGTCAAATCCGTGCTGTTATATGCTTGCGAAACCTGGAAAGTCACATCTATCATTTCAAAGAAATTCCAGGCTTTTGTGAATCGCTGTCTTCGCCAAATCCTAAAGAGGCTGGCCACAAATATCTAATATCAAATGAGGAATTGTGGTGCAGGACAAGTCAAGAGCGGCTGGACGTCGACATAAGAAAGTGTAAATGGCATTGGATTGGTCACACACTGAGGAAACCAAACGATGAAATTGCAAAGCAGTCCTTTGAATGGAATACTCAGGGTGCACGGCGGGTTGGAAGACCAAGAACAACATGGAAACCAACTGTCTTAGCGGAAGCAGAATCCCAGAGAAAGACGTGACCACAGCTAAAGTACCTTGCAGCAGACCGTGAAGGATGGAGACGTTTTGTTGTCGCCCTATGCCCCAGCCGGGGTTACAGGACACGATAATAGACCAATAGCCGACAGCAAATCTTTGGAGTGGAGGTATAACCAAAATCGGAGTATGAGGGATTATAGGTACATGTATCGTGTTATGGAATATGCAAGTCTGGGAGATTTTTTTCTCAGCCTTTGCTGGGGGTGGGGGTTTAAAACCGGCTTGGTTTCCTCTTTATATGGTAGGGTCATAAACACTTCAATTCACTTTTAAAAGATAGGATATGATGCTCTGTCATTTTCCCTAAGTCTGAAGACTTACATCTTGGTGATCCGAGAAAAAGGACCCATGATTTAACCTTTTTAAGCAAACCTTATTGGCGTTTTTTGTGGAGAAGGGTAACGACAGCATCTAACAGATGGTACTGTTATTTTTCCATACACGTAAAATTTTTTCTAAAAATAGTTTAGAGAGTACTAAAACACTCTTAACTATCCAGTTTCCAAAAAATTGATCATGTCATTTTCGAAATATTTGATTTTCAGAAAAAAAAAATTGGAAACATTTTTTAAAAATCCAAAAAATATTTTTTCAAAAATTTTGGTACACAAAACTATTTATATATTTTGGAAGCTTCTGTATAAAAAAATAATTAAAATCAGTCGTAGCGTTTTGAAGAAAATCAAGAATTATAAAAATGGTTAATTGGGAGGTACCATTAATAACCATTTTTTGAAAAATGTGCTTCCACCCAAAGGAAGCCTTTACTAAAATAAATGTATTCAATTTTGTTTAAGAAAAGTTGTCGAGCCATTTTTGAGAAACATACGATTATGTAAAATTGCTAAAAGAAATTGTGTGGCAGGTACCCTTATGTTTGGTTCTAGAAAAAATGAAAAATAACGTGTGGGCATAGTCACCAAAAAAGAGTTGTATCTTCGTGATGAGTGGTCGTATTGAGTGGAAACAAAAAACATTCTACGGTTTTATGTTTTTTGTTTTGAGATTTTTTTGTTTGTAAATAATTTTTATTTAGAGTATCGTGGTTGCTTTATTGCAAAAAATGACAGGAGAAAATAATTTTATTTTTGTTTATTTATTTGAAGGTCTTTATTTTTATCAGTGTTGCCATAATCTCAAATTTCATAATGCTAGATTTCAAATTTTATAATGCTAAATCGTATGGAAGCCCAAAAAACAGAATGTTAGATTTCAAAATCCATTTAAAAATATATAATGCACAAAATATCAATGTTTATTTTTTCAGAAACACTCTTAACATAGCAAAAAATATAATTGATTCGAACATTACTATCTTTGGCTTGGTATTTTTCTGCTTGATATTTGAAACATCTTTGTTTATACTGGACCGAGTCCCTGCGTATATTTGAATTCAGACAATGATGGACTTCGTCGCGTCAGTGAATAGTCATTCATACGTAAATAAACTGTTTGTTAAACAACCAATTTTCCATTGATCCCCTGAATTTATTTCAAAAATCAACTAATATTACATTAATTTATAAAACAAATTTGCTGACCCAAAGAAAAATTTGGTGGTGCAATGAACTGCTTAACCAACGACTATTCATTGGTCCAAGGAAGTCCATCATCGGCTAAAATGTAGTTCAGTCAGCCGTCATATGATCACATTTGAAATTCATAAGATCAAAATTTTAAAAAGTTAACAATTTGGTGCTAGATTATACATAATTGAATAATTTTTTTAAATCAAATCTAGCATTCTGGAATGCCAAACAAAGACAGATAAAAGCATTTGGCATAATTTTAAAATTTCAAAATGCTTTTCACTCATGTATTATGCTAGATTTAGCATTTATAATGCCATTATGGCAACGCTGATTTTAATGGATACATATTTTGTTTTGGATCAATCAAATGTTATAGTCAGATAACTTGTTTATTCAGCTTGAATTAAATTTTTGTTGTTGTTGTACAATTTTGTTTTGCATGGTTTATCTGACTTTAAAAGCAAAACGATGCATTTCTCTCTGATTACCAATATCTCCGAAAATATAATGGCGTCACACGAAATTCAAGGTAAGTTTTAGAAATTTGAAGAAGCTTTAAGCCTAAAGCTAGAACTATAATGCTCGGAGGGGCACTTAAGTGGTCGGAAGAAAACAAGCGAATACACGGAAAGCATTTGACGCGACTATAATAGCGGAGTGGAGCGTTTCGTCAAGTTTCGTTCAACTTTGGTTACGGAAGTGAGGTGCGCTCCCGAGCGCACCTCACTTAAGTAAAACTGACATTTGGTGAAATAGGAACGCCAAAAAGAGATAGATGACAATTACATTATGGGTATGTTCCCCTTTTTTCGGTTTGGAAAGCTACTTTTCGTTGGTTTTTGACATTAGCTTCAGTGCCCTTCCGACTATTATAGTTCTACCTTAACGCTGCTGATGCGAAACGAAAAATCCCATACAAAAATGGCACAAGGAAATAATAAACGAAAAATTTAGCTTTACTTTTCCTTCTGCAGTACGCTGTTCGATGAACGAAATTGATATTTTTGTTGCATATTTTTTGAAGAAGTCTACACTTTTTTTCGCACATAATTAATTACCCAGGCCATTTTTTGTAAGCGGAAAAATGACAATTGTGTTTTTTCGTGTTTATTTTTGTTGTTTCTTTCACTGAAGCGTGGCTGCGTTTTTTTTCATTTGTATTTGTTTTGATTTTTTGAATTTGTGTAACTGTAAGTGAATATTTGTTCGCCTTCATCGACCCTTCATCGTTAGTTTAAAAAAGTACTAAAAACGAATTTTTGTGATCGTTCGGTAAATCTTTTGTTACTTTGTAAGTTTTGATTGAGGTTTGTAGATTTGTAGGTATAGCATCAATTTTTGGAAATTTTCAAATTGATTCACCGAACCGTTTTTCCCCACCAAATTATCAATGTCCTACAAAGCAATTGAAGGAACAAATTGGGATGTTCCTAAACATTGCGTAGTTGTTATAAAAATAAAATAAAAATTCCCGTCGACTTTTTTCACAGTTTTGCATTGGTCAAATATGTTTTTTGGCTCGTTAAGAAATGAAAAGTACATTTTTCCAAAAAAATCACACAATTTTCAAAAAAACTTGATTTTTTTTTAAGAGTACTAGGTAGTAGTACCTCTCATAGAATGTTTTTTCAACAAAAAATTGCAAATTATTGTTTTGAAAATTCGGTATCTCTTTTATTTTTATATGTAGGTACACAAATAAACACTTAAGATCTGCATATCAAAATTTGTCCTTAAAAATCTTTTGAGAATTTGATATATTAAAAAACCGCTCCAACGATTTTTAATTTTTTTTTTTCATATATGTAATCAATAATCATACAATAAAAAATTAAGATGGTGTGCTTTTTTCACCTCAAACTTTTGAACATAAGAGCTAGTACGTGCGACCCAGTCGTGTATTTTATTTTGACTTGTGAATATTCTTTATATAGTTGTATGTGGTGGTATCTACAGAAAATGCCATGTGAATGAGGCGTAGTACCTCGTGGCATAACGGTTGACTGTCATGCCGATAGGTTCGATTCCCAGCCGCTGCCATTTTTTTTCTCGAGGTACTGTCTTTCGCGAGGAACTGACAAATCATCCAAGAGTATACTTGTCATGAATAAGTGCTTCTTATCTAGCCGTTCCTCCCGACTGATTACCAAATACATACATAAGTTCTAACCCCACTTTCCCTAATCATATTTTTGACATTTTTCATAAATATTCTAAAAATATTGTAACATCCTTCGACCCAGTCATGCCTTGTATTGTATAAGGCTTTTCTCTACGTTTGTTAGTCTTTATATTTAGTTCAAGTGCCTACTTAAAGTACTTACATAAATCAGAACAGAAAGAAATTTTTATATAGACTAAAATTAAAAAAATTTATTAAATCCGCAACAAATTTTTAATCAATTTTGCTCCTCAAATCCTTATAAAACCCAGTTTGGCGTTATGTTCATCACTGTATACAAGCTAAAAAATTGCATCCGTATTCAAATATTCCAGACTAATATTATCATAAAGTCGCTACATACTTTACTTTTGGCTTGCCTCAGAGGCCATTATCAACTGCTATAATGTATTGTTACTTTTTTTTGTTTGTTATATTTTTCTGCATTATCCTCTCCATCTGACTCTCTAGTTGTGACCTGCAAATATGGCAATATTGCCATTAGTGTTATTATAACGGTAATAACTCTCAAATTATTTCAAACAATAAATTTTCCTCTTCTAGCAATTTTATCTAATAACTTTCTGAACCCGTAGATACATTGCTGTATAAAAAGTTTTAGGCAAATTTTTTTCGTCAAATCAAGCGCTACAGCAAGAGCACATGTTTTGTTATACTAGGCGTTTTTCTTTCGTTTCTTTTTTAACTCTGAGCACTCAGAGCGCTCAACTTGTGTCTCTTTCTTAAATCAGAGCTACTAGCTCTGAGTACGCTCCATGAGCTCAGAAAAAGAAGACCGAGCGATTGAAGCAAAGCAAATAGTTGAGCGCACCCAACTTTACCCTTTTTTCAGTCATTTCAAATGGGCGAACTCAACACATCAATATCAGTTCATATTTTTGAATTTTTTAAGTTTTAGATTGGTCAGCTGTCCGATGAAAATTAAAAGTCAGTACTAGATTTTGTTGCGTTCATCGTATCGCAATCGTATGACAGTTCAGTGCTCAGATGTGTTTCAAAATTATATCGGAGAACTCTGATCATACTCTGCTCAGAACTAACCCCATGCTCTGAGTCAGGCCTAAACAAGAAAAACGCTTAATATCTTGTATTGGCAAAAGATGACGGCGACGTTAAACTACATACTTAATAATTTGTTTTAAAAACTGTGAGCAAGACATTTTCCGAGTATATTAATATTGTTGACGTTAGTTATAGATCTGATGTAGGTCCTTTTAAAAGACATGTAGTGTTGAGTCGAGAGTTTTCAACAACCATTATTACAAGCACGATTTGAATGAATCCACACGACAACGCTCCGCCTTCTTGTAGACGCATGCGTTCTCCATAATCGTCCTGTAGGCTATTGATTATGTCCTAAAAAACAGGACAATAAGGAAGTAAGACGTTCATGGAATTTTATTGTAAAAATCATCAAAGGGGTCATTGAAGATGAGAAAACCGCGGAGTGCTATTAAATTGGAGGGTGCATTTTTTAGAGGGGGGTGCAACCTTTTTTTTTTTGCATATAACTCACAAACGAAGCAAAATTTCGAGATATTTCTCAAAAGCTTTTCTGTAGGGAATAAAATTTACCATCAAAATGGATTTTTGAAAAAAAATTTAAAAATTTTTAAAAATGTGAAAATTGCATTTTTTGTTTTTGTTTTTACGTTTTTGCTAATAACTTTCTTACCAGCAGAGATAGGTATAGGCATTGCTTCATATAAAAGAAAGATAATTAAATTTCCTTTAAAATAAATTAAATAAAAAAAAACGATTTGGATAAAAATCGACCGAGAAATAGTCGTTCAAACTAGTTAAGTTTTTAAAGCTTTAGAAATGGAATTTTTGGCCACTCTGATGGACTTGATTATACACTCAAACTGGGTGTATTAGAGAGTCATGACCAGTTGAGTCAAAAATAAAAGTCAAGTTTCAAATTTTTCGCAGTTTTAGGGTTGCCATCTAGTTTTTTCAAAATTTAAAATAATTGTCAAAATCAACACACTTGCTGTTATAAAGCCGGGTTTTGAGCACATGTTAGGGTGTGCCTTCTAACTAAGCAAAGTCCAAGGAACAGCATGTCTATGTATAAGTGGAGCACTTCGGCCGACTTCTTCCACTGCACTAGACACTCTACTCCATCCGACACTTTTTCGATATTTTCAGCAAACAAACGGCTACGAGCACAGCTATTGGCCTCAAAGACTCAACAGACAGTGAATCAATAATGAGATTGGTCACTCCGCTTTTCTGAATTAACTGAAATTCAAGTAACACTGACTACAAAATATTGAATTTCCATAAAACTTTGATGTCACCATACCTTCCAGATCTACCTGGGAGGATGTGGAGTTCTTAGAATATCAATTAATTCACTTCTACACCGACAGATCGAACACTATCTGTCTGTGTACTCTGATAGACTAAATCTAAGTTTCTCATTCCGTCTTCCTAACCCTTGTCCCAGCTAAAGAAGAGGCTGAAACTTTCACTCGAACTCGAACGTCATGTATGGGAATATGCCATTATGCTCTCCGAAATTCGAGGTGGTGTTAGGCAGATCTTTCTAAAGCCTCTAAAAGTACTTGAGAGTGCTAGGACGCCATATGGCCCTAGGCTCAATGATAGGAAGATCTCTATGCACACCTCCGCGTGGTAGAGGGCGGGTAACGCTAACGTGCAGGGGGACCGAATGGATGCCGGGATAAGCAGACAACCCAGCGTTGCTGGTCAGGGCACAAACTTGTCCTTGGGATGGTTAAAAGCCCCCATAAGACGGATGAACTGCAGATAGCGGTCAACGGCACGATAGTCTGGTGGTGGAGGAGCTTTTTTTTGGTAAAAGGCCAATGGCAACAGCAGGTAGTGTCTGTAACCTATATTGGGCGGCTACAAAAGGCGTCTGTTTTCCCATAGTGGGCGGCCTCGAGCAGTTCTGTGTTTGACCATACAAAAGGCGGGTGTGCCTGTCAAATCTGAGCTTATGTATGTTATAAATCATATCTCGGAAAACACCATGGTGGAAGGATATAAGCAAATACAGGAATTATGAAAACAAATGGAAAAAAGTCCCCAAGAGGTAGTCTTTTTATAGAAAATCCTTCTGTAGCTTCGGTTGCAGTAAACCACACATCGGATTTGGGGGTGCGGCATCTTTCATGTATACGAGCGTCAATCAAGACGCCATAATAATAAATGAATCGTTGACAAATAGAAGAAGTCTTTCCAAAAGCGCAAATGTTACTTTTGGCTACCGCATACGTACGAAAATCGGAGCATGGAACGTTCGATCCTTGTACAGCGATGGCAGATACGAGCAGGTTGACCGTGAAATGCTTCGCCTAAATATCAGTATCCTGGGCATAAGCGAAACTAAGTGGAGAGGAAGAGCTGAATACAGATCAGACACTGGACAGACGAGAGTGCTGTATTCCGGGGAAGATGAAAGAGAGGGTGGCCAAAGACTGCATGGTGTCGGAATTATGTTGAACGAAGAAGCGAGACGTAGTTTGATCTCCTGGGCGCCCATTTCTGCGAGATTAATGACAGCAAGGTTCCGTTCAAAAATTCGTAACGTCACAATTATTCAGTGCTACGCCCCCACAAATGAAGCGACCGAGGAAGACAAAACCGAGTTCTACACTCATCTTAGCTCGGTTTACAGTAGTGTTCCGAGAGCCGACATCGTAGTCGTTATGGAAGACCTTAATGCCCAAGTCGGTTCAGACATAATAACGGACTGGAACGCGTGATGGGAAGAAATGGCTTGGAGTCACGGAATGAAAATGGTGACTTGCTTGTCGACTTTTGTAACTTTTGTACCGCGAATCGTCTTGTGATAGGTGGGACTGTATTTAAGCATAGGACGTGCAACAAAATTACCTGGGTGCATCCGGATGGTCAATACGAAAACCAAATTGATCATATCATGATTCAGCAGCGATGGAGGAAGTCTATGTGTGAAGTCCGGAGTATAAGAAATGCCGATGTGGGAAGCGACCACCATTTGGTTCTGATGAGTCTCAAACTACGAACCGCTGCCGTACAAAAACCAGCGCAGGATGCAGCAAGGAGCTCAAAATTCATTACTAATGCTTTAAATGACCCCAACATATGTCGAAACTATGTCACCACCCTAAACGACAGAGCCTCGTCATTAAACGGAATCCAGAATTCAACAATTGATGAGATGTGGGGTGAAATTAAAAGTGATTTTATGGAGGCTGGATCCGAAACTGTACCCAAGCGAACGAGACGTAGAGACTCTTGGATATCCCAAGACACCTGGGATAAGATCGAACTTCGCAAATCGTTGAAAATTCAAATAAATGCAGAAGCAGATGTTCAACGAAAGGCTGACTTGCGAAGAGAGTACCGCATTGCACATAAGATGGTCTACCGCTGTGTGAGACGTGACAAGAGGGTGAAGGTAGATGGAATCGCAGATAATGCGGAAATCGCTGCCAGAAGAGGAGATATCCGGGAATTGTACCAAATATAGCCAAAGATGTTACCGGGAAAAAAAGCAACACCAATCATCCTGTAATGGATGTGGATGGCACACTTTTGGTATCAATTGAGGATCAGCTTCGTAGATGGAAGGACCATTTTTGTACCCTGCTAAATGAGGATTCCGTTGAGCAGAGTGCTGAAGTGCCCCAACTAAACGAGATGCGCAGGTCCTATAGGGGTATTGACATCGAACCCCCGTCAGAATCGGAAATCCATACAGCAATAAATCTCCTCAAAAACAACAAGGCAGCTGGACTGGATGGAATACCAGCTGAATTCCTGAAAGCCAATCCCGTAACAGCGGCTAGTATTTTACATCCGTTGATACAAAACATTTGGCAAAACGAAAGCTATCCCAGGGACTGGAAGGATGGTGTGATTGTTAAGTTGCCAAAGAAAGGTGACGTTAAGAATTGCAACAATTGGCGTGGTATCACCGTTTTGTCCGTTTTCCCAAAACTAATGGCAACCATCATTCTCGAGCGAATAAAGGATAGAATCGAGTCTACACTCAAGAGGTATCAAGCTGGCTTCCGCAGTGGTCGATCGTGTGTCGACCATATCAACACCCTGCGTATCGTCCTCGAGCAGTCGATGGAATTTCAATCACCGCTCTACCTCATGTTCGTGGATTTTGAGAAGGCCTTTGATCGAGTCAACCGAGAATGTATATGGATATCGTTGCTTGGTAGAGGAATTCCACCAAAAATTGTTGCCATTATTAAAGAGTCCTACAACAACGCAAGGTATTTTGTTTTGCACAATGGGCAGCTATCCGCACGTTCGTAGTGCAACAGGGTGTGAGACAAGGGGATGTTCTATCGTCAATTCTCTTTCTGCTGGCGATGGATGACGTATTGACGGCCAGTGTTGGTACAGCTGAGAGACAGGGCATTCAATGGAGACCGTTCGAAAGGCTCAGTCACTTAGACTATGCCGATGACATATGTCTACTGGCAAATAACATCAGTGGGCTGAACGGGATGTGCCAAACACTGCAAGTGAAGGGAAAGTCGAGTGGTCTAAGAATAAACAGCAAAAAGACAAAAATAATGCTCACAGACCGGTCCACACAGCAGCGTATTTTTCTACAGGAGACGCCAGTTGAAGTAGTGGAACATTTTAACTACCTTGGCAGTATTGTCTCTGCAAACGGTGTGGTACGGATGTGGACGTTAAAAGTAGAATAAATAAAGCTCGTGCTGCCTTTGGTACTCCCCAATCTGGAAATCAAGTCTAATCTCCTTACGCACTAAGTTGAGATTCTTCGAATCCAATGTCAAATCTGTGCTGTTATATGCTTGCGAAACCTGGAAAGTCACGTCTATCATTTCAAAGAAATTGCAGGCTTTTGTGAATCGCTGTCTTCGCCAAATCCTAAAGAGGCTGGCCACAAATATCTAATATCAAATGAGGAATTGTGGTGCAGGACAAGTCAAGAGCGGCTGGACGTCGACATAAGAAAGTGTAAATGGCATTGGATTGGTCACACACTGAGGAAACCAAACGATGAAATTGCAAAGCAGTCCTTTGAATGGAATACTCAGGGTGCACGGCGGGTTGGAAGACCAAGAACAACATGGAAACCAACTGTCTTAGCGGAAGCAGAATCCCAGAGAAAGACGTGACCACAGCTAAAGTACCTTGCAGCAGACCGTGAAGGATGGAGACGTTTTGTTGTCGCCCTATGCCCCAGCCGGGGTTACAGGACACGATAATAGACCAATAGCCGACAGCAAATCTTTGGAGTGGAGGTATAACCAAAATCGGAGTATGAGGGATTATAGGTACATGTATCGTGTTATGGAATATGCAAGTCTGGGAGATTTTTTTCTCAGCCTTTGCTGGGGGTGGGGGTTTAAAACCGGCTTGGTTTCCTCTTTATATGGTAGGGTCATAAACACTTCAATTCACTTTTAAAAGATAGGATATGATGCTCTGTCATTTTCCCTAAGTCTGAAGACTTACATCTTGGTGATCCGAGAAATAGGACCCATGATTTAACCTTTTTAAGCAAACCTTATTGGCGTTTTTTGTGGAGACTTTATTTGTTGATTTTCTGTTTTGCTGAAAATCTCCAAAAAAGGGATGATAAGGTTCACGTAAAATGGTTATATCTTGAGTTCTGTTAATCGGACCGACAAGATTGTGGTGTTTATGCTTAGAACAAATGACTGGGAATCATATCCGATTTTTTTTAAATGAATTAAATGGTTTATAGCCCTGAAAATAAATCAGGGGATCTAGCTCTTTTTAACCCCCCACCCCTCCCAAAGGCTGAAAACAAAACCTACCAGACTTTGGTACCTCATACTCCGATTTTGGTTATACCTCCACTCCCAAAATTAGCTGTTGGCTCTTAGACTATAATGATGATGATGTTAGGCAGATCCAGAAGAAATTCAAAAACGCTGTAGAGACACCATGCTACGGCCACAAACTGAATAACTTCACATAGTTCCAAAGAAACCGCTGTTCTAAACACTGTGGCAGTTTTGAAAGCGGTAATTGCTTTCTACAAATTTCAAACTCACGAAAACTGATCACGCCTGAACGAAATCCTAGATCCGCGCCCACATTCACCACTGAATGTATCTCTACAGTTTCTGACTCAATATTCACAAAAGCACCACTGACAAGACGCTGTATTTTTTCGACTAGGAAAATATCGTTGGCATTTGTGATTGATTTGAAGTACGAGTTCTGCAGGGATGCCTAGTTTAGGTTAGATTAGTAATGGTGGATGATATTCATCACCCTTACCAAGGGATCAAAGAAAGTTGTTTAGGTATATGGCCTGAACCATCCTGAATTCTGAATCCATTTAAGGATGTTCCTTAGTGGCAAGAGAGTGATGTCACCCAACTCTTCGAAAAAGTTTTCTCCGAGGGCTGTTCTGGCTAGGCTGGGGTATTCAGAAAAAAAAGTGAGATGAGCCCTCCTCCATCTCTATGTACTGACAGCCCCTACACAAGTCCGATGAAACACTGCCCATTCTGGAGCCATGTGGGCTCCCATTAAGTTGTGACCCTTTAGGATTCCAATTAGTTCCTCTGTTCCTTAGTTAGTTTCAAACAGTTTCAGATCGCCCGATTTATTTACTTAATTTAAATGGCGCTCACAGTCCAGGACTAAGGCCTCAACCAACAAGGTCCTCCAGCTTGCTCGGTCCCTAGCTAACTGCCTCCAGTTGCGCACTCCTAGTTGGTTGAGGTCCTTCTCCACTTGTGTGTGCCTCCTGAGGTGGGGTCTTCCTCTACTGCGGAGACCATCAGGGGTAGATTTGAAGATTCCTTGGGGTGGTGCGTCGGTGTTCATACGCTCCACATGTCCCAGCCATCTCATAGCCACTGTATTTTCAGCTTTTTGACCAGGTTGACTTCGCTGTAAAGTCCATAAAATTCATTGCTAAATCTTCTCCGCCATACTCCATCGATACAGACTGGACCAAAGATCACCCGAAGAATCAAAGCAGCCAAGCAGATTCTCATCGGTTTTTAACAGGGTCTTGGACAGGTTCTGCCCCATACAGCAGGACCGGGGCAGGTCTCCTTGGTTCTTTGAGAGAGGGCTTTACTACTCAAATGCCTTCTAAGCCCGAAGAAACAGCGGTTGGCAAGAGTAATTCTTCGTTTGATCTCTGCACTGATGTCATTTTGCGATGTAATAGTGGAGCCCAGGTAGACAAATTCCTTGACGACTTCGAAGTTGTACCTATCCATCGTGACGTTTTGCCCGAGTCGACGATGTTGAGATTCGTTTCTCGATGATAGCATATATTTCGTCTTGTCCTCATTAATATCCAAACCTATTTTCGCTACCTCCAATTCAATACTTGCAAACGCACTGCTAACAGCTCGCTTCGTTCTCCTGATGATGTCAATATCATCTGCATAAGCAAGTAGTTGAACGGACTTTTGAAAAATTGTGCCTCTGTTGTTGACTTGCGAGTTGCGTACAGTTGCTTGAAGTACCATGTTAAACAGATTGCATGATAACGCGTTGCCGTGCCTCAAACCTTTCCCGAAAACCAAGGGTTCGGTGGTGTTCTTACAAACCTTGAGTTTGGCAGGGATGCCGAGATGCGACATGGCTCTGTATAGTTCTTCTCTATCTACTCTATCATATGCGACTTTGAAATCGATAAAGAGGTGGAGTGTATCGATTTAAAACTCCTGGGTTTTTTTCAGAATCTGTCGGAGTGTGAACATTTGATCGAAAGTTGACTTTCCGGGCCTAAGACTGCACTGACAGGGGCCGATCAGATCATTTACAAACGGTTTTAAGCGATCACAGAGTCAGATGACAGGATTTTGTATGCGACGTTGAGAAGACTTATACATCTGTAGTTGGCACAGGTCTGAGCATCTCCTTTCTTGTGGATGGGACACACTATACTGAAGTTCCATTCATCGGGCATACTTTCATCCGAGCACACCAAATTTTGGAGATAAGTTGGTGTATACTCCCTACCAAGTAATCTCCCTCTGCTTTAAATAGCTCGGCTGGCAGGCCATCCGCACCAGCAGCCTTGGTACGCTTTAAGCTTGGCTATCGCTAACCGAACTTCATTTAGGTCGGGTCCAGGTTGAATGGAGTACAGCGGAGTTTTGGCCATCTTCGCCGTTTAGCAGTCTAGACAAGTGCTGTTTCTAGATTCTCAGCACGGACTGTGTGTCCACCACTATATTCTCACTCTCGTCTCGGCAGGCTTCCGTTCTGGCCTGGTAACCCTGGGAAGATTGCCTCACCCTTTGGTAGAACTTTCGAACATCTCCACTGCCACTACAGTCCTCCTACTCGACTGCCTGCTTTGCATGATCTCTCTCATTCCTCCTGAGAAGTCGGCGGCGTTCCTCCCTTCATTTTTGGCCGTTGAGCTCCCGGGCAGCACTCTCAGCAGATCTGGTTCTAGTTTGCAACATTGATTGGTAGGCCTCATTCCTTGCTGCATGCGCCAGCCTGCATTCCTTACGAACCAGGGGTTTTGTTGTGGTGGCTAGTGAAACCCAGCACATCAGTCGCGGCAATCCTGATCGCCAGATTTAGTAATTTTTAAATGCGAACCAGTGCCATTTTTCACTTGTGGAACGGTTTCGTACTGAACTTGGCGGTCTGAAACTGTTTGAAATTTGGAAGGGGAACACAGCTAGTATCGATAGTTAATGTCTGCTTATCTTGGTTTCCTTATTTAAGGCTGGCCACCAGATTAAGTATGCGTACGTACAGCGTACAATCCAATGAATGGTTCGCTGGCTGGGACCCCACCATCTTGTACCAAAAATTCTACTGCAAGTATAGAATGCCAATGAGGCTTTTTTTTCTCTTTCTCTAATATTTGTACTCCAGTTTAGTTTACGATCTAGAACAAACGCCAAGATATTTGGCGGTGTCGGAAATCTGTAGTGGAACTCCGTAACTAGTTGGTGCGACTAGGTTGGGAATATTAGTCTTCTTTGTAAACAACACTAGGTCTGTCTCTGTCTGTTAGGTTAACATTAAGTCAGGGATGCCTAGACTAGACATTAATCTGGCTGTAATCTCTGTGAGTGCTGTCGCACGTGACGCAGCGGTCTTGAAAACTGTGGAAATGTGATGGTTTGATGTTCTAAGATTTTTTCCAGGACAATGGGAATATTTGTTCTATGGTTGACTTTGCTGGTCTTAAGCCCCACTGGATACTGATATGGACATATCAGATTGTTGACTTACGGTCTTGGGCGTTCACAAAATACGATGTGAAAAACCTTGTAAGCGATGTCAATGAGGCGCAACGGGTTAATATTAATTAAATATATTAAATACCTAAAACTTTTTTGTGATTTTTATATAACTTTTTTAATTTTCTTTCGTTTCTGCTGAAAAATAAAATTCGTTGTGTTCTGAATCGACATAATATTACCAAATTCTTCAATACGGAAAATTTAAACAAAAATTTGACTAAAAACAACTATTTTCACAGTTCTGTACTAGTCCCACAAATAGATAATGTTTACCTACATAGCTACCATCATCATAGTGCAGTGCTCTCAAGCGGTTGGGATGTTATATATTTTGTGTGTTTCTTCTCTCGGTGGACGATTATTTCCGAAACCGAATTTAAGTTTCGTAATAAAACTTTACAATAATTGTACATTTGTGTTTGAAACTCCTTTCCCATCTCTCCATTATTACTTATTTTATAATTGCATCAGCAGGAGGTGTAGTACGTATGTTGGGATGTACATACATATATGTGCGAGTATATTTGTTCTTAGCTTTGCAAAACCATAAACGCCCTGGAACACGCAAAAACACAAAGATGAACCAGCCGAAAGCGCTATACCGCTGGCTGGTTGGCTGCAGTTTCTATGGCCAAATCCATATAAACTTTTGCCAATTCTCATTATTTTCGAATGCAATAAGGACATGAGGAGAGAGCATTCCTGGATCTCTAACTATCTGACCTCACCGACTGCTATAATAATAAGAATAACCCAGAAATCATTTTATTTTACACTCAAGTGAACTTTGGTGACAGTGGTGGTCCTTATGATGGGTGTTTCTAGTGTATGGCATTGCTGCTATATGCAATACGAACATGATGTCCTTCAACCCTTTCAACCCACTATTACATTTTTCTATTTATTTAATTTCATTTGATTTTCTTCTACACTATTGCCACATATTAGAAACATAACACAGGAGATGGGCGGAGATGCCACCGGGAGTGGCCGGCATATGGCCACTTTGATATGAGTGTGATTGACCAAAAGTCCTTGATATGTGTGTGCAAAATGATTCCTAAGAGAAAAGGACAACGACGACAAAAGTCGAGAAGGACATGTGCTGCATGAAATGACTTTTTTCACAGATGTCTTTTAATATTTAACTGGACACTCAAAATATAAGGGAGTCACATACTACATTTTTGGAGTATTGAATGTCCTCTACCGCACACTACTGGACGTCCTTAAGCATATATATTTTTGGACTTTTACTCCCTCAAAATAAAAAGAAAACCTTTGGAATGAGGTAGTGATTTTTAGGTTATATGTTTTTTTTTTTTGTTAGTTGAATCTTTTGACCTGTATCATATCCAACAGTCTGTGTGCCATTATGAGAAAACTTCGATGGAGGACACATGTGTGTGAAAGTGCCTACATACAACGAATATGAAGGAAATCGAACAAGAACAGCCGCGACCGCAATATCCTTCTTGACTGGGAATTTTTAGATTTCTCGGCGAAATGACAATTTTTGGCAACATTAACGGCATCTGATGCCAAATGCCCGAAAGCGACGCTTCTTCGTTATCCTCGTTGAATACCCTCGTCGTCGTCGGTAGCTGGTCCTATAATTGTAGTTTTGAAAATTACTCCCGTAACTGTAATGCTGATACCATTTTCGGCTCTGTCCCATCTTCAATTGTTCTTTGTTCCTTTGTTAATGTTTTGTTTTCGTTTGCACCCATTTTCATATTCCTTTTGGTTTGGTTTTTATTATTTGGCAAATTTGTATCAGTAGATAATGTAGCTTTGTGGAGATACAAAATAAAAACAATATTCAGTGAGTGGGGTGCTGGTACTGCTACTGGGTAGGTTAGGTATGTATCTTTTTTGTGAAGTGATTAGAGGTGATTAGTGGAAGAGTAATGGTATTGATAGCATCCATTTGGATCAGCCGTTGTTCAAGGCTAGTTTATATTGTCCTCAAATCAATATCAATTAAGCTTTATGGTACTTACAGTAAAACTTAGCAAATGATGAGTCCTTACATCACAGAAGTTTAAAAAAGAAAAATGGTGTAAGTCCCCTATTAAAAAAGAACACATTTATTAAAATCTCTGGTCTTATGTTCATAATTTTGAGCTGAATATTAGGGCTTTTACAATAGAACCATACTGGTTGACAAGCATTTATAGGGATAGATGGATAAAACTTGTTTTTCCACAAAACTAGTTTCATAGAGTTTTGAGTCTTAAAGTGCAGTCATTAAAGCTTTTTACTTCGGAAAAAATAGTAGAAAGTTGAATTTTAGTATATTTATGTAGCCTCCTCATGGTATTCTAAGGAAACTGCCGCTAAAATTTTACGGGAGGCTTAAGTCCCCCCGAACGGTTTTTAAGGAATATCTCCCAAACTCTTACAGAAAAATTGTCAAGAACTAGGTTGTAGCTTAAAAATTTTTTACAAACAATTTTAAGTACATGACGTTTTTTCATAAAAGTGACCGTTTTCGAGATAATTCAATTGGTAGAGTTACGCGATTTTATGTTTCTATATAAAATATACTCTTTTACACCACCTTTGTTGGTTGAGTACAAGGTGAGTTTTTCTTGCGTGGTATCCCGCAGAAAAATTAGAATAAAGTACCAAAATTACATACAGGGACTTATTTAATGGTTGTGAGAAAGTTGTCCATCGATAACTACACTAATCATGCGGAGTTGAAGGTCACGAAGGTCATATGGGGGGATCTGGTTTCCCCCTTTTTGCCGGGAGGGACAATTTTATAAGAAAAAGGGCTTTAAACATAAAAAATTACTAAAAAGCAACGGTAATACTTACAATACCACGCTAAATCTTTTAGTAAAGCCAAAATTCTCTTCTTTTATTTTTATTTTAAATAAAGTTTTTTGAGTAAATTGTTTTTGAAAAATTAATTTTCACACTCAAAAGTTTGAAAAAGCACAAAAAAAAGTTTAAAACTTATTTTTTTTTTTTTTTAATTTTAAGGAATTATAAGTACTATTTTGATTTTCAAAATACAATGGTTATTTGTTTTTGACTATAAATTAAGAAGAGCATTCAATTTTGAAAACAAAAATACCTACTCTATTGCGTAAGAACGTACTGGAACGTTTTGATTTTTGTTCAATGTCTTTTACTGTTTAAACGTATTTGCCATAATTATATGCTTTTCATTTCTTGCAACGACATCTACTCCACAGTATTAAGAAAAAAAAAACGTATCTGTATTTTTGGTAGTACCTCGTGGCTTGATGGTTAGTGCGTAGGACTGTCATGCCGAAGGTGTGGGTTCGATTCCCAGCCGTGCCACCTAAAAACAGAAATGTTTTATTCGAGGTACTGCCTCTTGCGAGGAACTGACAAATCCTCCAAGAGTATACTTGTCATGAAAAAGTGCTTCTCATTTAGCCGTTCGGACTCGGCAAAAAACTGTAGGTCCCCTCCATTCCTGCCCAACAAACACGCACACAGGAATGGTTGTGAGTTGTAAGTCACTAGGACCTGGTTCTCCTCGAGCTGTTGCGCCACCCAATTTAATTTAATCAGTATTTTTGACATTTTGAAACACACTCGTTTTTATGTTTTTATTTTGATATTTTTTGTTAAATCATATTTTTTTGCTTAGATTATTTATCAGATGTAAAAATGCTTGTATAGTAGTCACTTTTGTGTTTTATTTTTGAACAAGCGACTGACATGATGGCACAAATATCACGACTTAACAAAAATTCAACGAAAAGATCTGACCTTTTTTCGATATACACAAGAAAAATTGCACTCGGCAGTGTGATCGATCAAACTTATCATGACCATGACAGGGAAGACGTAAAAATTGGGTCTCACAATTCTGTCTGTCTGCCTGTCTGCAGTCTGCCTATTCGAAACTTGGTAAAAAGCAGTTTTTTGGTCATTCCGTCAATACGTTCTATTTATTCGCTTTTTTTAAACCAAAAATAACGGTACCTACTTACTTGCCATACGATTTATTTTACCAATTTTACGAAATCTTATTTTTCTCAAATACGGCTCCACAACTTTGCAATAAAAAGCAATTGGGTTTTAAACAGTGTTGGCCCAAAGTTAATCTGATTAATGATTAAAAATTAATGATTAAAAATCATAATCAAAAAATTTGATTACGATTATTTAATCATAATCAAAAAATTTGATTAAGATTAATTAATCAAAATCATTAATCGTTAATTTGATTATTTGATTAAATATTAACTATGTCTTAGAAATATGAACATGTTTGAACACTATGGGGTTGGGGGTTAAGAGGTAATTTGCGTTAGGTTTTAGCACAGCTACAATAGAAGGGAAAATAACAAAATCCCGCCGCACAAAATCTAGACTTGGGCAGAAGTGGATCTGGATCTTGACAGAGGTGGATCTGGATTCTGGACAGAGGTGGGAATTTTTGAATATGGGTGACGGGGTGAGTTGGTGTACACCTGGACCAAGGTGGGTCTGGATCTGGACAGAGGTGGGTTTGGATTCAGGAAAAAAGTGGAATTTTTTTTGGAAAAAAAATGTTGACAAATATAAACTTTTTCGAATTTTTTGTGAAAAGTTTAGAAAAAAAAAATAAATTTTTCCTCATTTTTTTTAAGAAAATTTCAATCAAAAATTAAACTTTTTTTTCGTTTTTTTAATTTTTCTTTGAAATATGAACGATATGTACTGTTACTCAAGAAAACTTGACATTGGCAATGGAACTCACTAAAAGCGTCATATTCATAATCTAGTAAAGGAAGTGCCACTTTTCAGTTGATGCATCTCATTTTATGAAAAATCGACTTTTATCATTAAACGCGATTTGCGGCTAAACTAAACGTCCTAGAGGCATCAAAGTTGAGACCTTCAAACTTGATTTGCGGTTAAACTAAACGTCCTAGCAATTTATAAAATGCATATTCGTGATCTAGCCAGTTCTAAAAATTAAAAAAAGTTGATAAAAAGGTAAATAAAAAGTTTTTTCTTTATTTTAACTTAAACAAATATTTTTTTAGTTTGTAAAAAATAACAATGCAAAAAAGTTTGTTATTTTGTCGGGGTTGGTCTGTGAGGGAGGTGGATCTGGGACTGGGGCAAAGGTTATGGAACTGGGATAAAGAATATATTTTTTTTTTTTTGAAAAAATTATTGAAAATACAACTTTAAAAATAAGATTGAAAATTTCATAAAAAAAAAAGTTTTTGGTACATTTTTTACAAATTTAAAAAAAAATTGCTTTCGCACCAAGTATTTAGAAAGAAAAGGAAAACTTTTTATTTTTTGTTATTGATATCTGTTCAGGAATGCACCTTTGTATTGTTTTTTATAACTTGTTTAATTAATTAATTTCTAAAAACTTTAATATCTAATTTAATGTAATTTAATATTTTTCATATTGCCAAACATAGTCATATAACACCCTATGATTTATTTTTTCTTGTTTACGACTTTTGTTAATCTTATAATCCTACTAAACCCGCTAATCCCTTTGCACTTGCAAAGCATTGGTAATGCAAGATCATTGTTTTTTTTTGTTGTTTGAAGATTAGGCATCGAACGATGGTGCAATCATGCAATGTATTATTTGATCTCTTCCTTAAGCAACCACCATCGAGTCAACATCTACAGTCCGCTCAATGAAATGTATATACATACATATTTGTTTCTAATAAAACATTTAATTATAACGTTGTATGAAATTTGGTTTTTCATTTTGGTTTTTTTTTTTGAAGTTACATTAAAAAAAGAAAGTTTAGCGGCAAATCTGAAAATATTTTTTAAAAGTTTTGGAAAAACTTTTTTTTACCAACTTTTTTTTCGATTTTTTAGAACTGGAACTTCCTAGAGCACGAGTATGCATTTTATAAGTCGCTAGGAAGCTTAGTTAAGTCGCAAATCAAGTTTAAATGTGTCAACTTTGATGCCGCTAGGACGTTTAGTTTAGCTGCAAATCGCGTTTAAAGATAAAAGTAAAGTAGATTTTTCATATAATGAGATGCATCCATTGAAAGGTGGCATTTACTAGATTAAATATTTTGTGTATGGGTGAAGGGGTGAGGTGGTCTAGACCTGAACAGAGGTGTGTTTGTATCTGGACAGAGGTGGGTCTGGATTATGGACAGAGGTGTGATTTTTTTTTTTTTTTTTGGGTGACAGGGTGACGTGGTCTAGACCTGGACAGAGGTGGGAATATTTTTTTTTTGAAAAATTATATAAAAATACAAACTTTATCGATTTTTTTTTCAAAAACTTAGAAAAAACAACTTTTTCCCCACATTTTTTTTTGAAGAAAATTGATTTTATTAATGCGGGATTCTGTCTGACGATATTTCGATACTCTCCCTATTAGAGTGTGTATTTCGCCCTGCCCCACTGTTTAAGAAAAACCATTTTTCACTTTGAACTTTTAATTTTTTAAACGGTTTGGCAGCCCGAACTATATACTCAAATGGTCTCGGATTCCGTGGTATGTGATCCAAGGAACTTATCTAAGGAGGGGTGACACATAATTTCGGCTTACAATATTACACTCGAAGTTGCATTCATACTTTTTGTCGATGCAATGTTTAGTCACTAAAAAAATACCCTGGTTGTGGACTGCAAGACTTAGATTTTTTGAATAATCTTTGCTCAAGCTTTGCCTGTACTTCTTTTTTTGCTATCACTTACGCTCAATAATTGCTGTGGGCTCTCGGTCTAATATTGAAAATAACAAACAATAATTCCAAGTCAAGCATTACACGATGAATTAAAAGATTTTTAATACAAAAAGAAAACATAAATAAATTAGGTGAGTGGTAATACCAAACTATTAAGAACGCTCATAAAACTTGCGCTTTAGTATAAGCTTAGAGTCACTCAAGTCAAAAACATTATATGTAGTTTTTATTCACCTCATGTTTCATATGAGTCAGTGGCTCATTGAGATCATAATTGGAAATTTAATCAAGTTAATCAATTAATGATTAATGATTAATGATTAATGATTATTGATTAATGATTAATGATTAATGATTAATGATTAATGATTAATGATTAATGATTAATGATTAATGATTAATGATTAATGATTAATGATTAATGATTAATGATTAATGATTAATGATTAATGATTAATGATTAATGATTAATGATTAATGATTAATGATTAATGATTAATGATTAATGATTAATGATTAATGATTAATGATTAATGATTAATGATTAATGATTAATGATTAATGATTAATGATTAATGATTAATGATTAATGATTAATGATTAATGATTAATGATTAATGATTAATGATTAATGATTAATGATTAATGATTAATGATTAATGATTAATGATTAATGATTAATGATTAATGATTAATGATTAATGATTAATGATTAATGATTAATGATTAATGATTAATGATTAATGATTAATGATTAATGATTAATGATTAATGATTAATGATTAATGATTAATGATTAATGATTAATGATTAATGATTAATGATTAACATATTTAATCATGATTAAGATTAATTTTTGAATCGTGATTATTTTAATCATAATTAATTTAATCTGATTAAAATTAATCAAATTAATTAATTGATTAAAAAATTAATTGATTAATGCCAACACTGGTTTAAAACCATTTAAAAAAATGGTTATTAATGGTATAACTTTCTAGGCTTTCGCGGTTGTTTACATTAGACAATTTTAAGTTGTTAGGATTAGCCGCGTTATAAATATTTAATATTTGGCGAGTTTAATACTGTACTCAATCCAAACGATTCGCTACGAATCACTGGTCACCGTGAAACTGCCAAAGAGATGTAACGAGCAATTTTGGCTACGCAGGTTGTATTGTAACGTTGCGGCGAAGGTTCTGTCTCTTGCTGTTGTTGTTGGCTTGCAAGTTGCGAACAAACTATGCTGACTGTATCCACGTTGGTGTGCAGCGGCAATTGGATCGACCTTGTGGAGTTAATTATGGGATCCCATGTTTTTGACAGCTTGAAACTGTCACGATTGAAATTATGGTGTCGTTTGATTTCAACCGCTTCGTGCCCACACGTTTTTCTCATGTTTCATTCAATTACGTCACCTCCCATACAATTTTTTTTAGTAATTTTACATAATCGTTTTTTGTCAAAAACAGCTTCACAATTTTACTTCAAAAAAAATTCAATAAACTATAATTAGTAAAGGCTACTTTTGGGTCGGAAACCATTTTTCAAAAAATGGTTATTATTGGTACCTCCCAAAGAACCTTTTTTTATTTTCGATTTTCTTCAAAATGGTATGATTGATTTTAATATAAATATAAATGGTATTGTTATTATTATATAAAATATAAATGGTATTGTGAACCAACATTTTTGAAAAGAACTATTTTTTGAATTCTTAAAAAAATGCTTCATTGTTTTTTGAAAATCAAATATTTCGAAAACGATACTGTCGATTAATTTGAAGCTCGATACTTCAGGATTTTTAACACTTTCTAAAATATTTTAAGACAAAATTTTATTTTTATGCAGAAATAACGGTACCTTCCATACAAAAGTTTAAAAAAAACCGTTAAGGACAATATTTGTATCTCAAAAACGGCTCTTACAATTTGTCCATATTCTTAGAACAGTGCGATCTACTACCAAAAATTGTAAGATCTTAGAATGTTTTTTGTTTTGTTTTTTAATTTTCTCATTATCTGCCGACCGGATTTTGATTATTTTTTTTATATGCCAATTTCAAATAAGTCTTAATAATATTGCATATAAAAATTTTCAAAAAAGAAATTATTGAATTATTAAAAAAAGTTTCAAATTATTTTTTCAAAATTCGATATCTCGAAAACCGGTTAATTATTCTTTTGAAATTTTAGTTGTATGTGCACATAAATAAATACTTAAGATTTGCATTCCAATATTTGGCGCTATGCGTGTAGACATGGTATACAACAGTATTCCCCGGTTAATTGCACCTCACGTAATTGATTCAAGTTGATCTTAAAAAAATTGCTGCCAACAAAATAAAAACATGTAACTATGTAAAGGGTGTTTTTTAGACGTGTGATTTTCAAGAAGAAATGAAACGCATATAATTTAGTTTTATGCCCAAGAATTTAGCTTTATTATAAAGGTAAGGGTTTGCCATTATGCCATTACGCGGCTGGCTCGAATAAATTCCAGCCGAGAGGCCCAATTTTCGACCACTTTTTGGCCGTATGTCAGCAATAACGCGTTGTTGATTGTTTCGTTGGCTGTGTGGCATGTAGCGCCGTCTTGTTGGAATCAAAGGTCGTCAACATCAACATCCTCCAATTCCGATACGAAAAAGTCATTAATAATGGCTCTATTGCGTTCCCCATGGACTGTAATATTATGGCCGGCTTCATTTTTCATCGAATAAATCAAGTGACAGCTGTCAAAAAGACCAACTCCGAAAAAAGTGCTGCCAGATTAAAAACCACATGTGTAAAAAAAAACCTTTATCTATAATGAACAAAAAATGTAGTTTCATACTAGTCCAGTAAATAGAGAAATTTTACTACTGACCAAATGGAAAAAAATAGCGGCAGGCTGAAATTTTGCAGGTCGTTTCGGGGGCAGGTATACAACTTAAATCTAAGTTGGCGACCTCCCACTCCATGCAGGGGTGCTGCCACGCCCACTTTTCTGCAATCATGGTTTACGAAGAAACGGCTATACCGATACGAATGGAATTTTCATAATTTATTAATATGATCAAAGAAAAAATTAAGAAAATTGTTAAAGTAAAATTCGCCCACTGCCACGCCCATTTTTCTTATTTCTTTGTTTCTCATAAACTGCTCCAAGGATTTCCATGAAATTTTAAGAGTTTGTTCTTATAGATGAGAAAAAACCATAGTTGTCAGATTTATCTACTGAACGAAAACGACGATTGTTTTGGCAATGAAATTTCATTGAAAAACGTGACGCTAGGCCTTTGATTGAGAATGAGAATGAACTACCATGTCCTTCTCAAAAACGAAAAAAATATAAAAATATTAATAAGATATTATGTTGATTAGGCCTACAGAGAACACCACTGTGCTGTTAACTCTACCTCCAGGGTGGTTTGGAAACAAGTGATGTGCTTAATCAACACAATTGGATTTCCCACCCCCCTATGAACACTGATGAATAATACTAATTGTAAGTCTCGCTCGAAAAAACAAGATTTGAAAATTTTACACACTCCAAATAGCCGTCTTATAGAGACAATATTGAAGAAAAGTAGGAGTGTTAGTGGGCGGATCTTACTAAAAGTGCTTTTTTAATCAATATATAATATGTACAATGATTGTTCATTTAGCAGCGAAATTAAGAACAAATCCTTACGCTGTGAAGGAACTCAAATAAATGATTTCCATTAATCTGAAGACTTCGAGGCCTGATTTGGGTTTTTATTTTTTATTTGAAAACTAAATCGTTACTCCCTAATTACGGGCCTTACTAAGATTATAAATTAAAGGTACCAAAAAGAAGAGTAAAAGCGTAAATAATAGAAGATTTATTATTTTTGTGGACTTTTGAATGTTATTCAATTGAAAGTTGTACCTGGGCGAAACGCATATGGAGTCAAGGTCACAGTAACCTTAAATTAAATTATCGGTACCTACAAAAGATATTAGGTCTTATACAAAGTAGGAACATTCAAAAACGATATTATTAAAATAAAATACTTATTCACAACAGATATTGCATTTTTCATCTAATAAAAATTTATTAATATCGCACAAAACCAATAAATAAGTTCATGAAATTAAAACCTCCCAAATGTTTTTAACAAAATGGAATTTGTAGCACAACTTTGTCGATTGCTATACATTTAGCCACGTCCACATTATGTTGAGTTGTGGAGATCAACATCGTTGATCAACAGATTTGAGTACGTTTAGACGTGTTGATCGACAATACCAATCAACATTTGTTGACCCGAATGCAAGATCAACGATGTTGATCTACACAATTCGACATAGTGTGGACGCGGCTTTTGAATCGGGTTACGTTCGGGTCAACAAATGTTGAATGGCTTTATCGATCCACACGTCTGCACTTACTCAGCACTGTGATCAACGATGTTGATCTACACAATTCGACATAATGTGGACACGGCTTAAGGATTGACTTGTATTACAAGTACTTGTAACTTTTTTTTACAGGCCCCTAGAATGTGTTTATATCGTTAGTTTAACATTTAAATAAGTGGAAATACCTTGCCCGCTACTTGCGCAGTGGGGGTAAAGTGGTGGCTCTACAATGGTCAATTTTTTTTTGTATGGTATTCAGAGGTGGGAGGACAATGTTTAAAATGATATTCAAAGATTTTTAGATATGGATTACGGAAAAAATAACACGGACATCAAACAGTTATGTATTACGTCATCAAAAAGCGGGCCAAAAAGGCACAAAGTCCTCGATTCTATGTTTGTCAAGCCCTAAAACTACACGAAAAAAATGTAATTATGACTTAATAAATCTTACAAAAATTAATGAGGCTGGCTCCCAGGCGGACAAAATTTTTCGGTGGGACCATGCTCATAAAGTTCATAAACTCTACCCGTCCGTAACTGTAGATACAAAATAATATTTTTTTTCAATTAATTTAAACCCAACTTCGAAATTGAATAATATTTTCAAAAAATACTTTCCTGCATCTGAGATTACTTACATATAAAATAATGAAATAGTTTTTTTGTTTGAAAAACCCGCTGCAACATCGAAAAGCACAATCATCCCCTTCAAAACTTATTTTGAATCTCTCCAATCCTTTCCTTCCTCCTTAAGAAATCATTGATTAGTTGTTAGTTTCATTTGACCCTATTATTATGAAAAACTTTAAAAATGCAAGCAAGGATTTTTCTAAGCAAGGAATTCTCTGAGTAATGCTTGACCTAAAAAGTAAAGCGAGTGTACCATTATTTTCCCAGGTCACCTTCCTTGGAAGAAATTTTGTACCATTTTTTAGTTTTGATAGGAGCTATTAATATTTAACTTTTATTTAGTTTTAAAGATTTTTATGACTTTTAGTCCGAATGCGTTTCGCTCAGGCAAGACAGTTAGTTTACAGCACAAAAACACTGCAAATTATATGCATACATGCAGCTATATAAATATAGCACAGGTTTTATTATTGTGATAATATTATTTAATCAACATTGGCGGTTAGAATTAATTATTGAAGGTAGGGGTCCGACATCCTGATGCCCCTACATACGCCACTGACTTGGTATACTTGATAAATTAATATAAAATATATGTAAAATGAATTACAATCAAAATACATTAAAACAGATTCTTCAAAATTTATTGTATGGTAAAGATGCACACAAGAAAAATAAAATGCAATCCTTAAATAATTAATGTAAGCCTGGGACACCACGGACCACGAAAGGAAATTTATCGAATGTCAATCAATATAACAAAAGCAATAAATTTTTAAGAGAGGTGGACACTTTTGCTTAAAAGAATTGAACCTGTAGACAGACGAAACTCATATCGTATGTGCATGTACTGACCATATCGTATTGTTCCTTTCACTGTTGAAATTAAAAGGTAGCAACATGCCTGTAAGAGGAAGTACAATTTCAGCACAGTTGCATAAAATTAAAATTAAAGTTTTACATTTTTACTTTATTGGAGAGTTAAATTGGCACGAATGCTTTAAGACTTTAAAGTGGTAATACTGAATAAGTGGTATAAAGGAATGGTAGTAATTGCTTTATTTTTTGCTTTTATATTATATAATCGAATGGTAAATCTATTTACGGCTTGCGTTGCAAGAACGCAACCATATTATTATTTAACAAACGGGACCTTGTAACAAATCTCCATGAATTGAATACTGTGGAACATAAATGTTTTTATAAATCTGTTTTTGAGCAGCTAGGGACAGAGCTGGCTGAGGTGGCTTATTGGTTGAGGCCATAATCCATCCTGGGCTATGAGCGCCATCAAAAGTATGTAAAGTAAGTATTTCACTTGACAAGTTTTCGATTACACAAATAAGGTACCTTAGTATTAGATAAAAGATGATGTAAAATGTCATTAAATAAAATGTATACACTAATAAATAATACAAATTATTCATTATTCATGATATTTTAATGATTTAATAACTGTATTATTCACCAAGATTCAAGTTTGACATTGAATTACTAACTTACTTACAACTTAAGTTGGCGATACAGTCCGGGGTGGATCAGGGTCTCAACCAACAAGTATCTTCCAGTCGAGCCGGCCCGGTTTCTAGGTAGCTGTCTTCAGTTTCGCAAGTCGACTTCAGTATCGCAGTTGGTTGAGGTACTCTTTCACTTGCGTTCGCCACCTGTTACGCTGTGCTCCTCTACTGCGCCGCCACCTTCCTTACTTACTTACTTAGTTACTTTAGATGGCGCTTACAGTCCAGGGTGGACTACGGTTTCAACCAACCCAGCCAGCTCGGTCCCTGGCTAGCTGCCTCCAGTTACGCATACTCCAAGTTGGTTAAGGCCTTTCTCCACTTGTGTGCGTCACCTAAGGTGGGGTCTTCCTCTGCTGCGTATACCATCAGGAGTAGATTCGAAGACTCGTCGGGCTTGTGCGTCGGTGTCCATTCGCTCCACGTGTCCCAACCATCTCAGCCGCTGTATTTTCAGCTTTTTGACAAGGTCGACGTCGCTGAAAGGCCCGTAAAGCTCGTTTCTAAATCTTCTCCTCCATACTCCATCGATACATACTGGCCGCCGTCCTACAGGATTGAATTCAAAGATTTTTTGAGTCGTTGATGTCCATTCGCTCTAGGTGATTCAGCCATCTCAGTCGTTGGGTTTTCGCTTTTGTGGCTAGATTGGTGTAACTGTACAGTTTGCTGCTATATCTCTTCTCCATTCCCTATCTATGTACACGAGACCAAAAATCACCCGAAGAATTTTCCTCTCAAAACAGCCTAAAGCGTTTTCATACGTCGTTAATAGTGTCCATCCCTCTGCACTATATGTACATCAGGACGAGGATAGTAAGCGTCAATAAGCTCCACAGAGGACTTTGCTTCGCAATTACCTTCTTAGCCTAAAGAAAAGTAATTCTTCGATTGATCCTAGCACTGACTGGTATCGGTCGCTGAGTTGATAGCAAAGCATAGGTAGCCAAAGTCTCTAACAATCTCAAAATTATAGCTGTCTACTTTCACCACTGACATCACGCTTTGTTCATCCGATTATGTCAATATCGTCGGCATAAGCGAGTAATTGGACGGACTTTTGAAATATCGTGCCCCTAGTATTGACGTGAGAGTTTTGCACTATTCTTTCAAGAACGATGTTGAAGAAGTCGCATGACAGAGTGTCACCATGTCTAAAACCTTGTTTGAAATCAAAAGTATCGGTGAGTGAGGTCTTTGCCGACCTTGATGTAGCAGCGTGCATTCTCCATCGTAACCATGCACACACGGACACGGAAGTTTGAGAAGAATGCTAAAACTAGACATTGCTCTTTATAGCTCGACTCTATAGATGCTTTCATTAGCGGCCTTGAAATTGATGAAGAGGTTAGGGGTATCGATTTGAAATTCCTGTTTTTTTTTGCAAGATCTGCCTAAGTGCGAATATTTGGTTAATGGTGTGATTTCCTGGCCTAAAGCCACACTGATATGGACCTACCAAGTAGTTGAAAAATGACTTCAGGCGTTCAAAAGTACGTCAGAAAAATTTTGTACGCGGTGTTAAGGAGACTAGGTCGGCCACTAGGCCATCAGCTCCAGCAGCTTTTTTGGACTTAAGTTTAGATAGAGCTATCTGCACTTCGTCGGGATTGGGTGGACGGAATCGATGGCTTACGTCGTGTACTTAAATGGTGTAATCTGCACGGCATCATGCATTGGAATTCGCTTCGTCATCGCCGCTATACGACTTGCAGAAATAATTTTTCGATATCCTCAGCACCGACTGTGATTATAACGATGTTCCCCTGATCGTCCTCGCAGGCTTCGGATCGGGCCTTGCAGCCCTGAGAGGTTCTTTTTAATTGTAGGTAAAACTTCCGAACTTCATTCCAGCAATGGCATCCTTTTACCTCCTCGTATGCACACTTCTAATGCTCTTTTTTTTCCTTCTTATAAAAGCTTCTATTCTCTTCTTCTGGTCGTAGAGCTTGCAAGCAGCTCTGAGGGTCAATTCTCGATCTGTGAAACTGTGAAATGAAAACAAAGTTATCATTTCAGTTTTCACAGAGTTTTATCATTTTATCACTTCACAAACACGCGCAAAGCGATTCCCGAACTCGTTATGAAAAACGGCTGTCAATGTGAGTACTAAAAAGTACTAACATGAAACATGCTACCACTTGCTCATAGAAAAAGATGATTGTGACGTCATAGAAATACCAAGATGGCGACTTGGGTGTTTTAAATGAGTACAATTTGTTTGTGTTTCATCATTTTTCTTTTCATAGGTTTTCACAGAATAAAATGATTGTGATAAACGAATTATCATATGAAAACATTTTGGCACTTGTTTTCATTTTTTCACACTTCGAGAATCGCATTTGGCGTGAAGGCGTTATCATATTTATCACTTCACAGTTTCACAGATCGAGAATTAACCCCCTGGTCTTTCTATACAACCTCGCTTCGTATGCCTGTTGTTTGGCTGTGTGTACTTGCCGGCATTCTTCATTGAACGAGGGGTTCCGCTGTGGTGGTCGTGTGAGGCCCAGCACGTCGGCATCTTCCAGGCAATTCTTTATTCTTCCACTGGTTATCGATGCTTGAAGTAGGTGCAATAGGACTATTTAAAAGGGCACGAGAGACTCGATCGGATTTAAATAAATTGGGTGGTGCAACAGCTCGTGGAGAACCAAGGCCTAGTGACTTACAACTCTCAACCATTCCTGTGTGTGTGTTGTTGGCAGAAATCAAGGGGACATACAGTTTTTTGCCGAGTCCGAACGGCTAAAAGAGAAGCACTTATTCATGACGAGAATACTTTTGGAGGATTTGTCAGTTCCTCGCAAGAGACAGTACCTCAACACTTCTGTTCTTAGGTGGCACGGCTGGGAATCGAGCCTACACCTTGGGCATGACAGTCCAACGCACTAACCATTATCCCACGAGGATTTATATGATTCATTGTTGTTACCTACATTGAAAACCTTCAATATTCATTTGATGGTGCGTAAGACTTTCAACCTTTACTGCGAGCATGTAATCATAAAAAATTATTTCAATAATATTATAAATGAATTAATAATTGATGTCATTTTACGTACTCTAACTCAACTTATACAATTAACGAATTATAAATAAAGATTAAGTCTTCTCAAGTCTCCTCAATTGGAAATTATGTCATCTTCAACACAAAACCCTTGAAAAGGTTAAAATATATCAGCATCACAGCAACTTGGGAGTATATTATCATCCAAGTATATAACTTCTAACCAAATATCTCAATCAATTTAGTCATGAGCATATCCAAACATTATAGTTTCAAACTTATAAGATAAATGCAATTAAAACGTTCTCTATAACAAGAGCTTTTAATTACTGAGTATAATTATATTAGAAAACATTAACATCGTCTTGGACTAAGATAATCTTCTCGAATATCGAAAATTCAAGCATTATTCGAAGGAGTCGATTAAATGGGTTCCTCCTGGTATTCTGATGGTTTGATTATAACGAACCGTAACTCGAGACATTGCTGATGCACATCAGTATTTTAACCATAGCATGACCACTGACCGAAGACATTATTTCAGTAATAACCCCGAGGTAGTTATCTTGGCAAGGCAAAGGTCCATATAGATACTCTGCAGGATATAATACACAACAATGTCTTGCCTAACAACATACACATATAATTTGTGTTGCGGGAAATCCTTAAATTGAAAGATTATGTTTAGTTTTCATGAGCCAGCACTAAAAACAACAACATTGGCATCATAAGAGCGTTCGTGTGGCACCTTTGCTATATGCGATGCAAGGAGTACCAATTAAGGAAAGGTGCATAATATTATTACTATGTGATTATACTCACTGGTTGTTCCTTGAGGAATTTCTGGGAAGCTGGAGGAGTGTTTCGTATGTGTTGAAATAACCACGTTGCTGACAGAAACACGCAATTACTGCGTCAAACCAACAGCATTATTGTCAAATTATTGCCTGGATACTCATCAACATCGTTATTGTTCGCTGTGAGTCGTCGTTGCGTTGTTGTCACCGTAATCAGCCTCCTTTATTCTTGACTCCCAATCAATCCTCCAAGCTCCAATACCCTAACCCTGTCTGGCTATTTGTATGCATGCAATGTTCCACTCATATACATATGTATCTAAGAGGTTTGAAGAGTTTATTGATTAAACTGGTGCCTGCCACAAAAACTTCTTAGGGATCATTTGCAAGGAATTAACTAAGATAATTCTATTTGCGTATACGAACGAAGTGCATTAGATTTGTGCTTAGTACTTATGAATGAGGCTCTTGATTACATAACTCTACTTGAGTATATTAGTTTATGTTGTCAGTTAATTTTGTGATGTTTATGTTATATTGGCTAAAATTAGATGAAAAGACATTCATTATATTTTAACAAAATAAATTGGTCATTATAATAGAATGAATTCAACAATAACATTAGATTTATCTAAGAACAATGTTAGGAACATGCCCGGTAAATAAAATCACAACAAAAACACAAATGTTAAAAAAGAGCCAAGTTGTTATATGTATAAGAAACCTGTGCGTAAAAAGTCTGACAAAAGAAGTAGTTAATGAGATCTAAAATATATGCCAAGTTTTAAGTTCATGCGGAAATCGCTGCCAGAAGAGGAGGTATCCGGGAATTGTACCAAATAGCCAAAGACGTGATCGGGAAAAAAAGTAACACGAATCATCCGGTAATGTAAGTGGATGGCACACTTTTGGTATCAATTGAGTATCAGCTTCGTAGATGGAAGGACCATTTTTGTGCCTTGCTAAATGAGGATTCAGTTGAGCAGAGTGCTGAAGTGCCCCAACTAAAAAAAAGAATCGGAAATCCTTATATCAATAAATCTCATCAAAAACAACAAGGCAGCTGGACTGGACGGAATACAAGCTGAATTCCTGAAAGCCGATCCCGTAACAGCGGCTAGTATTTTACATCCGTTGATATAAAGCATTTGGGAAAACGAAAACCATCCCAGGGATTGGAAGGATGGTGTGATTGTTAAGTTGCCAAAGAAAAATGACTTAAAGAATTGCAACAATTGGCGTGGTATCACCGTTTTGTCCGTTTTCCCAAAACTAATGTCAACCATCATTCTCGAGCGAATAAAGGATAGAATCGAGTCTACACTCAAGAGGCATCAAGCTGGCTTCCGCAGTGGTGGATCGTGTGTCGACCATATCAACACCCTGCGTATCGTCCTCGAGCAGTCGATGGAATTTCAATCACCGCTTTACCTCATGTTCGTGGATTTTGAGAAAGCCTTTGATCGAGTTAACCGAGAATGTATATGGAGATCGTTGCTTGGTAGAGGAGTTCCACCAAAAATTGTTGCCATTATTAAAGAGTCCTACAACAACGCAAGGTGTTTTGTTTTGCACAATGGGCAGCTATCCGACTCCTTCGTAGTGCAACAGGGTGTGAGACAAGGGGATGTTCTATCGCCAATTCTCTTCAGGAGACTCCAGTTGAAGTAGTGGAACAGTTTAGCTACCTTGGCAGTATTGTTTCTGCAAACGGTGATACGGATCTGGACGTTAAAAGAATAATAAATAAAGCTCGTGCTGCCTTCGGTACTCTGTCCCCAATCTGGAAATCAAGTCAAATCTCCTTACGCACTAGTTGAGATTCTTCGAATCCAATGTGAAATCCGTGCTGTTATATGCTTGTGAAACCTGGAAAGTCACGTCTATCATTTCGAAGAAATTGCAGGCTTTTGTGAATCGCTGCCTTCGCCACATCCTAAAGATTTGCTGGCCACAAATTTGTAATATCAAATGAGGAATTGTGGCGCAGGACAAGTCAAGAGCGATTGGACGTCGACATAAGAAAGCGTAAATGGCGTTGGATTGGTCACACACTGAGGAAACCAAACGATGAAATTGCAAAGCAGTCCTTTGAATGGAATCCTCAGGGTGCACGGGCGGGTTGGAAGACCAAGAACAACATGGAAATCAACTGTCTTAGCGGAAGCAGAATCCCAGAGAAAGACGTGGCCACAGCTAAAGTACCTTGCAGCAGACCGTGAAGGATGGAGACGTTTTGTTGACGCCCTATGCCCCAGCCGGGGTTACAGGACACGATGATGATTTAAGTTCATGAAGCTTAATATAAAATATCTTACGCAGAGTAATATCGAAACTATTCCAAATAATGACAGAAATTTGGTATTTAATGATTACTGATTAAAATATGGTGGGTTTACTGGTCAAGTTTTCATTCAATATAAATTTGCGATTAAAGCCTTGTACGCTGCTGATGCCAAACGAAAAATCCTATACAAAAATGACACAACAAAATCATAAACTAAAAATTTAGTTCTACTTTTCGTTCTGCAATACGCTGTTCGATGAACGAATTTGAAAATTGTTGCATACTTTTTGGAGAAGTCTACACTCTTTTTTCGCAAACAATTAATTACCCAGGGGGCCAATTTTGGTTCTGTGAAAAAGTGAATCGAAAATTTTTTCGCGCTTTTCCGATTCCCATTCTGTGAAAATGTGAAACCAAACATCAAAAACTTTCATAATGAATAATTTGCTATCACGCCGTCATTTGGAAGTGAATATCCAAAATGAAAGCGTGAATACGAACATACAATGAAAAAATCAGTCATATCTCTTTCTCTGTCAAATCCATGAAGAAAAAAGTGTTCCCGTCTCATGCATTTCTCTGATCTCTTATAAAACACAAACAAATTGAGAGAATCATGCTGTTTTCAAGGGCAATGGTAAGGTGGTTCGAGCATCGATAATATAGTTTTCATTCACAGAACCAGAATCGCTTATTTGTGCCAAATGGATCGAAAAAGTGAAAGCAATGCTTGGCAGCGAATGCGAAAACGATTTATTCGATTCACTTTTTCACAGAAGCAGAATTGGCCCCCAGGCCATTTATTGTGTGCGGAAAAATGACATTTGTGTGTATTTTGTTGTTTCTTTCACTACAGCGTGGCTGTCTGTGTTCTTTTTTTTAGTTGGATTTGTTTTGATTTTTTGAATTGGTGTAACTGTCAATGAATATTTTTTCGCTGTGGTTTCGTAAGTATTTCGTTGTCTTGTTGGAGACCAACTAAATATTTCGTTTCGCATCAGCAGCGTACTAGGCTTAAGGCTTTAACTGTGTGCGAAAAAAGAGTGTAGACTTCTCCAAAAAATATGCAATAATTTTCAATTTCGTTCATCGAACAGCGTACTGCAGAACGAAAAGTAAAACTAAATTTTTCCTTTAAGCCTTGTACGCTGCTGATGAGAAACGAAACTTTTAGTTGGTCTCCAACAAGACAACGAAATGCTTACGAAAAACGCAGCGAAAATATTTTCATTGACAGTTACACCAATTCAAAAAATCAAAACAAATCCAACTAAAAAAAAGAACATAGACAGCCACGCTGTAATGAAAGAAACAACAAAAATACATACGAAAAAACACAAATGTAATTTTTCCGCACCCAATAAATGGCCTGGGTAATTAATTGTGTGCGAAAAAAGAGTGTAGACTTCTCCAAAAAATATGCAACAATTTTCAATTTCGTTCATCGAACAGCGTACTGCAGAACGAAAAGTAAAACTAAATTTTTCCTTTATGATTTCGTTATGTCATTTTTGTATTCGCATCAGCAGCGTACTATAGGCTTAAGTAGTATGTTATTTCAATTATTTAAAGATTGAACTTCATGCATTTGAACATTAATCTGTTATAAAGTCCATATTTGTGTGTGTATAATTCAAGGCCAGTTGAACATAAGAGAATTTTTGTTTTGGAAGTATCGGAAAATCTTTTAATCAAATGTAAAAAAAAAAACAAAATTTACATTCATACTCTTTCACAACACTTCTGAAAATTTAGACAGTGCTTTATACTTCATATAAAATTTGTCATCAGCAATCTAAAATCCCTCCCATTTAGTCGCAGTAACTTTACAACACTCACAGTATGCAAACTCGAGTGTATTGCTCACATGAACATGAAAATTCAATTAAATGAACCATCTGTAGAAAAATAGGACATATAGAGCTTCTCAGAATGTAACAATAGAAAATCGACACTGTTTTTTAACTTTTTAAACAGTAAAGAAAAAAAAAAACAGATTTATGTTGGTAAATTAAGATGATTAAGATCAACACTGTAGGTATAGGTTCTTTTGCATATACACAATGCAATGAAAACTATTGTTTGGCTATATAGCGAATTGAAAAAAAAAATGCACATCGCAAACTGCATGAAAATAAGTAGGTATAGCAAATTCTTAGTATTTGGAAAATGTACCTAAACAAACGGAATACATTATCTACCTAATACATATCACATTCATATTTAAGCTGAACAAGAATAACAATTAATACAATTAACAAAAAAAGTTCGAATGCCAAAATCCGGATTGAACAAAATCCCGAATTTACAAAATCCCAAATGGCAAATGAACAAATTCCCGAATGAAACAAATCTCGAATTTTTATTTTATTTTTATTTCAGGATCTATGTACAATGAACATTGTACATACATACTTCAATGGAAAGTGTTTTTTTTTTATTTTTGTTCCGAACTTTCTTCCGTTCGAGATTTTTGGCATTCGAAATAATGTCATAATTCCAAAATGAAAAGAAATCAAACCATACAAAACTGTTTTGGAAGAAAGTTTGAAAAAAAAATTAATGCAAAAAACTCAAACCTATACAAAAATTCAGAATGTGCCTACATTTCAGAAAAGAAGATTTTGAAGGCTAGAATCTCTTTGGCATTTGAGATTCTAGTATTCAGAGTTTAAGCTATTTGTGATTTTATCCATACGGGATTTTGTCTTAGTTTGGTATGCAAGAAAGGGTTTTGTATCATAATGTCAGTCTCAAAAATACAATGCAAACTCAAAATTTTGTAGCATTAAAAAAAATGTTAATGCAGGCCAAAAATTGTCTGCACTTAAAAAAAATGTTAATGCTAAATCGAAAATTTGCTGCATTAAAAAAGAAAATGTTAATGCGAATCAAGTACCTCGTGGCTTGATGGTTAGTGCAGAGGACTGTCATGCCGAAGGTGTGGGTTCGATTCCTAGCCGTGCCAACTAAAAACAGAAATGTTTTATTGGAGGTACTGCCTCTTGCGAGGAACTGACAAATCCTCCAAGAGTATACTTGTCATGAAAAAGTGCTTCTCATTAAGCCGTTCGGACTCGGCAAAAAACTGTAGGTCCCCTCCATTCCTGCCAAAAAACACGCACACAGGAATGGTTGTGAGTTGTAAGTCACTAGGCCCTGGTTCTCCACGAGCTGTTGCGCCACCCAATTTATTTTTTTATTTTAAATGCGAATCAAAAATGAACATTTTTTCATAAAAAAAAAAAACAAAAATGTTAATGCAAACATCAATATTTGTTGCATTAAAAAATTTTCAATAAAATTTGAAAACTTCTTGCATTAAAAAATAAAATGCACGCCTGGGCCACACGTACTTGCTCTTATGTTCAAGACACTGCAGGTTTAAGAAAATTATATATAAAAACATGGAAATTATGAGAGAAAAATGCATGAAAAATGACATTTAAATTTGCTAAAACAACTTCTTTGAAAGTTTGAGGTGGAAATAAAGCCATCTTAATTCTTGATTGAATATGTTTGTATGGGAACAAAAATTAAAATCGTTGGAGCGGTTTTTAAAAAATTAATTTTTTATATATAAAATTCTTAAAACATTTATAAAAACAAATTTTGGTATGCAAATCTTAAGTATATATTTATGTGTATATAAAAACAAAATTTGAAAAAAAAAATTGTCAACCAATTTCAAAAATAAAATTTGGAACTTTTTTAAAAATTCATAAACTTTTTTCTGAAAATTTTGATATGCAGTATTACTTAATATTATCGTAAATTTTTATATAAAAAAATTCATCTAAATACGTTAAGCCGATAACGAGAAAATTCAAAATAAAAAAATACTTTCTATGATAGGTACTATTAATAGTTGATAAGTGTAAAATTTTATAATTTTTGATAGTAGATCGTACTAATTTTAGTATATGAAAACGTTTAATCAAAATCGTAGGGGTTGTTTTCAAGCAAAAAAATATTTTCCTTTGCGGTTTTTTAATTTTTGTATGGGAGGTACCGTTATTTTTTCTTAAAATATTTTAGAAAGAAATAAAATAAAATTAAAAATCGATTTTCAAGAAAATCGATCATGTCGTTTTCGAAATATTTGATCTTCCAAAAAGAATTTTGAAGTATTTTCTAAAAATCCAAAAAAAAGTTTTTCAAAAATTTTGGTACATCAAAACTATTTATATTTTTGGCAAGCTTCTGTATAAAAAATAATTGAAATCGGTCGTATCGTTTTGAAGATAATCAAAAATTTGAAAATGGTTCTTTGGGAGGTACCATTTATAACCATTTTTGAAAAATGGTTTTCCACTCAATTGAAGCCTTTACTAAAACAAATTTATTGAAGTTTTCTAAGAAAAGTTGTCGAGTCGTTTTTGAGAAAAGTACGATTATGTAAAATTGCTACAAAAAATTTTATGGCAGGGACCGTTATTTTTGGTTCTAAAAAAAATAAAAAAAAATGTGTGGGCATAATCACCAAAAACCACTATGTACCGAATTTGAAGAAAATCGATCGAGGCGCTTAGACTGAAACGAACAGACAGACAGACAGAATTATGCCACCCACTTTTTTGGTGTTCTCTATCATCGTCATATCATGTTTGATTTATCTCAAAATTTTTTTGTTGCACGAATCCAAAACTTGCCTTATAGTACCTATATCGCAAGTAAAAAGATACTTTAAGATAGTTGAAACTTCAAAGAACAGCAACTCTTGATATGTAGCTAGAAGTGTTCCACAAGTTGGATTAAGATTTTTTTTTCTTTTTATTAGCGGTGGTTGTCAATTATAATGATTTGAAAGTTGAAGTTTCGGTTATATAATATTTCAAACCGACTAGCCAGCCACTCGGGCTGAGCATGATCTGCCGGGCCTATCAAAACCTACTCAAAAACTAAGGCTATTAACGCTCTTGCGATTTTGGTCGCACGATTATTAAGTCGCAAAAATTAGAACACATGACCCACAATGTGAAATTGTATTGAGTTGCAACCATTTTTTTTTATTCGTGGTGACAGAAAATCGCAAGTGCATTTTCAGTCTAATAAATACAATAAATACAGTCTACCTACTTAGGCGACGCACATAATAGACCAGGAAAAATAGCACAAATCGTATGGGGAACCTTGCAAAAATTAATTCATAAAATATTAAAATTGGAATCGACGCAGAATTGCAACCTCTATAACATATCCAAAGTCCGCCAAAATCCCCGCATTGGCTTTTTGTGTAGATGCATTTGAAGAGGTGCAGACGGGGAGAATTTGGAGGTCTATCAAACTAAAATATTTGTTTGGGTAAAACCTAATCATTTGATACATGCTTTAAGGGTAGTTTTTAACGCTGAATCTAATGAAACCAAATTCAAAATGATACAACCACGCAAAAAGAAGTTATAGTCCTTTTTATGTAATGATGACTTTTTTTTCAGGTACAACAAGTAAAATATACCGAAAACCCTTTGAAAATAACGGTATGTTAATGAAACTTGGAATGAATGTTTCATTTGTCATAGGAACTAAGAATCAACAGAGTCCCTAAAAATATCCATGGTGAAAGGGTGTTTTGTTTTAAGGGGGAGGGACAACAAAGAATGTTAACCATAACACCCACGTAAAAACTCTTACACTCATGAAACTCGCCAAAAATATTAAACCCTTCATGGCAACCAAGAATCAAAATAGTCCATACAAATATCTTTGTTCTGATAGTGTTTTTGGTGACTGTTAACTTTTGACTTGTTTTACGGAAATTACGATTTCAAAAATTAATTTTTGCTTGAAAAGGCCCATAACTTTGTTAAGGGTGCTTGTATCATTTTAGTTTTGCTTTTATTAGATTCAGCGTTAAAAAATACCCTTAAATCATATACCATATTTTGGGTATATACCTCAATTACACCAAATCGGAATTTTGACTCAAATCTTCCAGCTTCTTCCCAGATTTCCCCTCTCTTTAATAAAAAAACCCCAGAACAAATATATTTACGAGGACTATTTTGATTCTTGGTTGCCATGACGAATTATATATTTTTGGCGAATTTCATGAGTGTAATAGTTTTTTCGTGGGTGTTATGGTTAACATTCTACACTTGCCCCTCCCCCTTAAAAAAAACACCCTTTCACCATGGATATTTTTAGGGACTCTCTTGATTCTTAGTTCCTATGACAAATGAAACATTAATTCCAAGTTTCATTAACTTATCTTTATTTTCAAAGGGTTTTCGGTAATATTTTACCTGTTGTACCTGAAAAAAAGTCATCATTACATAAAAAGGACTATAACTTCTTTTTGCGTGGTTGTATCATTTTGAATTTGGTTTCATTAGATTCAGCGTTAAAAACTACCCTTAAAGCATGTATCAAATGATTAGGTTTTACCCAAACAAATATTTTAGTTTGATTCCAAATTCTCCCCGTCTGCACCTCTTCAAATGCATCTACACAAAAAGCCAATGCGGGGATTTTGGGGGACTTTGGATATGTTATAGAGGTTGCAGTTCTGCGTCGATTCCAATTTTAATATTTCATGAATTAATTTTTTCAACCTCGGAACCCATTTTTCCTGGCCTATAAGGAAAATGAAAAAAATTTGTTTTTCTAGATTCTGAAAAAAAACAGGAAAAGTGAAAATGTCTTGCTGAAAATGTTTGTTCCTAAGCTCCTCAAGTATTCAAATAACATTCTTTTATTTTTTCACCTCAAATTATTAAATCAGTTTTTTAAGCCTATTTAATTATAGAATTTCATGATTTTAAACATTTTCCCCTCATAACTTCAACATGAATATCTCTTGAACATAAGAGCAAATACGTGTAACCCAGTCGTGCCTTTTTTTAATTTGAAGAAAATCAAATTAAACTACCCCTAAACCAAGTTTTGTAAGCCTCTTAAGACATGAAAAAACGAAGTGGTGTAAAGTCGTTTTTTTCTACTTCCGTCGAATTTTTCCGGTATGGAGAACTTTTAATTACACTCTCGACTAGCGCTGAAAATAGTCTTTCTCCTTATTTAAGCCACTGAAAGTGCATGCTTACACGTGAAGAACGAAAGTGTTCAGATGTGAAGAAAGTTATTCTGCAGATTTTTTTTTCCTCTTTGTGTTTTTCGTAGTTTCATAATGAAAGACACGATTTGATTGGTTGAATTGGAAAGAAGAAGCAACACAAAAGAGAACGTCAATTTTCAACACCAAATATTTTCAAATATTTACAAATATTTCATCCCCATCCCTCTTTTTTTTTATAATTTATTACAAATATTTCATCCCCATCCCTCTTTTTTTTATAATTTGCACACACTCAAGGGATTATGAATACCCTTATAATGTTATGATGTAACACAGCGTGAGGAGATGCCGATGCATGTTGATCTTGAATGCTTGTACATAACAATGAAGGGGAAAAATCGAGTTTGGCAAAGCATTCCACATCCGAGCCGAGTAGTACGGCTAAAGAAAGAACCTCTATATTTGACAGTACGTCCGAAGTTTGGCTCAAGGGTAAACTGATGAGCATTCATAGCTTGACGAGTATTACGGCGAAATTGCTTCAGAGGGGGAATGCAACTGGCTATTTTATCTGAGCATTGTTGGTAGAAAAAACGATAGAACAGTGTGAGACAGGAGACATTACGACGGTGTCCTAGCGAAACAAAAGTTTCCGTAAAAAAATTTCTTACATCTTTTAAGAAAACCTAAGCATTTTGCTGCATTTTTTGCAACATCGAATATGTGATCATTCCATAAAGATGATCAGTAATGCACAATTTCCGACAGTGGAAAGCTTTTCGGTTACTTTGATGCAAGTGCCATTCATGGATAATGGCATGGGTGGTATATTTAGCTTAACCGATAGAAGACAGCTTTGTGTTTTCGAAGCATTAAATTCCACACGGTTGTTAATACCCCATTGTATGATGCTGTCTAGATCGGAATTTAATGAGTTTATCATATGCTGTCGTTTCAGTTCCACAACTGAAGCGCAGGGTTGTGAATCTGGGAACGAATATGAAAAGCTAAGAGAACTATCTATCGTCAGCAAAACAATGAATCAGATTAGAAGTTTCAGACAAGAGATCATTTATAAAGATAAGGAAGAGCGTCGGAGACAAAACGGAGCCTTGGGGATACACCAGCATTTATTTTGTGGATATCAGACTTAAAACCGTCCAAAACAACCTGAATTGAACGGTCTGACAGGTAACTTCTAATCCAAAGAAGGAGAGACTCATCGATACCAAACGCACGCATGTTCGATAAAAGAGCTTCGTGCCACACTCTATCAAATGCTTTAGAAATATCTAGTGCAATTACCTTTGTTTCTCCAAAATGATGTAAGGATTGGTTCCACTTTTCGGTGAGATATGTCATCAGATCACCAGTTGACCTATTGCTACGAAAGCCGTACTGCCGGTCATTGAAGAGCTTTCGTTCTTCAAGATATTTCTTAAGCTGATTGTTGATCAGCGTTTCCATGACCTTGGAGAGAAGGGATGTAAGTGCAATTGGTCGATAGTTGGAGTGGAGGTACTGGCTGGACATATGCTGTTTTCCATCTACTCGGAAAGAGTCCAGATGAGTAGGAAAGATGGTTACGTAATGGTTTTGCCAGTGTTGAAGCACACCTCTTCAGTACTAATGGGGATATACAATCTGGACCAGCGGATTTGTGAATTTCAAGATCTTTTAGGACTCTTGCGACTGTACGAGTGCGAAAAAAGATTTGTCCCATAGCAGTATTTACGTGCTCAAGTACAGGAGGAGTCATAACACTGTGTGGCAAGGTCGAATTTGCAGCAAAAAGGGCAGCAAACAGATTTGCTTTTCCTTGCGAGCTAACCACAGTAGTGTTATTGTGAACGAGTGTTGGAACCGATGACGACGAAGAGTTTCTATTTTTTACAATTGACCAAAAGCTCTTACTGCCTTTCGGACATTGCAGTATCTTTTGCCGTACATTTTGGTCGTGTAAGAAATTTCGTTTTTTGAATATGCAAGTTACCCCACTCACCATCATAAATCGCAGAAAATTCTTGATTTTCTTCACGTGTGATCAGGGGCAAACTGAGGAAAAGGTACTACGCAGTCCTTAGAAGCAGAGGAAGCTGTTTTTTTTTGCATCTTTTCATATGCACACCATCGTTTTGGTTATTTTCCAGATAACTAAAGATTAACGTATGGATTCAGGTATTTTTATGAGTTAGGTGCCAGTTATAGCTATCATTGAAACTCATCATTGAAAACTTTAATATTTGATTTTGAGACGTTTTGGAGGCAAAATAATTAATTATTCTGAAGGACGATCAAAGCTCAAGACTTAATTAATATTTCTAGTTAAAAAAAAAATTTCAAATAGGCCCAACTTTCCACAAAAATTGACTTTTAATTTTTCAATGATCATTGGTAAGGTAGTTCAATCATTGAAATAAGAAAAATCTTTTTATGTGCAGAGTTGGTCCTATTTGAACAATTTTTTTGGCTAGAAATATTAATAAGGTCCTTAGCTTTATTTTTCCATCAAAAGAATAAATGATTTTACTTCCTAATCGACTCAAAATCAATCATTAAAATTTTCAATGATGAGTTTCAATGATAGCTATAACTGGCACCTTAAGATTACTTTCACTGCCTTCTTTCTAAAATTTTATTTCCTCCCAGCTGTTTGACGTGATTGAAGGAAAAGCTCACTTTTACATGTTTCACATTAGAATAGATTTGTATTATATCAACGAAGTACATAGTAACCAGCAAACTTTTCATTCATTTCAAGTCAGAAGGAGCTCTTTAACGTTGAGCACATCAAAGAGTGTTCTGTCGTATATAGGGATACCTTCCTACGACCTACCGCAAAATACTTAATTGCGAAAACTAACCAAAGATATTAGAATGAAGTGTCAGTGGAAAAGTTTTACAAAATTTATTAGCATCCACACTTCACACCCTGTTCACCTCTTCCTTGTTCTAACCACCATGCATCCGAAATTACTGTTTGTGTAGACGTGTATACGTCGTAAGTAAATAAGAAGAAGTTAGGGAAGAAATTGTTCCTTAACCCCGAATCCCAAACGTCACAAAACTCATACTCTTATGTTTCTTATGACGAAGAATCCTTTCATAAAGATGTAGTTACCGCTACCTACATTCGCAGTGCTCTAGTCCTTAGCCTTTTATAAGTATGTAAATTGCATGAATACGTTCGGGGAAATATAATAAATTTTGTAAGAAATGTTAAAGTTTTTCATTTACCGCCTCTGCTTCGTCGATCGGCTATGTATGAAATTTTGGGGAAGCTGGGCAGTCTTAAAAAACCAGCCACAGACGACATCGACATGAAGAAGGACCACTTTGTTTTTTGTTTTTGTTGAGTTGCTTCCAAAAATCAACTATCTGTGTTCTTTATATTTGAATTTCTAGTTGGCGCTGCAGTGAAGGAGTTTTTGACTTCAAATTACATTTGCAAGTCATTTTTGGAGGCGGCGCGAAACGTTGCGTTCCTTTGCCCAAGCCCACTCACAATGCTTCCGCGTATTCCCTGGGAGCGAATGCTATTTGCATAATGGTATTGATTCAGGGCGGACAATGTTTTGTGAATGGCTCTTCTATTTGTTACGTGTTTTGGTTGATGACTAAAGCTATAAATATTCATATTTCTTTTTGTTTGGGAGAAGAATGTTAATTAGGACACAATGTAGTAGATATATGTAGGTATGTATGCTCTGGGAAATTCAGTTTCAGAATGCACAAGAAAAATGATTCTCCATGCACAGGACATCTCTTACTATGTGCAAGCAAGCATCAGGGTAGGTAACCCTAACTCCTTGTAAACATAGTTTCGACATAATTTGTTTTTGGCTTTTTTGTTTATTTTTGCATTTTAGTCTAGAATCCTAGGACAGATGGCTTTTTTGTTATTTCATCTGAATTGTACATGTAAATTCGAATGGTCCTTACCAGAGGAAAGAACTAGCAAAACAGTTGTTTTCAAAATGTTTTTACTGATGCGCTTCACAAGTGAAAATTTTAAGAATAGATTTAAACGCTTGTGTCATTTCAACATAGGTATTTATTTATTTAATTTCGCACCAACAAAAACTTCATTAGCATTAGAAAAAGTCAAGTAATCACCAATTTTGAAGACAGTAGTTAAAAGTTGTTATTTATAGACGACCCCTCTGATCTGATTCGGATTGGGATTATAAGGCTTTTTTGAAAATTGACAGAAATGATTCGGATAACAATTCTTTTTCAGTTACTTCTGAAGAAAGAACTAAAAATAAGATCCATTCACGTTTTGGAACTTTAATAGCCTTTTCGAGTCCAGACGAGTTTCTTTAAGCGTTTAAAACTAGGAAATACTATGGCAGGGGGAGGGGCTCACTTCTACTAGAATCGGTTTTAAAGAAGCCATCAATGTTTTGTGCTTGTTTTTATTTTTTTTGTATTGTACCACATCAACATGGTTTCATTAATTACCATTTCACTGTAAATTTCAATTGTAATTGACAGAAAATAGTATACCTACAAACTACTTCATTATGGCTTTTTCGAGTACCTACAGATTTGAGAATTAGTGACATTTTGATTTGATAGTGGAGATTTTCAACGTGTTTTTCATACACGATACGCCTAATACATAAATAAGAGATATTGTTTTAAATAACGGAAAATAATTAGCTTCCAGAGTTTTCAGACTAACTCATTTCAATTAGGTACCTACATGTAATTAGTAATTGAATTTTTTCCATTTTAATTTCATACAATTGTAATAGAAAAAAAACATATATTTCAAATTATGTACTTATTATTAGAAAAATTCATTTGCAAATAATTCAGAATTACAAGTAATTAAAAATAGTAATGGATTTTTGCAAAATAATTGAAGAACAGATGTCATATGAATAATTATAATTTATAACACGTTTTTATTAATCTAAAATCACGTAAAATGTAATTGACAAAAGCAATAAATTAATCACATTTTGGTGTTATTATTATCTATTACTAGTATCCGGCCAGTGGTCGAAATTCGACCATTTAAAAATCTATACATTGGGATGTGAATCAAAAGGAGCAAGTAAAAAGGACCTGTTCGCAATTCTGGAACAAAGAGACCAATGCTCTGCGATTTGTAGCTAAACCAGTATTGAGAGTTTCATAATCTACCTTGCTCTTCTTTAAACGACCACAACCTGGGGCCGAATTACCGCGTCAGTGAACGAGTAAGTGAGTGCCATTAGTGATTGAAATTGCACTAGATTCTAGTATACTAAAGTTTGAAGTGGTTATTCGTTCATTCGATTACTAATGGCACTCACTTACTCGTTCACTGACGCGGTAATTTGGCCCCCAATCTGGAAATCTAGAAATAACCAGCCAGGTTCCAATGTAAACAGTTTTCTTCACCATTCAAGCTTGTCAAGAGTTTTTTTTTGATAACAGTACATACCTTGGGTGGTCCTCTTTGAAATATCACTATCCAAAGAATAAAATGCAAAGCAATTATTGTTTTTGAAATACTTAAACAAACGATATTTTTTGTATAGCTTTTAATGCTAGGTGTACTATAAACTAAACAGTGGCGACGCGTGAATAAAAAATGTTGTCGTTCACTTTATTTATTTTTATTTCATATTAAGTTTACACAAATTTTGGTTTTATGTACCTACCTTTTTATTCAAATTATCTCGATTTGTTTAAAAATATTTGCACTACACTTCTGTGAGATGAACTGTTTTCCTCAGAAGTTTTTTTTTAATACCTAGTTGTCTTAAAAAAGATAGACTTTAAATCTAAGAAAAAGATGTCAAACCGATAAAATTTATAAGTTTTTGAAAAAAATTTCATTTAATATTTATAGATGCGATGTAAGAAAAACAATGTTTTAAAAAAATAAAAATGTAGTTATAAACGATTTTAAAACATGTCATACAAGAATAAATGAATAGATTCAACATCCTAAGGAAATTGACAAGCAAAATCATAAGAAATTGTTCTACTTCAAACAACGCCTAAGGCTGCAAAATTAAAAAAAAAATCAATAAGACACCTACTTTCTCTGTTTATGTACCTCTTCTTTTTTCTTCAAAAACCTACCTACCACCTGTACATATTTAAATTTCTAAAACACTCTCCTGATTTTAGACACTTTTTTTTTAAATTCTATTTTGGAATAATCAGCTAAAAAACCCTACTTTACTGCAGGGTCATATTAATAAGTATTATAATATATGAGCCTATTAATACAATTTTTACTTATGTTCTACCACCCACCCACTAAGGTATGGAAATGTTCGATTTTATGTTACCTTAATTTTTTCATGCACTCAATTTTGTTTTGAAATTTAACTCTTCTTAAGAGGCCTTCGGACGAATTTTTGAGAAATATGGAAAATTGTCCTAATGGATTCCAAAGGATCTAAGCCACGGAACCATGTATTGCCAAAATTTAAATTGCATATGAAAGAATAATGTTTTGGGTTCAAAATGGGTGGGGACTTAAATTTTTGATTTTGGATTTTGATTTTGTTTTATTTCAAAAATCCAGGGAGAGGTTTTGTAAAAATCACGTAAAACTGCCAAATGGATTCCTAAGGATTTTGAAATAGGAGAGGTGTACATATATAATAAGTATATCATTGTATTGTTAATGATTAGGGCTTCAATATGGAAGGAAAAGATTTTTGAGTTTCATCCTTATTTTTTGAAATATTTGCTTTTGGAAATGGACAAATTTTCTACTTTTCAATTGCGTTTTTAAGTAATAAGAAATTAACCAAATATATTGAAACTTTCTCATAATGATGTAAGAGTTCTAATTAACTAAATCATTAAAATAAATTAGCGCAAAAACTTAAATTTTATTAGAAACTACCTTTTTTACACAGGTCTCTTTTCCAACAAAAAGTCGTTATTTTCAAATATTTCGAATTTTTAGTACATCTATTTGCCACATGATGGCTTTTCTTCGAAAATCAACATCATGTTGGATTTTGAATCAAACACGAACCATATGCAACATTATACCACTATCGCAAGTGTACCTGTTGTTGTTGTTGGTTTTTGGGTATTTCATCTGTTTTTTTTTTTGCAATTAATGAAGGTTGCAAAGCAGTGGTGGTAGTTTTTTTGTCTTCATAGTTAGCTCTAACCAAAGACCGTATAATACCAAGATACCGCATCTCAACCAACCACCAAAAATCAGCTTTAGATGCGGTCGGTCGGGGGAAGGGAAACATTCCCACATTCACATCCTCATTCACATTCGAACTCACATAACACATACAGACATGCAAGCCTTTATTCGCCGCAGACCCACCCCAGCAAACATTTTTGTGAACGTTCATAGAACATTCAGTGAAAATGAAGAACATATATTCGAGAAACACTCACTTCTGTGAATCAAATGTGAATATACTCAAATATTCCATCACTTTTACCTCATACGCGGGGAAGGGGACTTGTGTTGATTTTTTTTTTAAATAAAAAAAATCGAGATTCTTATTTCCTTCACATAATATGAATAAAAGTGAACGCGCACAACCGATCCTCAAAAGAGGTATATCTTGGGTGCGTCCATTTTTATTCACATAAACTGAATGTCCCTTTCATTTTGTTTTGAAAAGCCATAACGGGACCTAGTCGTGCCAAAACTGAAACAAAAGTTATGTAAAGAGGAAATTTGTCACTTTCATTAAATTTTGCATATTGTTATTTGTTATTGTACGGACGGAACTATATTCTTTGTGGCAGTGAAAAAAAAAATAAAAAAGATAAATTGAATAAATTAACTTTTGTTTTAACTTTTTCAATTGGAGTATCTTTTTGATTTCCATTTTCATTCCGTACGGAATTAATTCGACCGAATATCAGAATAGCCGCGAATATTCCATTATACTTTAGCGAAATTTATCATAAGTTTCATTCGATAAATCTAGGGAAATCAAACTGTTTATGCAGATAATTTTACCATTTTAAAATTGCATTTTGTGTAACCACACTGAAATTATATTTACATTCAGTTCTACGGTATGCATTCCGATTATTAAAGAATCATTATAATGAGTTAAATATAATTCAATTTATATTCACTAAACTGAATGAGGAAACCCCAATTTATATTCATATGAATGAATCAAATCTGTCTCATTTAAATGATTCAAAAAAGATTCATGAATTGTTCAGTGAAATGAATATATAAGCGTCCTATTTACATTCACTAAGGTGAAGAATTACTCTATTATTAATGAAACATAAAAACGATTCGAATTCGAGGTAATGCTACCCAGTAAATTTGATCCAAACCGGTTTATAAATGAGTTCATATATGAGGGTTTCTTTCACTTCTGTGAATTATTAATAAATCATTTCTGAAGGGAAATGTTTGCTGGACGACTCAGCGACCGCGCCACCGACGATTGTAAAACTTATACATAGACGGGGTTCACACTCACACATCTATGGGGTCACCACTGGGGTCGTCACAGTACTAGCGCTTTCACTGCAAATTTTTACACTAGATGCAATATCTTGGTATTTTACGGTCTTTGCTCTAAACTTAAATTTTGCTTGTGTGTGTGTACACTTCAGATATATTTATTTCATTCTTGTCGATCTTGGCAAGAATTTTCGTTTTTAATTTTTGTACCACAAAATATATGTGAAGGTACATATGTAGGTTTGAAGGAAAAATTTGTTCTTTGGAGGATTTCTCTGTTTTCACGTTTGGAGGTGGATGTGGAGAATAATGAATGTTCTGAAGCAATGGTAGACTTGGTGGCGGTTGTTTTTGTTTGCCATTTTTTGCTCTCATTTATCCTTTTTTGTTTACAGAAACAAATAATATGTTGGTGGTATGAAGGAATATTTTGTTTATTTTATGTATTTATTTATTCAGTACCGAAATAAAAAATATTTTAAGAAATACAGATGAATAGAATAACATACCTTATTTTTTTAATTACAAAAATAAACTTACCGAGTCGAGGAGTATGTTCGCAAATGATGTACCTAGGTATTTAACATTCCTTTAAATCGAGTAAACTTACTGTAAAGTTAAAATGCTATTTGTTTGAGCATAGCATAAATAAGGTTGTGAGTTTAAAAGTGGAGTAACCCACTTTTTTTATCATATTTTTCGTCTTGAATCGATTTTTAATACTAACTGAGATTCAAGGAGTGTACGTCATATTTTTGGAAAGATTGGATATTTTAGAAATTAAAATTTTAGCATTGATGACTTTTGATGATTTTTGATGCATAAATGAAAAAATACGAGACAAAAATATCAAAAATGCCAAAAAATGGGTTACACCACTTTTGCACTCACGGCCTCAAATAAAGATTCATTATTTCCATACATGCATTTTTTTCTATTAATTTTCTAGGCTAGCGATATTTTCACTCTAAACGAATTTGCACCTCTTATAGTAATTTATCATTTTCACTTGAATCATTACAATTTTCTAAAAATATAATCCTTGTTATATTATCATTCATTTCATACCTCAAAAAAGAATTACTGAAGTTATAAACCATTTGCGGAGAGCTTATACTTTATATTCCAAATCATGTATTTGTACCTAGTTTGCAAAATTTTGGGTTGAGTAATGTTCAAAAATCGATATAAAATCATGTGGTTAACCTAGAAATATATCTGATACACCAAAATAACCTGTTAATAATCAAAATTATTATAAGATACCTACCTACAAGTTTTTAAAATCGTATTTAAAATGAAAAAAATTATTGTAAATGGAGTGAATGGCTTGCTTTTAAACCTTTCGAAACCTCTCAACTACTCAAACTAAATGCAAATATAATTTTAGCACGATTTGAAAATTTAAGATTTTTTCAAATTTCTTCAGAAACATTATTTCTGAAAATCGAAGCAGTATTTCTCGACTTATATCCAAATTAATGCAGTTGGATCAAAATTTTTTTGATTTTTTTTGCTTAATCTTGAAAATGATCAAAATGCAACTTTGCTTGTAATTGATTAATAAATTGAAATTTATTTGGGAGCTTGTAAGCAATGCACATAAACATTCTCGTATATGTACACTCAAATTTTAGTTTGATTTTGCAAAATAGAATTTTGGAAAACTTAAATCATTTGGTGGGTGTGGGCAACAGATATGAACTACATAATTCACAGGTAGGAGGATTAATATAGCAGTTTAAATCCTACTAATATTATAAATGTGAAAGTGAGTTTGTTTGTTTGTTTGTGACGCTTTCACGCCTAAACTGCTGAATCAATTATGACAAATTTGGATATAGAGATAGATGGGCTTCTGGAAGCGTCAATAGGATACTTTTTTTTACCATATGAGACAAAAAAAGAAAAAAATATTTGGTACCATAACAACTTAATATTATATAGGAACAAAAATAAATCAATAAAGTTTGAAAGAAAAATCAATCAATTTTGATATGTATTTCGTTTAAGAGATAATTTGTTTTTAAAATTTTGGGGTTTTCTTATACATATGTATCTACTATTTGCTTCACAAAAGTTGGTTAAAACTAAACAACATCGCAAGCACTTAAAAAGAAATCCATTCATGCCGAATTAAGGAGGCTGCCTTAAGAACGGATGAGAACTTTTTCAAACAAAGCATGGAAAAAGTCCCATGGCCAGCTACATAAGGTATGTACATTAGGGTGGTCCTTAAATTCGACATTGTCTTGGATAGCCCTCATTCGATTCAAAACATTGAAAAACAATTTCCCTAATTTTTTCAGATTTTTATTTCACCCCCCTGGTCTCCCTTTTTTCACTTCAAGGTACAAATAATGGAGTTAGGGTGATTCTTATAACACGCAAAAAAAAAGTCGGAACTTATAGATTAGATTCAGATGAAAAAAAAATCGTATTGGAGGGGGGGTCTATTCCCCCCCGTTCAGACAGGAGGGGTAATTTTCAAAAAATTATACCAAAAATAGAAAAAAGTTATTAAAAAACAACGGGACCACTTACAATGGCATGCTATAGCTTTTTTTAAAAGCCATGAATCCAGTCTCTAATATATTTTTTAAATCAAGTTTTTATTGTGAATAGTTTTTGAAAAAATAATTTTCAAACCTTAAAAATAAAAACAAAAATAATAGTTTTTTACGTTTGAAAATTATTTTTTTCAGAAACTATTTACAATAAAAACTTAATTTAAAAAATATATTAGAGACTGGATTTATGGCTTTTTAAAAAGCTATAGCATGCCATTGAAGTGGTCCCGTTGTTTTTTAATAATTTTTTTTTTCTATTTCGGTTCAAATTTTTAGAAAATTACCCCTCCTGCCTGAACGGGGGGAAATAGACCCCCCTCCAATACGATTTTTTCTTCGTCTGAAGCTAATCTATAAGTTCCGACTTTTTTTTTGCGTGTTATAAGAATCACCCTAACTCCATTATTTGTACCTTGAAGTGAAAAAAGGGTGACCAGGGGGGTGGAATAAAAATCTCAAAAAATTATGAAAATTTTGTTTCTCCATTTAGAGTCATTTGATGCCTATCCAAGTTGGATTTTCAAAAATACCCAAAATAAGGACCGCCCTAATGTACATATGTAGCATACTGGCGTGTGTCCAGTGGCCAGAATTTGTACATATGTATGTATATTTATGGCAAATGGAGCAGCATCCTCGCTATAGTGTAAGAGCTGGAGTAAATATAAGAAGGTTTGTAGGATCACGCATCTTGATATCGAATGTAAAAGTCTGGCAGGATTTTTTTGACGCCCGTGCTCGACAAGGGGTTGAAAATAGCACTTTTAAAATTTTGTGTCAGGGGTACAACCACTTAATTTATTTAAAATGAGAAATTGTGCTCTGGAGTTTTGCCCAAGTCCACAAACTTTAATATTATGACCTGAGTAATAGAACTCAAGATATGACCTTCTAAAGCAATGTTTATCGGCCTTATTTTTTGTTTGATTTTTTTAAATTTCCAAATATTTCTGGATATGGTGCACCTAAAATGGTTATATATCAAATTCTTTTAATCAGATCGTCAAAATTAAAGTCTATGGACGTAGGGAAAATGACAGACGATCATTTCCTAATCTTTGAAAATGAAATGATGTGGTTGTAACCCTGTCACAAAAATTGGAAAACAGCTACATATTTTCAACACCCCGCCCCAACACGGGTGTCGAAAAAATCTTTGAAGACTTTTGAATTCAATATTAAGATGGATGCACCTACAGATTTTCAAACTCATATTTTGGTTATGCGACCCAAAAAATTTGCTAACAACTATTGGATACCAATAGTGGGATATTCAGCTCGCAGCGAGGTAGAAATTATGAATGTGCCGTAAATATTTTTCATTTCGTAATAATTTTATCTCCATCTCTATTAACCAATAAAAGCCTATTGAATAGACCGGAAAATAAGGGGTATGAAGGAACAATTACGTGCAAGGGTTTTTATTATTGAATATGTTGGTTTGGCTCATAAGCATGCTTAAAACCATTCAAACTTAAGCATTTCTTATCATTTTTCGCAGTTTTTGCCCGAAAGCCTATTTTTTGGTTAATGATTTCTGTATATTGACAAAATAAACATGAGCGCGAGCGAAGCCGCGGGTAAAGGCTAGTAAATAATAAATAAACAAGTTTTAAAATATTTTGAACTAACTTCTTAATTTTAATATTTGCCAAATATTAAATTTCATTAAATTTTTGGTGTGTTCATATAGTAACCCTACAAATATTAAAAAGTACCCCAAAATTTTTGACCGTGTAGGTACCTACCTATTTGCTTTTACTTGCGATATATAGCATTCGCAAATTAAATTAACCAAATCGCAAATAGGTTTAACCTAAACGCAAATGAGTTTCACCCAAGCGCAAATAGATCTAACCCAAACGCAAACAGAAATAACCTAATCGCAATTCGATTTAAACAAAACGCAAATATAGTTAAACTATACGCAAATAAAATTAAACTATTAGAAAATCATTTTAACCAAAACGCAAATCGAATTAACCTTAGCTTCATTTATTGTTCCAGCTGTACTTTTTGGGTCTAATGGATTTTGGTACAATCCATAATTGTTAAAAAGGGATTGGCCTTTTATTTTGTCGGTAAGTTTTTGGAAAAATGCGCAGAACTAGTTGGATTTGCAATCGGGGGTTTGTCAAAATCTTATGGTGAACTATTCCCTTCACCACACATCTGGAACAACAAGTTGAGCCGGCTCGATAGATTTTCTACAAACTTGGTACATAGTGTTTTTGGTGATTATGCTTACACGTTTTTTTCATTTTTTTTTTAGAATCAAAAATAACGGTACCTGCCATACATTTTTTTTAGCAATTTTACCTAATCGTATTTTTCTCAAAAACGGCTCGACAACTTTTCTTAAAAAAAAATAAATACATTTATTTTAGTAAAGGCTTCTTTTCGGTGGAAAACCATTTTTCAAAAATGGTTATTAATGGTACCTTCCAATGAACCATTTTTTTTAATTTTTGATTTTCTTTAAAACGGTACGATCGATTTCAATTATTTTTCTTATAAAGAAGCTTCCAAAAAATATAAATAGTTTTGTGTACGAAAAATTAAAAAAAATATTTTTTGGGTTTTTAAAAAATGTTTGAAATTTTTTTTGGATAATCAAATATTTCAAAAACGACATGATCGATTCTTTTGAAACTTGATACTTGAGTTTTTTAGTACTCTCTAAAATATTTTTACAAAAAAATGTACATTTATGAAAAAATAACGGTACCTTCCATATAAAAATTAAAAAACCGTAAAGGAAAATATTTTTTTGCTTGAAAATGACTCCTAAGACTTTGATTAAACTTTTTTAATATACTAAAATTAGTATGATCTACTACCAAAAATTATAAAATTTTACACTAAGCAACTATTACTAAACTTAATAGTACCTGTCATAGAACGTCTTTTTTTATTTTGAATTTTCTCGTTATCGGCTGAAAGGATTTAGATGAATTTAATTTAATGTACAAATGTCAGATAAGATTTAATAATATTGCATATCAAAATTTTCAAAAAAAAGTTTTTGAATTTTTAAAATAAGTTTCAATTTTTTTTGAAAATTCGATATCTCAAAAACGCGTTGACAATTTTTTTTTTCAATTTTTTTTATATACGCTTAAATATATACTTAAAATTTGCATGCCAAAATTTGTTCTTAAAAATGTTTTAAGAATTTTATTATGTATAAAAAATGATTTTTTTAAAAAATCGCTCCAACGATCTTAAATTTTTTTCCCATACCATATTTAATCAAGAATTAAGATGGCATTCGTTTTTTCCACCTCAAACTGTCAAAGGAGTTGTTTTAGCTAATTTAAATGCCGTATTTCATGCTTCTCTACATTTGTCTCTCATAATTTTCATGTTTTATATACAATTTTCTTAACCCCCAGTGTCTTGAACATAAGAACAAGTACCTACATATGTACGTGCGACCCAGTCGTGCATTTTATTTTAAATACATAGGTACCTACCTATCTAACTAGGAACATTACTATTTTTGTATAGTTATTCATTTCCTCAAGAAACGACATATTTTGGTTTTGAAGGCAGTAGGTATTTATAATTCATAATTTGGGAATTTTTAACAAATAATAGGTACCTACATTTTCATCATAAAAAAAAAACACAAATAGCTAATTATTTTGTTAAACTAATCGCTTTTGTTATTTACCTTCCAATATCTAGAAGAAAAAACCTTGAAACCACACACAAAACAAAAAGACCCATTAATTAAAATAATCAATTCCTTCCGGTCTTCCTGCTTGATCCTTTACCTGCCATAACAATATCCTAAAATCTAAAATCATTCAAGTTCAAGATCAAGTTAAAAAAAACTACCCCCATTCCAATAAGTGCATGACCTACAAATACTTTGAAATGTTTGTATCTACCCAGCGAGAAAAATTAAAAAAATCATTGAGGAATCAGTGGCAACACTGGTTCGTTTTTAGCTAGTTGTGTAGAATATCGCTCTTGTGTTTGATTTTTGTGCTTATAAGTATTTCGTTAATTTTAATTAGTGTAATTGACTTTATTCACTGCATAAGTGAATAATTTAATTTAAATTTATAACGTTTTGCTTTATTTGTGCTTAGTTGTGATATAAATCACATTATTGTTTTAGTGCTTGGTAAGAGTATTTTTTTAAGTTTTCTGTGTAGTGTTTAATTTGTGTTCCTCTATTTGAGGGAACTTACCATATAGTTTTTTTTTTGTCTCTCCTCTGTATATCAATGTGTTTGTGCCCACTATTGTTTTAATAATATTTCCCCTACTTTTTTTTTGTTTTAGCCAAAGCTTTTAAAAGCTAGCTATAATTGTCCCTTTCCTTCCTGATTAACAAATACTTTTATAAATCCTAATCCTTCAATCGCTACCCTCTGTTATTCAACTTCGGTGGTGCAGTCAGTAAACACGCGGATATCCGATCTTCGTAGCGCTGGTTCGATTCCCAGCGGGGTTCACTTTTTTTTTTTTCTTTTTTTTTTTTTTTTTTTTCTTCTTTTTTTTTCTAATTTAATTTATATTATTAACACAAAAAAAAAGAGCTCTTTTTTTTTTTAAATTCTTATTAAATATCTATTACAACGCTTAATTTTCATTTTTCAAAATGACTTGCTCTGCAAAAAATTGTACGGAGAGCTCAAGTTCTTCCCCCCTGTTTGCCTGTTTTGGACCTTGTGGAAATCTTTACCACGCAAAATGCATCGGTTCAACTAATGCGTTTATCGAGAAGATTACCAATTCTAAATTTGCGTATTGGTATTGCACCGATTGCCGTAAACTTTCCTTGTCTCAGCTGGCTTTCAAAATGTCTAATTTTAAAGCGGACATTATGAAACTTTCAAAGGGGTTCGAAGAACTGCTTAGTAATTTTAAAGACGCAGTCTCTGGCTTTAGCTCATTAAAGCTCCCAAATGACCCGGTAGATGTCGGTACATCTACTGATGATCTATTACAGGACCCTCTTCCTCTTTTGATTCCACCCACGAAAGATGATTTGCCTGCGCAATCCTGTTCAACTGAACGTACTGATAACGAATCAGTTGCCAAAAAGAATAACAAAAGGGGACGTGATAATACAGTTGTTGTTAAAAACTCTGGTCCACCTTCTAAACGAACAAACATAACTATTAGTCCCCATCTTGATTTAGAATTAGCTCCTCCGGCTGAGGTTATAAATCAAAGTTCAATGATGGTCGTAGAAACAATCTCTGATGCAGATTGTGCTACAATTGCCAGTATAATAACTGATCCTAGGCCAATCAAAGCTGTTTCAAAACCTAGGTCCATATTTATTTCTCGCCTTGAACCAGATATTGCTGCGGATGATATTGTTTCCCACTTATTAGCTAATAATTGTATCCCTACAAATAATTCTATTAAGTGCACAAAAATCAGCAAAATAAATAGTTTCGTTTCTTCTTTCAAAATAGTAGCACATGCTTCTTATTTTGATTCTATTTGCAATATGAGTAATTGGCCTCCAGAAGCTCTTATTAAAGAATTTTCTGTAAAGAAAAATAGATCCACCCGAAATTTACCCAAAAATGAATCAAAAAACTAAGCAGGATTACCCTCTTCTACCAAAATGTAAGAGGGCTTCGCAGCAAAACTGCTGATATTTATATGAACTCCCAAGCTTTTTCACATGACATCTTTGTTTTGACTGAAACTTGGCTGAATTCAAGTTTTTTGGACACGGAACCTTTCAATCAAGAGTTTTTAGTATATAGAAAAGATCGTCATGTTGATAAGCCAAAAGAAGTGGGAGGTGGTGTTTTAATTGCAGTTAGAAGTAAATTTACGTCTTCGTCTTTATCTTTCCCTTTTAATCTCTCAATTGAATTAATCTGCATAAAATTAACAATACAAAACAAACAGTTTTATATATTAAATGCATATATTCCTCCAAAAAGTTCGGACGCAGTTTATGTGGAACTTTCTAAGGCCTTAGATTTTGTTATTGACTTGTCTTGCTCCAACAGCAACATATTACTTCTTGGTGATTTTAATTTACCCCACATAGAGTGGGTTCCCTCTGATGACGAATCCTATCAAGAAGCTTCTTTAACTTCTTCTCACAATGAGTTACTGCTTCTTGATAGAATAATTTCAACTGACTTACAGCAAATAAGCTGTATTAAAAACTCTAAAAATCGAATTCTCGATTTGGTATTTTCTTCAGACGCTAATAGTACTCTAGTTCTAGAATCTAGTTCCGGAATAACTAATATAGATAACTCAAAGTTAAAAGTTCAAGTGAGCTCAACTCCATGATTGCGTTTCGCCCAGGTACGATAGTTGGGCTCATCAGTTAGATGACTATCGTACCCTTCCAAGACGCAATTTTGTATCGATGTTTACCGACTAATATAAAAATCACAGCATTAAGATACTATGAATTTTATTATTCTAAGGGAATTTGGTTAAATTCAGACACTTAGAATTTCAAATGCCCGCGCTCAGGCTTTTTATAATAATTGAATATGAAGAAAATTTGAAAAGAAATTCTTCTGTTTAAGTGGAGTGACCGAATATATAATTCAAAGTTAAAAGTTCAAGTGAGCTCAACTCCATGATTGCGTTTCGCCCAACTATCGTACCTGGGCGAAACGCAATCATGGAGTTGAGCTCACTTGAACTTTTAACTTTGAATTATATATTCGGTCACTCCACTTAAACAGAAGAATTTCTTTTCAAATTTTCTTCATATTCAATTATTATAAAAAGCCTCAGCGCGGGCATTTGAAATTCTAAGTGTCTGAATTTAACCAAATTCCCTTAGAATAATAAAATTCATAGTATCTTAATGCTGTGATTTTTATATTAGTCGGTAAACATCGATACAAAATTGCGTCTTGGAAGGGTACGATAGTCATCTAACTGATGAGCCCAACTATCGTACCTGGGCGAAACGCAATCATGGAGTTGAGCTCACTTGAACTTTTAACTTTGAATTATATATTCGGTCACTCCACTTAAACAGAAGAATTTCTTTTCAAATTTTCTTCATATTCAATTATAATATAGATAACTATCATCCTCCTTTAGATATTTTTTTTTACCTGAGCAATCACCTTACTGAAAACAGTAACCCTTATGATTGCTCATATACTTTTGACTACAGAAAGGCAAACTTTCAATTGCTCTCAGATGAAATAGCCAGGTCTGGTATTGAGAATATATCAGTATCTGGCGATATTGACGAAGCAGTTTTTAGTTTTTATTCCATCCTTAATAACTGCATTAATAATACTATCCCTTTAAAATTATCTAAAAATAGAAACTTTTGCCACTCATGGTATACGAAAGAGCTAAGAACACTCCGAAATAAAAGAAACAAAGCATGGAAAGTGTACTTAAAAACTCTTTCGCCAGTAGACCACAACTCATATATTATCCTTTTTGAAGAATTTAAAACTCTTTCAAAACATCTATACACTAACCATGTAAACGAAATGGGTAGTTCTCTAAAAGATGACCCAAAGGCATTTTGGAGGTTTGTTAATTCGAAAAAAAACTCAGATGGTTATCCAGCAAACTTCATGTATGAAAATTGTTCGTTGCAGGATACCATTGATATTTGTAATGCTTTTGCGAAAAATTTTCGTAATTCTTTTGTTGACAAGCCCTTAGATGTCGACGAAAATAATTTTAAGAATTTACATACTTATGCTCAAACAAGTTGCAACAATATCCCAGTGCCACCGAGTACTGTTTTAGACTTTCTCTCATCATTAAATGATGATTATTCATCTGGTCCAGATGGAATTCCGCCTATATCTACTATTGAAAAAGTGTAAATTTATACTAGTTCAACCCCTTCAATTGTTGTTCGAGTTTTCTTTGAGGACAGGAGTATTTCCCAATTTATGGAAGAAATCGTTTCTAACACCAATCTTTAAAAAGGGTGACAAAACTGATATAATGAACTATAGGCCCATAGCAAAGCTCTCTTGTATTCCAAAGCTTTTTGAGCAAGTTGTATGTGAGAGCCTAGCATTTCATACTAAGAGTATTATATGCGATCAACAGCATGGATTTGTGAGAAGAAAATCAACGGTAACAAATCTCCTTACCTTTCTGCATAAATGTTCTAATGCATTAGAAAACGGGAATGAAGTTGATTGCATATACACTGACTTTTCAAAAGCATTCGATCAACTTAGTCATGAAATTATTGTATTCAAACTTAAAGCCTTTGGTTTTCCAACTTTTGTTACATCATGGATTAAGTCATACCTTGAAAAAAGATCTTACCAGGTAAAATTCAGAAATTGTCTTTCAAACCCATTTAGTGCTCACTCGGGTGTACCTCAGGGAAGCCATCTGGGCCCGTTTTTGTTCATTCTCGCTATAAATGATGTTACTTCATGTATCCGATGTAGTAATATTCTTATATATGCTGACGATATGAAAATTTTTAAAACAATACAATCAAATCATGACCATATTCTCCTGCAGGCTGATATTAACAATTTTAGCGTTTGGTGTGGGAAAAATGGTCTTTCTCTTAACCCAGTAAAATGTCAAACTATAACTTTCTCAAAAAAACGAGTAGTGAGTGCTTTTGACTATTCCATTTCACAGCACACACTCTGTCGTGTTTTTAGTTTCAAAGACCTGGGTGTTCACTTTAGTTCTGATCTAGATTTCATAGTACATATTAATTATATTGTAAATAAGGCGAGTTCCATGCTTGGATTTATAAAACGCTGGGCAAAGGAATTTAAAGACCCGTATGTTACTCTCTCTTTATACAATTGCTATGTAAGACCCCATCTTGAGTACGCCTCCCAAGTATGGACTCCCTTTTACGAAATTCATAAAAGCCGTATTGAATCAATACAACATAACTTCATTCGTTTTGCCTTGAAAGGTCTTCCTTGGGCTGATCCGTATAACCTCCCACCTTATGAACATAGAATCATGCTTCTGCAACTTCAAACTTTATGTCAAAGACGTGTTAATAATGATTTAATATTTTTTCACCAACTTATCAGTGGCGAAATTGATGCTCCTGACTTATTAGCCTGTATAGGTATAAACTACCGTGGGGGATCCCACCACCTTCGAAGATTTGAACTGTTTCACGTTCCTTTTCATAGAACCAATTATGGTACTCACGAACCTCTTAATGGTATGTGCAAACTTTTTAATTTGAACGCTGCCTCAGTTGATTTTAACATAAGTAAAGTAGGGTTAAAAAGACTGTTGCGAACCAGTGTTCCACTCTCGTGAATTTCCTATATCTTGATTATACCTTAACTTATTTATGTATATGTTTTATATTATGTGTCTAATTTTGTAATTTGTTTAATTTTGTATATTTTTATTTATTTATGTGCTTGTGTTAGCTCTGCTTAATCTACTAACCACTAACACATGCACTCATGATGAGCCTCTGATTGTAGAATGCAGCTTGCTTTAAGCTCATTACAATACAGAATTCTGAAGTGAAAAAAAAAAAAAAAAACTGCTTTTTCCTTGAGGAATGGAAGCTGTACCTGCCACTTTTCAGCTTATTCCTTTGATGAATTTAACATGGGCGTGTCATCGGCGGGAAGCACATGCCACTTTCTCGATGAAAATTCACAAACGAATTCACTACTTCAATGGAAGTTGTTTATTCACCGACCCAGGTGATGAAAAACATGGTGATTGCATAATCTGTGAATTCACTACATACGGGTATTTAGCTTATTCATCAGTTCAATAATTTCGATGAAAAATCTAATGAAAATTCAGTTATGAAATCACCAGGTTAGTGGTAGATTCTTTTTCATCAATTAAATCCTCTCATTTGTATTGTTTACTAAATCCCATCGGTAATGCACCCTTTAATTTAAAATGAAAACAAACAAAAATGTTGTTTCCATTTCAAATCAAAAATTTTTGGCGTTTCGACAAACGCAATTTTTATTGACTTCAGTTCGTCTTACATGGATTTTTTTACAGAAAGTCACTGTGAACTGTATCCAACAAAATGAGAATTTATAGTTGCCAAAAAATTATAAACTACTTTGTGCATTACTATTCATCGTTGGAATCATCGATTACAATTCACCATGAGTTTCACTCACATTTGTTTTTTTTTTTTTGCTCTCGCCATGAACACTTTACAAAGCAGATGAGTGGATTCAAACAATGAACTAATGATCTTGTACATTACTTTTCCACAACTTTTTCATCACATACTTTTCCCTTTTAAATTCACCGAAATAAAGGGTCGTTTCATAAACACAAAGCAGAAAGTGGAATCAAAGCTACGAACTGAGGAAACTTTGCATTACTCTTCACCTACTAAATCATTGCACGTCGTTTCTCTTATGATTTGGCAAGTGAATTCATTGATTATTTCAGCAATAAATTTCATTGAGGACGATATTTCCCGCTGGGTATCTACCCTCATAAGAAAACAAAAACTACAAAAGAAATGAAGATACAATATACAATCAACATTTATCATATTTATTATTCCCAAACGAGAAAAAATAAAACAGACAAAACTTCACAAATAGCGCTTCGCGCACAACCACACCAAAGCAAAAAATCACATATCCCAGCGGGAAATATCGTCCTCAATGAAATTTATTGCAGAAATAATCAATGAATTCACTTGCCAAATCATAAGAGAAACGACATGCAATGATTTAGTAGGTGAAGAGTAATACAAAGTTTCCTCAGTTCGTAGCTTTGATTCCACTTTCTGCTTTGTGTTTATGAAACGACCCTTTATTTCGGTGAATTTAAAAGGGAAAATTATGTGATGAAAAAGTTGTGGAAAAGTAATGTACAAGATCATCAGTTCATTGTTTGAATCCACTCATCTGCTTTGTAAAGTGTTCATAACGAGAACAAAAAAAAAAAAAAACTAATGTGAATGAAACTCATGGTGAATTGTAATCGATGATTCCAACGATGAATAGTAATGCAAAAAGTAGTTTATAATTTTTTGGCAACTATAAATTCTCATTTTGTTGGATACAGTTCACAGTGACTTTCTGTAAAAAAGTCCATGTAACACGAACTGAAGTCAATAAAAATTGCGTTTGTCGAAACGTCAAAAATTTTTGATTTGAAATGGAAACAACATTTTGGTTTGTTTTCATTTTAAAATAAAGGGTGCATTACCGATGGGATTTAGTAAACAATACAAATGGGAGGATTTAATTGATGAAAAAGAAACTAGCACTAACCTGGTGATTTCATAACTGAATTTTCATTAGATTTTTCATCGAAATTATTGAACTGATGAATAAGCTAAATACCCGTATGTAGTGAATTCACAGATTATGCAATCACCATGTTTTTCATCCCTTGGGTCGGTGAATAAACAACTTCCATTGAAGTAGTGAACTCGTTTGTGAATTTTCATCGCGAAAGTGGCATGTGCTTCCCGCCAATGACACGCCCATGTTAAATTCATCAAAGGAATAAGCTGAAAAGTGGCAGGTACAGCTTCCATTCCTCAAGGAAAAAGCAGGTTTTTCCTCAATGATTTTTTTATTTTTTCCCGCTGGGTATAGGTAATATCCCTTCCACCCAGCGGGAAATATCGTCCTCAATGAAATTTATTGCTGAAATAATCAATGAATTCACTTGCCAAATCATAAGAGAAACGACATGCAATGATTAAGTAGGTGAAGAGTAATGCAAAGTTTCCTCAGTTCGTAGCTTTGATTCTACTTTCTGCTTTGTGTTTATGAAACGACCCTTTATTTCGGTGAATTTAAAAGGGAAAAGTATGTGATGAAAAATTTGTGGAAAAGTAATGTACAAGATCATCAGTTCATTGTTTGAATCCACTCATCTGCTTTGTAAAGTGTTCATGGCGAGAACAAAAAAAAAAAACAAATGTGAGTGAAACTCATGGTGAATTGTAATCGATGATTCCAACGATGAATAGTAATGCACAAAGTTGTTTATAATTTTTTGGCAACTATAAATTCTCATTTTGTTGGATACAGTTCACACTGACTTTCTGCAAAAAAGTCCATGTAAGATGAACTGAAGTCAATATAAATGCGTTTGCCAAAACGCCAAACATTTTTGATTTGAAATGGAAACAGCTTTTTGGTTTGTTTTCATTTTAAAATAAAGAGTGCATTGCCGATGGGATTTAGTAAACAATACAAATGGGAGGATTTAATTGATGAAAAAGAACCTACCACTAACCTGGTGATTTCATAACTGAATTTTCATTAGATTTTTCATCGAATTTATTGAACTGATGAAAAAGCTAAATACCCGTATGTAGTGAATTCACAGATTATGCAATCACCATGTTTTTCATCACCTATGTCGGTGAATAAACAACTTCCATTGAAGTAGTGAATTCGTTATTGAATTTTCATCGAGAAAGTGGCATGTGCTTCCCGCCAATGACACGCCCATGTTAAATTCATCAAAGGAATAAGCTGAAAAGTGGCAGGTACAGCTTCCATTCCTCAAGGAAAAAGCAGGTTTTTCCTCAATAATTTTTTTAATTTTTCCCGCTGGCAACCAACGAATACATTTACCAACACTTTACTCCCTATCCTTATACCTACCCAAAATTAAATAATGAAAAAAATAAAAATCGTACAGTTTGGTTTGTGCACTGTTTTTTTTTGTTCAATGGACAAAGAGTAATGCCGGATTTACACGATTGGAAGACTGCCAGTATAATGACGAAAGCAACAACAAAAGAATGGACAGATTCATTCTTTTTGTCATTATACTGGCAGCTTTCCATTCGTGTAAATCCGGCATAAGTAGTGGAATGTGGAAGGGAACAAAAACAAAAAGAGGCTGGCTGTGTGCGCTGTGCGCAAATACCTTTTTTTTTGTTTCTTTATGTGTCGTATGCGTACCACTCGAACGATGTTTGTTCGAAGATCAACCATGTTCTTAAGGGCCCAGCCCATAGAATCCGTTGCGTCCGTTGCGGCGACGGAGCCATTGATGTTGCCGGATGCGACGGATTGAGGTAGCCCAATGAATGCGTTGACGTTCACATAATAACCAGTTGAAATTCAAACACACACACATAACCACTTGAAATTCAAACACACACACATGACAACCACTTGAAATTCAAACACACACACATAACAACCACTTAAAATTCAAACTCACACAAAAAAAGTTCCTGTCAACGCATCTGCCGGAGAGAAAAAGTTAAAAGTTCGGCTACTCTGTCCGTTGCGTCCGACGCTTGCGCTGTTATTGGGCCAGTTCCCATAAGAAAACATGTATTTTATTGAGCTGTCAGTTGAATGCGTCGCCACAACGGACGCAACGGATTCTATGGGTCGGGGCCTTTAGGGGTGGGTTTTTTATTTTAGTTTTTTTTATTCGAATATAAAAATCTTCGAATCTGAGTTCGAACTTTTGTCCGGAGGCCTCTTAAAACCGAAAATGCTACTAAATTCACCCATGCGTTTCTGAGAAAATGGCCACACTGGCCACTTTTCAGTATTTTTGGTATAACTCGGAAACTATAAGCTGAATTTGACAATTTCTTACTCAAAACTTTTCGTTCAAAATTAGATTTTCTAAAGAAATGAAGGGTTAAGAAAATTTATAGGAAAATCTAAGCAGGAATAGGTAACAAAAACCAACACAAAAAAAAAACGAAAAAACAATGATTTTGAACTTAATTTTTCGGAGCAACTTTGACTCAAAACATTTTTTAACAAAAAAAGTAAGATTAAAATCATGTTTAAAAAGTAACTTTTTTTTTAAATTGTCAGAGATAACCTTCCTAACATCGCCAAAAAATCATAAGGTATTTTCTGTAGCTAAGCTAATTTAACATTATTTGTCCTAAAGTAATTAGTTTGTTCACAAAACGTCTGATATCCGCCATAGACATCATTCATTACATATAAATACAAAATCAAATTCCACATGTATTAGCAATTAATCAATAAGTATTTCCTCGAGATATAACAGAGCGATGCATTTAATAACCAATTAACTAATATTTAATTAACATCCCCTTTGCTTTCCTCACCGCCTCTAAAATCAAATAAAGTAGGTACATAAACAAACATACACACATTATATTCACTCAAAATGCACATCAAACGAGATTTAAATTAAACCTGATATATGTATGTATTTAGATGTAGAGTGACAATAATGATAGAGAAGGCCAATTTAACGTAAGTCCAACAATTCTGTCTGAGTTTTCGTGTTGCACCACTGCAGCCTTATCGCCTTCTTCAGAGACGTCCAAAAAGTTAGCTCGCCAACATAGGCATAAATAATTAAAAACTTTATTAGAATTGTATGCTCTTTTTGTGCTATTTTTGTGTTGCTTTCACGATTTTTGTGCTGTAATATATTTTTTTGTATGCAATGTTGTGCTACCTTAAATTTAAGCTAGCATAACTTTGTCAATTATTAACCAATTGCAATGAGACTGGTTTCATAGTTCTGTGCTCTTTTTGTGTTATTTATGTATGTTTGAGAAAATTAATTTTAATGTTTAGTTGTTTCTTAAATGCAATATTGTGCCGCCTTATATTTAAGTTAGCATAACTTTGTCAATTATGAACCTATTCTAATAAAAGTCGTGTCAAAAATGTGTGCTCTTTTTGTGTTATTATTCAATGTTAGACCTTTGATGTATATAAAGCTAGCAGGACACTTTTGGAAATTCATGTTAAAAACTATCGTATCATTAGTTGCTACTTAATTGCAAATTAGTTGCGCAAAAAAAAAAAAAATAATTGCTTTCTTGGTTTGCGAAAAAATGGGTGTCCTGTTAACTTCATATGAAGTTAGCAGGACAACTTTCTAAAAAATAAAGATAATCGAGCTAAAAAACAGTTTATTATTGAGAACTAATTAATTGCGAATTAGTTACGCAAAAAAAAACTTATTGCATTTTTGGTTTGCGAAAAAATGGATGTCCTGCCAACTTCATATGAACTAAGCAGGACAACTTTCTCAAAAATAAAGATAATCGAGCTGAAAAAAGTTTATTATTGAGAACTAAATTAATTTCGAATTAGTTACGCAAAAAAAAAATTAATTGCATTTTTGGTTTGCGAAAAAATGGGTGTCCTGCTAGCTTCATATGAACTTGGCAGGGCACAAATTTTTCGCAAACCTAAAACGCAATACAAATTTTTTTTGCGTAACTAATTCGCATTTAATTAGTTCTCAACAACAAAATTTTTTCAGCTCGATTATCTCCATTTTTGAGAAAGTTGTCCTGCTAAGTTCATATGAAGTTAGCAGGACACCCATTTTTTCGCAAACTAAAAATGCAATAAAACTTTTTTTTGCGTAACTAATTCGCAATTAATTATTTCTCAACAACCAAGTTTTTTCAGCTCGATTATCTCCTTTTTTGAGAAAGTTGTCCTTCTAAGTTCATATGAAGTTAGCAGGACACCCATTTTTTGCAAACCAAAAATGCTATTAAATTTTTGTTTACGTAACTAATTCGCAATTAATTAGTTCTCTATAACCAACTTTTTTCAGCTCGATTATCTCCTTTTTTGAGAAAGCTGCCCTGTTAAGTTCACGTGAAGTTCGCAATACGCCTATTTTTCGCAAAGGAACAAAAAATTCATTTTTTTCTGCGTAACTAATTCGCAATTAATTAGTTCTCCACAACCAACTTTTTTCGGATCGTTTATCTACATTTTTGAGAAAGTTGTCCTGCTAGGTTCATATGAAGTTAGCAGGACACCCACTTTTTCGCAAACCAAAAATGCTATACATTTTTTGTTTGCGTAACTAATTCGCAATTAATTAGTTCTCCACAACCAACTTTTTTTGGATCGTTTATCTACATTTTTGAGAAAGTTGTCCTGCTAGGTTCATATGAAGTAAGCAGGACACCCATTTTTTCGCAAACCAAAAATGCAATTAATTTTTTTTTGCGTAACTAATTCGCAATTAAGTAGCAACTAATGATTGGATAGTTTTAAAAATGAATTTCCAAAAGTGTCCTGCTAACTTTATGTACATAGACCTGTGTTATTGAGTAACGAAATTAGTGACAATACGTCCGTAAGACGTTTTAGAAAGTATCAAATCTACCCGGTGCCGTGAAATAAGGTCAAATTTCAAATACTAAATACTGCCAAACCGATTTGTGAAAAAAGACCAAATGTGACCTTTTTTCACTGTACGAAAGCAATTACTTTGTAACGTCTGTGAAGTTAGCAGGGCAACTTTCACCCACGCAAATGGGACCTTCACAGGAATTTGCAGTTTTTTTTGCATTTTTTTTGCATTTCTATTCCCGATTTTGCCGTTCGCCAAATAAGGGTGTAATTTAGTGACCTGCTAACTTCACAGTGAAGTTAGCAGGTCACATGGTGTATCTCAGGAACCAAGCATGCTAAGAACTTGCAGTAAGGCTCCAAATTTGCAGTTTTTTTGCATTTCAAGAATAGGCTAGGTCAAAATTTTGAAGTCCTTTTTTTGAAAAAAATTTCATACTGACCTGCTAACTTCACAGTGAAGTTAGCAGGTCACATGGTGTATCTCAGGAACCAAGCATGCTAGGAACTTGCAGTAAGGCTCCAAATTTGCAGTTTTTTTTTGCATTTCAACGATAAGCTAGGTCAAAATTTTGAAGTCCTTTTTTTGAAAAAAATTTCATACTGACCTGCTAACTTCACAGTGCAGTTAGCAGGTCACATGGTGTATCTCAGGAACCAAGCATGCTAGGAACTTGCAGTAAGGCTCCAAATTTGCAGTTTTTTTGCATTTCAAGAATAGGCTAGGTCAAAATTTTGAAGTCCTTTTTTTGAAAAAAATTTCATACTGACCTGCTAACTTCACAGTGAAGTTAGCAGGTCACATGGTGTATCTCAGGAACCAAGCATGCTAGGAACTTGCAGTAAGGCTCCAAATTTGCAGTTTTTTTGCATTTCAAGAATAGGTTAGGTCAAAATTTTGAAGTCCTTTTTTTGAAAAAAATTTCATACTGACCTGCTAACTTCACAGTGAAGTTAGCAGGTCACATGGTGTATCTCAGGAACATAGCATGCTAGGAACTTGCAGTAAGGCTCCAAATTTGCAATTTTTTTTGCATTTCAAGAATAGGCTAGGTCAAAATTTTGAAGTCCTTTTTTTGAAAAAAAATTTATACTGACCTGCTTACTTCACAGTGAAGCTAACAGGTCACATGGTGTATCTCAGGAACCATGCGTGCTAGGAATTTGCAGTAAGGCTCCAAATTTGCAGTTTTTTTGCATTTCAACGATAGGCTATGTTCAAAATTTGAAGTCCTCAATTTAAAAATTTCCCAAATTTGACTTCAATATGAAGCAAGTAAGCACATCGTTTATCTCACGAACCAAGCATTCTAGGAACTTGCAGTAAGGCTCCAAATTTGCGGTTTTTTGCATTTAAACGATAGGCTTGGTTCAAAATTTGAAGTCCTCAATTTGAAAAAGAATGGAGAACCCTACAATCTTAAGTTCGGACAGTATATATATAAATATTATTCGTTGGATAGTGTTTTTTATGCTGTCTTGCGCGCTTTTAGTTTTGTATTTTGTTTTTTAATTATTATTAAATATTATAAAAAAAAATTTAAAAAAACATATTGGTACCTATCCTATTTTTAAATATAACTAAGTTTCGAAATGAGTTACCTTCTAGGTATTAATTTCAGGCAAATAACTAATATGCTTGCTTTTTCTTTGTTTATTTTTTATTTTTCAAAAAGACCTGAACTGACTCTTTGATTTGTATGTATTAGGAAGATTTAAATTTAAGTTATCTCTAATTGATTGAAGAATATGTTCAAAAAATATTTGTAACTAGATATTTTTTAAAATGGTTCATTTTTTAGTTCTGAAATCCTATAAACCAACGAACATTTGAAAACAGATAATCGGATTAAGAAACCAAAATTTCTGTGTCTTTATTTTTATTAGATTCCAATTTATTTTTGACATGATAAGGATGAAATTTAGGGTGGGATAAATTGTTGTTATTTTGGTGTTTGACCACTATTTTCAAAATCGCGACCAGTATCGGCTTAGAACATTTATGTTTTGTAGCACTTTGATTAAGAAAATATTGGGTATGCATTGCATATAATGAAGTGATACTAAGACGATACAATTACCTTGAAGAAAGTGATAGTCTTTTTTAAGCAGTATTTTCCCCTCAAAACAAGTAAATCATTAAAAACACCTGAAGACCATTAATTGTTTGTGGAATTTTTGGATTATTATTTTCCATGTCCAATTAGTATTCTGAATTTCATCAACATACAAATATATATATTCTATAATGTAAATATATGTATTGTATAATGTTTGTGGTGGCCTGTATTTTGGATGGGAAATGTTTTACATGTTTTTGGGAAAATACAGCCTAAAAAGAACTATGTATGACCTTCTTAAGGATGCTTGTATAGCTTTAGATTCGCTTAAATAAGCCTCAGCGTTAAGAATACCTTTAAATTATGTGCTATTATTATTATTGTGGCTGCAATTTTTGAAAATGGTTTTCGAACGTCAAAATTACAAAAATGACTCCCACCCTAAATTTAATTTATAAGCATGTCAAAAATAAATTGCAATCATAAACAAAAAAGAAAAAGCAAGCAATTTGGTTATTTGTCTGAAATTAATACCTAGTGGGTAATTCATTTCGAAACTTAGTTATGTTTAAAAATAGGATAGGTACCAATATGTTTTTTTAATTATTTTTTTTTAAATATTTAATAATAATTAAAAAACAAAATACAAAGCTAAAAGCGCGCAAGGCAGCATAAAAAACACTATCCAACGAATAATATTTATATATATACTGTCCAAACTTAAGATTTTAGGGTTTTCCATTTTTTTTTTTCAAATTAAGGACTTCAAATTTTGAACCAAGCCTATCGTTTAAATGCAAAAAACCGCAAATTTGGAGCCTTACTGCAAGTTCCTAGAATGCTTGGTTCGTGAGATAAACGATGTGCTTACTTTCTTCATATTGAAGTCAAATTTGGGAAATTTTTAAATTGAGGACTTCAAATTTTGAACATAGCCTACCGTTGAAATGCAAAAAACCTGCAAACTGAGATACACCATGTGACCTGTTAGCTTCACAGTGAAGTTAGCAGGTCAGTATGAAATTTTTTTCAAAAAAAGGACTTCAAAATTTTGACCTAGCCTACTCTTGAAATGCAAAAAAACTGCGAATTTGGAGCCTTACTGCAAGTTCCTAGCATGCTTGGTTCCTGAGATACACCATGTGACCTGCTTACTTCACTGTGAAGTTAGCAGATCAGTATGAAATTTTTTTCAAACAAAGGACTTCAAAATTTTGACATAGCCTATTCTTGAAATGCAAAAAAACTGCAAATTTGGAGCCTTACTGCAAGTTCTTAGCATGCTTGGGCCCTGAGATACACCATGTGACCTGCTAACTTCACTGTGAAGTTAGCAGGTAAGTATGAAATTTTTTTCAAAAAAAGGACTTCAAAATTTTGACATAGCCTATTCTTGAAATGCAAAAAAACTGCAAATTTGGAGCCTTACTGCAAGTTCCTAGCATGCTTGGTTCCTGAGATACACCATGTGACCTGCTAACTTCACTGTGAAGTTAGCAGGTCAGTATGAAATTTTTTTCAAAAAAAGGACTTCAAAATTTTGACCTAGCCTATTCTTGAAATGCAAAAAAACTGCAAATTTGGAGCCTTACTGAAAGTTCCTAGCATGCTTGGTTCCTGAGATACACCATGTGACCTGCTAACTTCACTGTGAAGTTAGCAGGTCACTAAATTACACCCTTATTTGGCGAACTGCAAAATCAGGAATAGAGATGCAAAAAAAATGCAAAAAAACTGCAAATTCCTGTCAAGGTCCCATTTGCGTGGGTGAATGTTGCCCTGCTAACTTCACAGACGTTACTTTGTACAATATTTAATAGAGAAACTGGTAAAACCGTGTTTAGTAATGTAAAAGAGCATTTAAATGTAAAGCTAATTCAATGTTATTACTTGATTCAAAATTGAAATTTTTGAAGACACCTTATTGGTACTGCAAAACTTAAAGATTTTCCGCTATAAAATGCCTTCATATAGAATTGTTTAGCTTACGCATCAAAAATAATTTATTAATCTCTAGTTTTGTATAGGTAAACGAAAGTTACAAATTCAATAGCTACTTTCTTAAATTTGCGTAAGGTTAAAATTCGAGCGAATTTTTCATTTTCACACCCCAAATTGATCTTCCCTTGGTACAAAATTTTTTTTCCGGTACGCTTGCACGAATTTAAGGGCATAATTTTAGGACCTAATTTTAGGACCTAATTTTAGTAGTAGATCATTTAAATTCATGAAAGTTTTTCAAACTTCATTGTCACGCTTGTGACTGAAAAGGCAAAGAAGTTGAAATTAAAATCGAAAATAAAAAGTTTTGTTCAAAAACACCGCTCCGAAATTAAAATTATTATTGAAGCTACGTTTTCATGTTGAATAACGAAAGTCTCCTTAGGCAAAATATTTAGTAGTACCGACCATAGAGCAGAATTCCTGTCCAAAATAAAAAAAAAAAACAGTTCGCTCAAGCACAAATTTTAAAGTGCAATAAGGCCAAATTGGTCTTACTTCTGAAATAAGAAATAAGACCAACTGTTGAATTTGGTCTCATTTCAATATTGCAAAGTGAAATTAGGCCAAATTTCCGAGTTTGGCCTTATTGCGCTCAGCCTTATTTCACGGCAACAATCTACCCTAGCTATTCGAACAAAAATTAAAAACAGAAAATAGGTATAGATAGGTACCCTACATGAACATACAAACTTCCCAAACTAATTAAAATATAGTCTATAACTTTTGACATGCGAAAATACCTATATTTGCATTTATGTTTGTCTCTTAAATCAAAATCATATTTATAAAACCAACTCCTCGCCGCGCCGAGTGAGATCAGTCGGCTATACTTACGGTGACCATATTTCTTTGAGCAAAACCCGGGACAAAAAGTGAACAATTTTTAAAGTGAAAAAATTTGACTCTTCTATTATTTTTATCAAGTAATATCTAAAATTAAGTTTAAAAAATTACAGAAAAACAAACGAAAGGAAATTCTTAAAAAGAAAGGACCGTTAAATTGAACTATAATCTCTTCACAACGTAACAAACTAAAAACAAAAAAAAACTTATGATTTTTAATTTTATTATCTATTAGAATAATTCAGTCTTCTGTTAACAAAGCAACTAAGGGCCAGTTTTTCAGTGCCGAGTTAACTCTTAGTTTAATTCAGAGTTAGCTAGTCCTGTGCCTACGTTCTGTAACTCTCGCATCGAAAAAACTGGTCGAGAAACGATGAAAATTGAAACAAAATGCATGAGTTTTGTTCCATGTTTCAACGTTTCTCGACTGATTTTATCGATGCGAGAGTAACAGAACGTAGGTACTGAAAATAAGTTAACCTTGAGCAATTTCAGAAGTAGTTTTTTAGTTGAGGATTAATTTATTCTTTCAGCTGTTAATAATCTATTGAAATAGATGTTCGACAGTACGATACATGGATACCACAATCGAAATCGGCATCGTGCCACAATTGAGAATTTATATCCTGAGTTAACTCGCCAAAATAGGTAAATTAACTCGGAGTTAACATAGGACTTAGATTTATTGAAAAACACGTTTCTGGAGTTAACTTAGGTTTAACGCCAAGGCTAGGATGAGATCACACTGAAAAACTGACCCTAAATTTTTAAATAATACATTTAAGTTAAATGTAAATTATATATAACTACAGCTAAGAAATAACGTTCCGTAATGCACACTAAGCAAATTTTAAAACATGTTTCTTTGTTTTCAAAACAAGATTTTTGGAAAATCAATGAATTAATGAATGCGTTCAGTGGGCATTCAAATATAATTTTTTTTATTTATTTAAATTATATGAAACTTAAGAGAATGTACAAATACGGGACAAATAACTAAATACGGGACACTTGTACGTCCCGGGTTTCTTAAAAAATAAACCGGGACAGGCTATACAAAGACGGGACTGTCCCGGTAAACTCGGGACGGATGGTCACCGTAGCTATACTACATAAAATATGTAATGGGAAATATTCAAAATTGTTTTTGTAACACTTTTTAAAGGCCTGGTGAAACAGAGCGTGCAATCGGTTAATAGTTGACAGAGTAGTGCTAGTTTCAACTTAAGGGGGTACAAGGTAAAACATTGCATACAAAAAAAAAAAATAAACATATAAACCAATTTTTTTAATGCAGATATGAAACACATAAAGAGCATACAATTATGAAACTGGTTTCATTGAAATCAGTTAGTAATTGACAAAGTTGTGCAACCTTTAATTCAAGGTGACACAGAATTGCATACAAAAACAAAATAACCTTACAATCAATTTTTACTTGCGATTATAGGTACTATAAGGCAAGTTTTGGATTCGTGCAAAAAAAAAATATGAGATAACAATCAAACATGATATTACGATGATAGAGAACACCAAAAAAGTGGGTGGCACAATTCTGTCTGTCTGTCTGTCTGTCTGTCTGTCTGTTTGTCTGTCTGTCTGTCTGTCTGTCTGTTCGTCTACAGCCTAAACCGCTCGATCGATTTTCTTCAAACTTGGTACATAGTGCTTTTTGATGATTCTGCCGACACGTTTTTTTTCATTTTTTTTTAGAACCAAAAATAACGGTACCTGCCATACATTTTTTTTTTGCAAATTTACATAATCGTATTTTTCTCAAAAACGGCTCGACAACTTTTCTTAAAAAAAAATCAATAAATTTATTTTAGTAAAGGCTTTCTTTGGGTGGAAAACCATTTTTCAAAAATGGTTATTAATGGTACCTCCCAAAGAACCATTTTTTTATTTTTGATTTTCTTCAAAACGGTACGACCGATTTCAATTATTTTTTTTATACAGAAGCTTCCAAAAAATATAAATAGTTTTGTGTACCAAAATTTTTGAAAAAATGTTTATTGGATTTTTAAAAAATGTTTCAAAATTTTTTTTTGAAAATCAAATATTTCGAAAACGACATTATAGATTTATTTGAAACTCGATATTTAAGACTTTTTTAGTACTTTCTAAAATATTTTTAGAAAAAATTTTACATTTATGAAAAAATAACGGTACCTTCCATACAAAAGTTAAAAAACCACAAAGGAAAATATTTTTTTGCTTAAAAACGACTCCTACGATTTTGATTAAACTTTTTGTATATACTAAAATTAGTACGATCTACTACCAAAAATTATAAAATTTTACACTTTGCAACTATTAATAGTACCTGTCATAGAACGTATTTTTTTATTTTGAATTTTCTCGTTATCGGCTGAACGGATTTAGATGAATTTTTTTATGTAAAAATTTCAGATAAAATCAAATAATATTGCATATCAAAATTTAATTTTAAATTTTTTTTTCCCATACAATCATATTCCATGAATTAAGATGGCATACTTTTTTTCACCTCAAACTGTCAAAAGAGTTGTTTTAGCTAATTTAAATGTCGTATTTCATGCTTCTTTACATTTTTCTCTCATAATTTCCATGTTTGTAAATACAATTTTCTTAAACTCGCAGTGTCGTGAACATAAGAGCAAGTACGTGCGACCCAGTCGTGCATTTTATTTTAAATGCAGAAAAATAACACACAAAGAGCACAAAATTATGACACCGCTCTTATTAAAATCGGTTAATAATTGACAAAGTTATGCTAGCTTAAATTTAAGGTAGCACAACATTGCATACAGAAAAATATATTACAGCACAAAAATCAAACACAAAATGAGAATAAAATTCTAATAAAATTTTTAATTATTTGTGCTTATGTTGGCGAGCTTACATTTTGGACGTAATTCAGAGTATCGTTTGCATACTCAAAATGTTCAAATAAACACAAATTAAATTTGGCAGGAATTGACAATTTTCAGAAGTAAACGAAGGGATCTTATGAGTATGACCGTCCATTTTGTCCAACTTTAATATCAATAAAGTCACAAACTTTAAATTTGCAGTATTTTCTGAGCTAGTCAAACACAGTCGGGTCACTTAATTTCATCTCTTTAGAACTAGTAATTTCTGAGATATAGGACTTTAAAAGTCTATAAATCGCTAAAACCGTAACTAATTGACTAACTGAATGACTCACTCACTCACTCACTGATAGATCATCAAAATTATGGAGCAATTCTTGACACCGTAGAAAGTTGAAATGTTGCACTACGGTAGATCTTGTGGTCCATAAAAAGGAAAAAATCGAAAATCTACAATTTTCCATTTAGTATCCGTATCCACCGACTTTATCAAAAATTCATATAAATTATATGGAGCACTTTTGATTATTGTAGAACGATACCAATTGGTAGATCAATAGGGTTTGAAGTGCATAAAAGAATAAAGGAAAAACATTGTAAAATTTCTACCCAGGAGGCGTGGCATCCGCCCTAATTCTTATATGGTGCACTTGCGGTTGTTGTAGAATGGTGAGAACTGCTAGAGAGGTAGGGATAGCTTGCAGAGCATATAAAGAGGAGGGTAACAAAATTGAGATTTTCCATTCAGGGGGCGTGGCATCCACCCACTTTTTCAGAATTGCTGCTTGTATATGGAGCAGTTTTGGTTGTTATAGAATGATGAAATTTATTAGAGCGGTTGGGATTGATTTTCACCTGGAAAAATTAAATCTTTGCAAAAAGGAATGAAATCACAACAAACACATAAATGTTAAAAAAAGAGCCAAGTTTTTGTTTTTGCGTTCAATAAACCTGTGTATCAGCCATAAAAAGTAATGAGATCTAAAATATACATATGCCAAGTTTTAAGTTCTTGAAGTTTAGTATCAAATATCTTAAGTTGAGTAAATCGCAACAACTCCAAGTTTTCTCTTAAATAAAAAAAATTCTGTCATAACCTGGAGTTGTTTCGATATTATTCTAGTTAAGATATTTGATATTAGCCCTATTTTTAGTGCATTCTTATCTTCTCTTAAAAAAAAAGTAGCCTGTTTGGTATAACTCCATATTGTTGTTGTGTTTAACATGGTACTATTTTCTAATCGAAGATTTTTATCTTCAAATTTTTAAATTTTTATCACTAAAATGCACGGCTATTATAAGCTTCATGAGCTTATAAGTTAAAATTCATTCTTTTTTGTGTCTGACTTTTCACGCACAGGTTTTATTGTACTTATAAGAACTTGGCTATTTTCTTAACATGTTTTTGTTGTGATTTAAACTAGCTCAAAAAACTTTTTTGATATATAGGGTCTTGTGAATAAAAAAAAGCTAAAGCCAAAACTTGGATTTTTAAGCCCTAGGTTGTGTGTGATTAAAAACAAGCTTAATACTAGAAACTAAAATGTCTTCTAGTAAAAGCTATTTTAAAATAGCTAAAGCAAGATTCTTGTAGCTTTAGCTTGTTTTTCCAGCTTAAGCTCCAAATTGTGTGATTACTAATAGCTTAAGCTAGATTATTATAGTTAAAGCTACAAAAATATCAAGATTCCTGTACCCTCAACTAGAAAGCTTGGACTATTTTTTTTACATGAAAACTATGGGTCTTGTGAATAAACAAATAGCTTAAGCTAGAACTTGGATTTTAAAAATTTCCTTGCGTTTCTCTTCGATCCAAAAAATAATAATTTCAGCTTAAGCTTCTAAGCCAAAACATGTGAATAAACAAACGAAAGCTGAAATATTAAGCTTAAGTTGAATTTTCTAGCTAAAGCTATTTAGCGTAATCTTTTTTTTATTCACATGAAATAAAGCTTAAGCTAGAACAGTCTAGATTTAGCTACAAGTAAAAGCTATTACTAGCTAGCTTTAGCCCATAGGTTGGGGTGAATAAGGTAGCACGCAAAAAAGTTAAAAATCGTTGGAGCGATTTTGCAAAAATTCATTTATTATAAATCAAATTTTTAAAACATTCTAAAGGATCATAAAAATTAAATTTAAAAAAAATGTCAACTTGTTTTTGAGATATCGAATTTTCAAAAAAATATAGATTTGAAACTTTTCTTAAAATTTCAAAAATTTCTTTTTTTGAAATTCTAGTACGCAATATTATTTAAAACTTTTACATATAAAAAAATAATCGTAGTATGTTTAGCAGATAATGAGAAAATTAAAAATAAAAAACAATTCCATGAGAGGTACTATTAATAGTTGCTAAGTGTAAATTTCTATAATTTTTGGAAAAAAAATTTCCTCAATGGTTTTTTAACTTTTGTAAGGAAATATTAAATATCAAAATATTTAAAAAAAACTCTTAAGTATTTGATTTTCAAAAAAAAAATTAAATATTTTTTTAAAAATCCAAATAATATTTCTTTTAAAAATGATGGTACACAATACCTACATATTATTTATGTATTATAGAAATTTCTGTAAGCTAAAGTATATGGAAATCAATCACACCTACCGTTTTGAAGAGAATCGAAAGTAAAAAATTGGTTCCATTTTTACTTGCGATGTATAGTAAGTAGCATTGAGTTTATATACATACAGGAATCACGAAATCTTGCGTGAGAGCCCCCGAAGATGTCGCCACATACACATAAAATTTTGTGGAACGCATTGATTGTAAAAAAAATCAAGGGAAGCAAATGACAAAGAGAGAAGGTGTACGAGGGGTGTCTGTTTTTGTTATTTTGTGGCTTATGTACGCAGACTTATACAATGCAGGCGCTTGTGCATATTGGGACATCTATACTGCCGTGTTAAGAAGAAAAAACGTAACTGACATTTTGGCTGTTTTGAGTTAGGGCCAGTTTTGACATCTTTGATATGTTTGCTATTTTATTCTTTAAAAATAAAAGCCCTAACTCGCTTTTGTAATGGTCTAAAACGCTCCAAAAAAATGACGTTCGCTCAAAAAACCACGCAATTTTTAAGAAAAATTGCCGTTTTAGCACTTATTTTAAGAAAAAAAGTGACTCCCATACAAGAATTTGTACATCTAAGAAATAATCTAAGCAAAAAAAATTGATTTATTTGTAAATACGACAGAAAAACATTCATCAACAAAACAGAAAAGATAGAGATAAAAACAGAAAAACGCGATTATCTCGAAATGTCAAAAATGCAGATACGTTTTTTCTTCTTAACACGACAGTATAGGTAGGTACATACATATATTATATATCTGTTTCAAAGCGTAGAGGGACGAGTTATGTATGTAATTTGTGCGTTTGTATGTATGTCGATCGGTGATGGTCGCGTCAATTTAAAAATAAAAGGCAGGGAAATGTAGAGCAAATAAAATGCACGACTGGGTCGCACGAACTTGCTCTTATGTTCAAGGCACTGCGAGTTTCAGAAAATTGTATACAAAAACATGGAAATTATGAGAGGAAAATGTAGAGAAGCATGAAATACGACATTTAAATTGGTTAAAACAACTCTTTTGACAGTTTGAGGCGAATTAAAAGAATGTTATCTTAGTTCTTGATTGAATATATGATTGTATGGGAAAAAATTTTTTAAATCGTTGGAGCGGTTTTTAAAAAAAAATTAATTTTTATATATATAAAATTCTTAAAACATTTTAAAGAAAAAATTTTGGTATGCAAATCTTAAGTATATATTTATGTGTATATAAAAAAATTAAAAAAAATTGTCAACCCATTTTTGAGATATCGAATTTTCAAAAAAAAAAAATTAAAACATTTTTTAAAAATCCAAAAACTTTTTTTTGAAAATTTTGGTATGCAAAATTATGCAATCTTATCTGAAATTTATATATACAAAAATTCATCTAAATCCGTTAAGCCGATTACGTGAAAATTCAAAATAAAAAAATACGTTCTATGACAGGTAGGTACCTACCTACTATTAATAGTTGCTAGGTGCAAAATTTTATAATTTTTGGTAGTAGATCGTACTAGTTTTAGTACATATATAGAAAAAGTTTAATCAAAATCGTAGAAGTCGTTTTTAAGCAAAAAAATATTCTCCTTTGCGGTTTTTTAACTTTTGTATGGAAGGTACCGTTATTTTATCATAAATGTAATACTAAAAAACTCTTAAGTATCAAGTTTAAAAAAAAAAACGATCATGTCGTTCTGGAAATATTTGATTTTCCAAAACAAATTTTTAAACATTTTTTAAAAATCCAAAAAATATTTTTTCGAAAATGTTGTTACACAAAACTATTTATATTTTTTGGAAGCTTCTGTATAAAAAAAATGATCGAAATCGGTCGTACTGTTTTGAAGAAAATCAAAAATTAAAAAAAATGGTTCTTTGGGAGGTAACCATTTTTGAAAAATGGTTTTCCACCCAAAGGAAGCCTTTACAGAACTAAATTTATTGAACATTTTAATTTTAATTTTTTTTAATTTTTTAATTTATTGAATCAGTGGATTCGTCAATAAGCAGAATTGCCGCATTTGGGCGAATGATAATCCAAGAGTGATTGTCGAAAAACCAATGCACCAAGAGTGACTGTTTGGTGCGGTTTATGAGCTGGCGTCATCATCGGGCCGTATTTTTTCTAAAATGAGGCCGGTCAGACAGTTACTGTGAATGGTGTTCGCTATCGTGAGATGACCCGAATTAAAAGATATGGATGTGGACGATATGTGGTTTCAACAGGACGGTGCCACTTGCCACATAGCTAACGAAACAATAGCTCTTTTGCGCGACAAATTCAATGGCCGTGTTATCTCACCTGGTGGCGATGTCAATTGGCCACCAAGATCATGTGATTTGACACCGTTGGACTTCTTTCTTTGGGGTTATTTGAAAGGAAAGGTGTACGTCGATAAGCCAGTAACAATTCAAGAGCTAAATGATAAGATAATTCGGCACATTAACGGCATAGAACCTCAATTATGCCTCAGCGTCATCGAAAATTTGGACCATCGGATGGAGGCGTGCCGCCGAGGTCGCGGCGGCCATTTGGCTGATATTTTGTTCCATACATAATTGAACCATACCAATATTATCATAATAAAATGAAATGACAATAATTTCCTGAATAATTTGTGTTTTATTCAAAATCAACATCGGCCCTTAAAATTTAACCACCCTTAAGTACCTAAATCGCAAGTAAAAAAAGTAGGTAGGCTGATTATCTTGATAGAATACGTTCATGGGTTTTCCCCGAATGTTTATCCAAGTTGTCGCGACACCACAGGGTGCGAGTGTCAGCCGCGATCTTGGAAAACCCGTTTCATCAAATATCTTGTGAACCATTCATCATACGACAAAAACAGTATTTTTGTTTTAAGCTAATATTCCATGCTTTTATTTGCATTTTTAAATCAAGTCGTTTTCGGGAACAGTTTTTGAGAAATTAAATTCAAAAACCAAACTTGGTACAAAGTGTTTTTTTTTTGTCACTCTCCCAACAGCTTTTTTAAGTCACTATAGTTAGTCCAGCAAAAATTGTAAGTACAGGGCTTAGTGGAGAGCTTTTTTCAAAACAGTGCTGCCTGTGCATACCATCACAAAACTAAAATAACAAATCTGCCACTGAGAAAGATACTAAGCCACTGATTAACATACAGAAATTGTTGTTGTAATTCTTTGAAACATTCTCTACGCTACAACATGACCGTCGTCTTTCAATGCCAAATGGCTTAAATACACGTGCAGCCTTTTTCATGCAGCGAAATAAAATAACACAGGTTCTTATGGGAGCAGAAAAACTCAAGAGCTGCATGCAGCTGAGAGCTGCACGATGTCTCTATTCCTAAATTTGCTGCGCAGCTCCGCCCGCAGCAATAAGTGGTTGTTCGTCGACCGCTGGCTGACCAGGTTCAGTGGAGAAAAGTTCCGTTGTGCACAAATAGCCTTCAAGTTGATCGATTGGAAAGCATATAACTTCAGTTTTGATTGTCTGATCTTCAAAATTAAGGCTTTTATGGAAAGGATAAATGTCAGGCTGCATTGTTGTATAATTTCTTTTTTAAATATTTAATTTATTTCATACTAGAAAGCAGATTGAGTCCTACATCGGTTTGATTTTCACTTTTCAAAATGCAAATGTGAATGAAAAATTACACAATTTTGAAAAATTATGTTTACAAAATTATTGCCTCAATTCTTTTCTACAAATATGTAAAAAAGTTTTTATAGTTAAATGCAACGTGAGAGGCGGCAGAGCCACTTATCTAAATTTTCCACTTTAAAATTGATTTTTATCCAAAAAAATAACAAAATCTTTAAAAAAATTCGATTTCCGTAGCTTAAAAAAATTATAACTTTGCTTCTAATGCTCGGATCTACAAGATTAAGATATTTAAATAAAGTTAAAATACAAAACTATATTTGTGTATAAAAATTATTTTGAAATACCGAAAAATTTCATACTTAAAGGGTGATGGAGTCCTTTGTAAGATAAATATTTAAGTGTATGCACATGTGTTTTGAGTGCAGCTCTACTCGCAGCGATGCGTGCAGACCTGCTGCACATCTGTTTGATGCAAAAAGCAAAAGCATTCTGATATCTGATCGTATACTCGCTTTCGCTTGTACGTTCTACCTTTGCTGTTTGAAATAAAATTAATATTCCAACAGAGTTGCCGTTGCCAAGTCGCAACAATACGACAGAGCTTTTTCAGTGGTTTTTATGAAAGAACTTTCGGTTTTGAAGCTTTTGAGAACAAAATTTATAAGGGTGAGAGCCATGAGTGTCATCGTTTTGATAATCTTCTTACTATTTGTTTGTATTTCTGAATACACCTATAAAATGCAGTTAAAATTTGTACAATTTTAGTCTTTAAGAAAAAAAAAGTTATTTGTGCTAAGTTTTGAAACGTTCACAAAGCGTAACGTGATCAAATTCATCTAAAAGGGTGTGGTGTGGGAAAAAGAAGATAAATTGATCTTTTTTTTAATATGTTTGAAATGGTATCCATGGTAACCATATGCACATTGTTCCTCGATTTGTGGCAATTTATAATTCAAAGTATGGAATCCCTATGAGAGCTTTAACTTGAGACAGATGTATGCAAGCCAATGCAACCAGACTGAGAGGCAAACGTCCTATCTTCCCTGTACTGAAAATTTTTGTTGGATAGAGTATAGGCCCTGATGGTTCGCCACGCGCTGTTGCGCCACCCAATTTATTTATTTTATTTTCCAAAAAAATATAAGTAGTATGGTGTAGGTACCTACGTACCTACCTAAATTTGAAAAATTATATTTTATAACAATATTATTAGAAAAAAAATTACCTTTATGCAAAAATAACGGTACCTTCCATACAAAAGAAAAAAATCCGTTGAGGAAAATAGTTTTTTCTTAAAAACAGCTTCTACGATTTTCATAAAACAACATTAATTAACAAGAATATAAGTAGCAGTTTCAGTTTCTCTCTCTCTCTGAGTAGTCAACCTTTTTGTTTTTTGTTTATTTTTTTTTTTAAATTTAGTATCATTTGCTATCTTCCAGCTATACCTATATATTCTTTTTTTTCTCTTTTCTCCTTTACTCTTTTACTCGTATAATCGAAATAATAAAGAAAAAAAAAAACCTACATTATTTTTATAATTATACAATAATTTTAGTAATTGGTGATGGTGATTATGATTTGGTTTTTCCTTTTATTCTCTGGTGATTTTTTTAAATAATAAAAAGTGTTTGTTTTTTGTTTTAATTTCATTGGGGTAAGTGGAAAATAATTATACTTTCATTCAACATTCACCTGCTATCCACATCAACATACATAGTTATTTAGCCTATTTTGTTTCCCCTCTTCTTCTTCTTAAACCAACTGTGTGATCTTGATTTTGTCGACAGTACAAATTTATATCAACATATACACTAGTCAACAAAATTAAAGGAACAAATATTTTTTCAATTTTTGTTAGCGTTTTTTTAAGAGCTGTATCTTTGTGACGAGTGGTCGTATTGAGTTGAAATAAAAAGCATTTTACAGCTTTATGTTTTATGTTGTGAGATTTGTTTGCAAAAAAATTTTTTTGAAGTCCCGTATTGCGTAGTGGCAAAAAATGAGACGAGACAACAAAATTTTTTTTTTTAATTTTTCTTTGAAGGTCCTCATTTCTATGGATACATTTTTTTGAGTCAATTAAATATCATGATCAGATACCTTGCTTATTCAGCTTCAATTCAGTTTTTTTTGTTGTTGTCGTACGATTTTTTTTGACATGGTTTATCTGACTTTGAATGAAAAAAGATACTTTTTTCCTTGATTACCAATATCTCAGCAAATAATGATGTTATAAAAAATTCAAAGACAGTTTTGGAAATTTGAGAAAGCGTTTTACAAGATTTTTTTAAGATTTTGTAGAAATTATTTTTTTTTACCGTTCACCGTTAGTTTAATAAAAGTACTAAAAACCGACGTTTTGTGGTCTTTTCGTAAATCTTTTTTTTTCTTTGCAAATATTGATTGCATGTATTGCGTTGGTATGCACATTTATAGACTTTTAAATCATCAATATTCCTATTAATTTTTAAATTGATTCATCGAACCGTTTTTCCTCACCAAAACTTCAAAGTCTTACAAACCAGGTAAAGGAACAAATTGTGTTGTTCCTAAACAGTGCGTAGTCGTCATCAAAATGACAAGAAAACCGTAATTCCAGTGGATTGTTTTCACAGTTTTGCATTAGTTAGATACTTTTTTGAATTGAAATGAAATAAAAAGTACATTAAACAAAAAAAAAAACAAACAAACTTGATTTTTTTTTATTTTTTTTTTTGAAAAATGTACTTTTTATACAGTTATATAACAAAGATACAGTTCTTCAAAAAACGCTAACAAAAATTGAAAAAATATTTGTTCCTTTAATTTTTTTGACTAGTGTATTTGTAATTCAAGTCGTAGGGTGACCATCTGCCCTATTATTTATTTTTGTTTCTCTTAATAATTTTTTTTTGCTTTCGTTGTTGCCATCATGGACGTCATCAAATGCCATTATTGTAAATCTGTCATCGAAGAAATTTCAGAAAGATTCACGAGACTGCAAAGGATCGCTTTGATGAAAGTTTCACTCTTGTGCAGCGGTTGTAAGAATTCCAACATTTTTTTTGCAGCTACAAGATTTTAGTCAAAGCATTGAAATTGTCACCCGTAATTTATGCCGGATTTACACGAATGGAAAGCTGCCAGTATAATGACAAAAAGGATGAATTTGTCCATTCTTTTGTTGTTGCTTTCGTCATTATACTGGCAGTTTTCCAATCGTGTAAATCCGGCATTAGACGAATTAAGGCAACGGTAGATAATAATTCCGGTAGATTTTTCAATGTGGAAAAAAAAGTAGGTCTACTGTTTGACCATTTAGTTGACTTAGCTGGCAATGTCGATAATATTGAAAGGGCTATTGATTTTAACACTAAGGCTGTCTCTCTTAATACTTTGAGCAATGGAAAAAACCACTCCAAGGTTGTTAAATCGTTAAATAACTTGGACAATACTCTTTATGAGGTATTGGATGATAAAATCAAAATAATTAATTCTGAAATTGAGATAAACTCGCGTGTACTTAGTAAAATTAACGAAAATCTGAATTTGCTTAGCAATAATGTTAATAACCTATATGCCAACAATAAATCGCATAATAATAATATTTCGGAATCCGTTCTCCAGCTCTCAAAAGATTTTGACAGCTTGATAAAAATAAGTTGACAACATTTAGATGAATTTAATGGTAATTTTTCAACTTTGGAAAAGGAATTGATAAGTACGAGAGACAGCTTTACTGGAATAATTAATTGTGCTATTTGTAGTTCTAAAGATCCCATTCCCAATATAATTAGCCATTCAAATGCTATGGATACTCCCATCAGTATGCAACTTCAAGATGAACTAAACTGTCCCATTAACATCTACAATACTTCTTCTACAGAAATACAAGATTTAAATATCATCTCGAATACTGACTTTGACTTTTTATTTGATGCCATGGAGGTACATGACGCTCTTTTAGTCTTTGGTGATTTTAATCTTCCTAATCTCATGTGGTCGCGATCTGATGATAACTCTCATTTTATTTCTTGTAACGTAACAACTCAAAAGGAAATGTTATTTACTGATAACCTTTCGGATTCTGGCCTACAACAGATTAGTGATGTGAAGAACAATTTGAATAGACAACTTGACCTAATATTTTCTAATGACTCTATTAACTGCATAGTAGAGGAAAGTAGCCTAGCTCTTTCCACTATTGACCTTTTCCATCCACCGTTATCTGTAACTTTTGCTTATGAGCATGGAAATACTGTTATCGAGTCCGATGTCACAACATATAGTTTTAATTTTCGTAAAGCAGATTTTGCTAAACTAAATGAACTTCTAAGTAATATAAATTTTGATTTAATTTTGAATTCTAGTTTAAACAATAGTATCGATACGGTAACCACTAACTTTTATTCAACAATTTTTGAATGTTTTTATTTATCTGTACCTTATGCACCCAGGAAATGTACATCGTCTTCACCTCCTCCGTGGTAGATATTGGAGAGAGCTGCGTTCACTCCGAAACTCACGAAATGGTCTGTGGCAAAAATATTTAAGATCTAGAACAGAAAGTGACTACTCTCATTATCTGAATGCGTATAATGAATTTTCAAATCTTTCTAAACTGTTATATGACGCCTATATAAGCCAAATGCAATTCGATATTATCTCAGATCCCAAACGATTTTGGCAATTTATAAATTCAAAGAAAAAGTCTGATGGCTATCCTGCTACTCTTAATTACTTAGACCATTCTTCTAATGATTCTAAAACTATAACTAACTTATTTGCGAACTTTTTCAGCCTTGCCTTTTCCGAGAGTAATTTTGAGCCCGATTCCAATTACTTTTATTATTTAAATAACTGTAAGAAAACCTCATTAGAATCTATAAATATTAATGTTGATGATGTGGTCAGTAAGATTAATAATCTCAAGGATGATTGCGCATCGGGCCCAGATGGTTGACTGGCAATTGTTTTGAAGAAATGTGCAGCAAATTTGGACCAGCCTCTTGCTACTCTTTTCCAAAAATTTCTTTCTCTAGAGATTTTCCCACCAATGTGGAAGGATTCGTTCATCATTCCGATTCACAAAAAAGGGTCTAAATCAGATGTTGCGAACTATAGGCTAATTGCCAAATTGTCGTGCATTCCCAAACTTTTTGAAAGTATTGTCTTCGACTGCGACTTCGACTTCCATTGTAAACGACCACTAACTTAACAGAATTTGTTTCCTATACATTAAAAGCATTAGAGAATAAAAGCGAAGTTGATGTTATTGCTACGGACTTTCGCAAGGCATTTGACAAAATCTCACATAAAATTATCTCACTTAAACTAAAAGCTTTAGGATTTCCTCCTGGTTTTATTCAATGGATAGAATCATACTTATTGGATCGTAAATATCAGGTTTTGTTTCGATCTTCAACATCAGATCCTTTCATTGCAAAATCCGGTGTCCCACAAGGCAGCCATCTGGGTCCAATTATTTTTATTCTGACAATCAATGACGTGGAATCTGTGATTCGGCATTCAGAACTTTCGACGTACGCGGATGATATGAACATTTTTAGAGTAATTTCTTCATCTAGCGATGTTTTACCACTGCAGAATGACCTGAACAATTTTTTTGTTTGGTGTAAAAAAACAATTTAGAGCTTGATGTTAGTAAATGTCAAGCAATTACATATTCCCGCAAACGTATACGCTCATCACCACGGGACTATTATACAAATCATGTCCTTGTTTCTAGAGTAACAACCATTCGAGACTTAGGTGTTTTTGTGACAGCGAGCTCAATTTCAGATCTCATTATGACAACATAATTTCTATGGCTAACTCCGCTCTTGGTTTTGTTAAACGTTGGTCTAAAGAGTTTTCAGATCCTTACGTTTCGAAATCTCTCTATACAACCTTTGTACGACCTTTACTTGAGTATACTAGCCAAGTATGGTCCCCGTTTCACTTTATTCATATAAAAAGAATCGAAGCAATACAGCGTAGATTCCTCCGCTTTGCTCTTAGGGGACTCCCATGGGTTGACAACTACAACTTACCCCCATACCAAGATCGGCTGCGGCTCATTGCTTTATGTACAATCTCTCGAAAAACGTCGTGAAGTAGCTGATATAATTTTTGTACATCAAATTCTGTCTGGTGCTACTGATTCTTCTGCCCTCCTAGAGGTAATGAGTATTAACATCAACTCACACTCTCTTAGATTACTACCCCAATTCCATCTAGCTCCTCAAAGAACTGATTATGGCAGAAACATACCAGTTACAAGAATGTTGAGGGAAGTGAATTCTAGTTCAAATATTTTTGATTATAATCATAGCAAGATCACACAAAAAAAACTTCTTTATGGTTTTTCCTATAACTAATCTTAATAATTAATGTAGTACCTGTATAGTAATAATGTAGAAACATTAAATACAAAGAGAAACTGAAACTGAAACTAAAAAACTCAATTTACTGACCAATGTTTTTGCACGCTATTTCATTTAAATTTACAATTTTTATTTCGCTATTTTTATTTTATGTTTTTTTTTATTTTTTACTTTTTCATTATGGATCAGCTTTAGCTTGATCCTATTTTTCATTTTTTCCTTTTTTTACTTTTTTCTTATTTCTAACTGCTTGAATTAAGCAGACCAAACCTTTTTTTCTCTCATTGATGGATGGAAGGAAGTTGTTATGTTATTCTGTCACCAGCATAACATAATAAGCTTTCTGTATTTTGATCTTAAAGCAATTTTTATGCATAAGTTCCGATATGACTTGCAATCGAAGCTGCCGTCATACTCGGTGTAAATGGACCCCAGCGCACGCGGGATCTGGGGGGGAGAGAGGCGTGGGATAATTTAATTTAATTAGCAAAAAAACTTAATTTCACTCCTTTTCAACGGTCCTCCCTAAAAACTTAAGCACTACCTACTCCAATTCCGGGGACATTTACGAAATTCTTAAGACTTATTTATGCATTTTAATCAGAACAAAGCTTTCTCGGATTTTTTTTGTTGAAGTTTTCCCATTTTCTTGCACAATTTTCCTCCGCTTGTAGTCAATGTTTTTTTTAGGTTTTCATTCTAAGTTAACGAGAAAATATGAGTGACCCAGTTGAGTATTTTTGTATTACTTATAGAATTAAGTATTCAGCTTAGATGTTTTTTTTATTATTTTATCTTACAAATCTTGGCTAAGAGGTCTAGCTTTTTTCTGTAACTACACTGGAACCAGTAGCGGATCCAGGATTTGGCTGTGGGGGGGGGGGGGGGGGGCTTGGAGTTCCCTAGGACACATCTTTTGAAAAATTCTTAATCATACGAATGCCCTACCAACCCAAATTTTCTTTTCTCAGAAAGTAGGCTGGTCGGCAGCTGAATCAAAAAAGATTTTGTGTAATGTACAAATATATGTAGGCTCTTAATAGGAAAATTCTGCAAAATTTTATGATTGGAAATAGAGCATCTGGTAGTTAGTAAGCTTCAGCTGCTTTTTTGAAAAGACGGTTTAACCAGTTTCTCCACAAAGACACATCGTATAAAATAGTTGTAAGGATATGTTTATAGGAACTTTAAATAAGTTGGTAGGTGCCTTTCTTTAATTTGAATATTTTTTGTAGGATTTAAAAAACCTCATCCTAAAGTACTTGGGTTAACTTCAGACAGCAGCCGTCCACCTCCGAAAAGTTATTGATAAACTTTGTAGGTTACTTTCTTCACTTTGATTGGTTGTCCAAGATTTGATTAAGTAGACATTTTATTTATATATTTAAATAAAGCATATTTCCAACTAATGAGAAAATTTGAGAAACTTTCTAACAAGTAACCGTCTAAAAATCTAATAACTTAGACTAAAAGAGTCACAGTGCAAACTTTTTTTTTTTGACACTAACGTAAGATTCGTACGAAAGTTAAATGGAAACAAATGAAACAAAAGAGCGAACGCAAGGGGGCAGCTAGATGTGCTTGCTCCTCCCCCCTAATCAGAATATATTTCATATATTGTTCAATTTTTCTTTTTTTATGAAAACATTTTAAAGCAAGATTTCTGTAATAAAACAATATTTTGAATAAGTTTGCTCCGACCTAATCGAAATCCGGCGTACGCCCTTGTATCTTACCTTTCTAATTCTTAAAATTTAATTCCTATAGAAGAGAATGGTAAATGGCAAAAAAGGAAGGTAATTAAGCTCCCTATAAAAAAAGAATATTGCAAATTTTCAGTACAAGTAGCTGTTCCAGGAAATTAGCTAAATCATGTTTTTCAATTCACTTTTTGTAAATTTGAGAAAAAAAAATGAATTTTGATATTCTGTACCTATTCTACCTAAAATAACCTTAGTCCATGAGGATTGGTATTTCGAACATAAAAATTCGTGTTCAACATTCCGATCATTAACTATTCTAACGCGAATTCCATTCATATTTTTTATCAATTCAAATCTTACAGTTTGACGAAGATTTGAAAAAATCTGAGTTAAAATTTAAAAATTTTGTCTGCCCTTCAATTTATAATAATTTATAGTTATACGAGTATAGGGTCCATATTAAAACAAATATGAATATTACACTTTTTAAAGAAAAAATAAATTAACCGTAACAGCTGATTTTTACATTTCGAAAACGAGTTCCAAGCGAATTGAAATTCTTTCTCATTTCATTTAATGAATATTGCTCGTGGAAAGAGCTCTCTAATCTTTCGTTAGAGCACAAAGGAAATCAAAAGAGAAACTAAGATCCAAAATCGTTTAGTCTTAAAGCAGTCTTTGAAATCGTCAAAATATCCTTCGACACACGAAAACAATCTGAAATAAGAACATAAGTTTCAATTTCTAAAACAATATTTTGAAGTTATCATGCAAACAATCCATATAAAAGTTATTCAGCCCGATTACTTATAGCATCCGTCGAATGAACTGCGGAGCGAATCAGACTGAATTTTGACATTTTAACTATGATCCAAATGTCAAAATTGGGCCTGACTCATTCCTTGGATTCTGTAATCAGGGTGATTTCTTACACCGGAAACTGAGTTTTTAAATTTAAGCCCCAACAGTTATCTGGACTTAGCTAAGTCCGAAAAAATATTAAGAGGAGTTTAAGAAAAAGCTAACATTCATTCGTTTTCTCAACTTAATTGGATCTTTAAGAAATATCGATACCCAAGGAAATCTAGGTTAAAATATAATAGCATGAAAGTCAACCTCACTAGTTTCAATATTAGGGCTTGGAAAAAACACAGCATTTAGGTATGCATACTTACTAGCCCCAAACTTGTTATTTGTTTAGTCCGATTCCTTAAAGGCTTAGAAAAAAACATATCTTACACACAAATTGTTAAGCCCCAACCTCAATTTTTTCTCTGGACTTCGGAAAACAACAGCTTCAATGCAATTTTTTTTAGCCTTTTCTTAGCCCTAACAGTGTTATAGTTTTCATCTCAGCCCCAAGCCTCAACTTTTTATCTCATACCTTTAAGGCTTGAAATACGTATACGCCTACGTAGGTATATTTTATTTTTTATATAATCGTCTTTCTTCATCCAATTCCCCTGGGGATTCGAAAAAAAACACAGCCTGCATATATTATGGTTCAATTTTCCTAGGGCTTGGAAAAACACAGCTCACATGTAAATTTTGTAGCCACAATCTTAGTTTTGTGTGTCTAACTCTCTTCTGAATCAGCCGTGGGGGGGGGGGGGGGCTTCAGCCCCTATAGCCCCCCCTCTGGATCCGCCACTGACTGGAACCCTTGCCTAAGTAGGTATATCATTGAACCTGCCTCAGATCTACGTTTGAAACTCTCCTTTGGAACAAACAAATCTCATTCCATCATTTAAAATTGATTATCCCAACAAACGAAATCTCCCTACTTTAACCTTGAATACTTTAGGGTTCTTTTACTACCGAACCGTTTTTAATATTTTAAAGAAAACATTTCCCAAAATCTGTTACTCCTTTAATTAATCCCTTATTACCTTATCACAATGTTGAAAAGAAGAACAAGAGAACGAATGAATATTGTTTTTTAGCATTAGAATGGTGAGCTGAAAAATATAAACAAAGGTACCTAACGAAAATATAGGTACGACTTGGTGGCACAAACTTGCTCTTCTCTCTTCAATGGCATTGTTAAGGAAAAAGTGTGAAAATAGTATCTACTAAAGAAATTAATGTTTCAATTAAATTGCCTTTTTTGTTTATAAAACAATTTTGGAATGGAATATTATTTCCACTTGTTAAAAATATTTAAACATACGACTACATAGCTGCGCAGTATTTCAATAAAATTGGTGAATCGATTAAGGTAATATTTATATGGAAAAAAGGTTACACAAAAATGGAACAATTTTTTTTTTTTTTCAAAAAAACTCAAAACTAGTGAGCACGCACTAGAAGGGTTTTAACTAGCTACCCTTAGGATGTTGATGGTGATGCACAGTGCGACCGATAATCTAGCTAAATCAAAAATTCGATTTTTATTTCTTTAAATCATTTAAAACGATTCTGTATCAACAGTGCCGAGATTCAGCTATTTAAGCGAGTGAGATGAGATGACTCGCCTTACTCGCCGACTCATCTCACTTCACTCGCAAAAGTGATTCAGCTATATAAGTGAAATGAGTAAGTTCGAATTTAGTTTCGAACATGAGACAAAGAATAAATATAAAAGAGCTAAATTCTACCTCCTTGTCACACTCGTTACGCAAAACGAAATGAAACAACAAATACAACAATGTAAACATTGGAATCTTTAATAATGGAGTTTGGAGTATCTTTTGTTTCAATTATTTTTTGTTTGTCATAATTAAAGTTTAATGTGAGTTTCACCCTTGAGAAATAAAAAGTTTAAAAGTGTTGAAAGTGAATAGAATATAAATTTATTTAATATATATATGTGCATATGATAATACAATAAAATTATAGAATCAATAAAAGGGTAGTTGTTTTTATCTACGTTGTTGTTTTTTATTTCGTTTCCTATCCATGAATAGGAATTCTTGAGAAAAGCACATATACCTATCCAAAACTAGAAATTTACCAACACAAACACCAAGTCACTGCGGAAATATCTGGCGAGTAATCTGACATTTCATTTCACTCGCTCACCCACTCCCTTTTGCTAACTGAATCGATTTTCGACGAAAAGTGCGGCTTCGAATTAGCTGAATCTCGGCACAGGTCTTCCATTAATAACCTCTAGCTCAATGTATAGCGGAAATAAAGACACACAGACAAATTAATTCTCCATAATCGTAATGCTAGATTTGACTTGCACCTCAATTTTTTTTTTCACACGACACCAATACTTGCCCTGTTAAGCAAGTTAAAGCAGAAATCTATCGGTTGCGACATTTTAGAGAACATTCACACTTTTAACCATAAACAAAACGACATCAGTGACTGAGTTCAAGGACTCGTTAAAATAGCCAGGACATGATCTAACCATAGAATAAGAAGATGAATGCAAAGTTTCTTCGCCTTGAAGCCCATTGCGATGGCGATAGATGGACGGAAAGAAACGAGCGTGAATTTAATGTTGATAGTGGGTTTTAAAGTTACTTACAGCTGTGTTGGGATTACAAAGGATTAAAAGTGTTTTAGCAACTAACATTGTTGAAACAAAAAGAAGAGTCTTACTCGTACTTCATCCTTTTCTTAAAACAAAAAAAAAACTAAAAGGACTATAATATTCTACAAAAGGTAAAGGCAAAAGGAATTTAATTAACTTGGCTCTGACGACTTTGTCATGTTTTACCTTTTTTTGGTTTTCTTTGGTAGTCTTTGTTTAATGTTATTTAGTCTTCAAAAAGGGCACAACATAATGCCAAAAGTTTACTATATCAGGGATTACTTATTATTTTTTTTGTCTAGTTAAGCTTGGGTGAGAAGTCAATTGAAAGAGTTTTCACGTTATTTTATGGAAAACCTAAGGGGATTAAAAGAGATTTTTTATATCTAAATGGGCTTAGCTAAAATAGTGTTGTTTCGATGTCTTTGATATATCTATGTATATAACATATATTACTTCAACGTATTAGCCTGAATTTTTGAATAGAAAGATTCCTTAGAAACAATGCATGCGATTTGAACATATCTACTGTCTATATAATTATAACGGTGAGAGAACTAATTAAGGCATGTGGAAGATGCTTTAGACTTACTCGTTTGTTAAGATTTAGCCCAGTCGTAATGTAGATGCATTTGAAATGTAAAAAATTAGATAGGGGTGCTTTTCTAATTTTATTCGTAAGGGGGATTAATAAAGAGTTTAAAAAAAAGTTTTCGACCTCCTAAGCCTTTTGCGTTAGCCACCATCTTGGATTTTAGATTTTTTTTTTAATAACTCGGCTATTTTCAGCTTTTGACTAAAATAGCACTTTATAAAAGCTGTTCAAAATTTAACCATCTACAAGTTTCGTAATATGTAGGTAATTGTTTTTTCTCTGCAATGATATTTGCCGACTTAAATAAAAAAAAGGATTGTGCCATTGTATTTCATTAAACCCATTAATGAGAGATTTTGAATTCTACTAACTAAAAAATTAACATTTTTTTTTCAATTAATTGAAAGAGGAGGGTATAAGTCTATAATTAATTAGAACTTTTCTGTTAAACGCACAAGCTAAAATGAACAAAATGGAGTGAAATGGACCATTTTGGTTATGAAACTTTACTGCTCCACTAAAATTTGGATATTTTCTTCTTACTAACCCCTACCATTTTGCATCACCGATTTCGCGATCGAGCTGTCATTATACTGTAGTGAAACCAACCAATCTAAACAGGCTGTTGTGTTACGATACGACTCATCGTATACGAACTATACTTGTTGAATTGGTTGAACAAGTCGTGGGAAATTGTTTCAGTTGATGACAATGACTTATTATTACGGTTTTTATCAGTGGAATAGCGTGAGTTTCTGGCGCCCGGGGCGGTGGAAAATTTTGCCGCCCCCTTCCAAAAATTTGTAAATATTCAAATTAAAAAAAAACTTCGAGTAACATAAACGAAAAAATTCTATAAAATTTTTCGGAAAAGCTAAATTTATTATTTATTCATTTCCACTTCTTTCAAACTCAGTCACCCAGTCACCACGCTTCCGCAATTTGTTTATGAAAAAAATATCTCAAGTGATTTTTCATCGTCGAACTCGAGGTTTTGGTTGATAGGAAAGACGAAAAAGTGGGCTTCACACAATTATGTCTGTCTGTTTGTCCCTTCGGCTACAACCTAAACGGCTTGAAGGATTTTCTTTACACTTGGTTTATTGTGGTTTTTGGTCATTTGCTCAAGTAATGGTACCTGCCACTTGCCTTACAACTCTCTTGGGAATAGGTCGAAATTTTGGTTTCAAAAATATGCTTTTCAAAATTCTGTTTTTCAAAACTCAAGCAAGCACTAGATATCCATATATTCCTTAGCATTGTATTTATTAATATATAAATTAATAAAAAGTAACAAAATAGTGTACAAAATATTTCACATTTATTATTTATATCGCCATAAAAATTCGCAAAGTTAATCCTTTTCCTTTGACATTCAACTTTTACAAACAGCTGATTTTGATTTCGCAGCTCTGATTTCTTTCCCTGAGAAAAAACCTGAGGTGCGTAAGAGCGAGTTCAGTGCTCGCCCGAACACACATCGATAACACAGTGCAAATAAACCGGGGTGAAAAAAGTGTCACATAAAACACATTAGAGCGAGTTCAGGGCGATCAAGTGCGCTCCAGAAATTCAGAGTACTTGACGTGTGCAAGAAATCTTTTATTGAGATGCATTCGATATACAATTTTAATAAGTTCGCTTCTTGAAGTTTACATAGAGTTATACCCAGGTTTTCTTGATAATCACAAGAACTGTCGAAAAATACTGTGTGTTCAGTTTTCAAAAAACACTAATAGGTCCTCAATTGTGAAATAAGCATGAGTCAGCATTTCTTTAAAAATTAATAGAAACAAACCACAGCTTCCATTTTCTATATCTGTTTGTTATTATTGAAGTAAATATGTGTATTCCTTGAACTTCTATTAAAAAAAAAAGGAGAATTTCCTGCAGCACGTGAATCCACAAAAAAAAATGCTTTGGAGCTCATGCCACTTTGACAATTTATTATTTACCTCAACTCGCCCCAGCAAGAAACTTACATAGATCTACTTCAGGGCGACCCTATGTCAAAAAAAAAAAAAAGAACTTGCTGATCAGGGTGAGTTCAGGGTTTTCAATAAAAGCCTTGTAGTCCAGTCATTAGGTCATTTGACCTTGCGCGCAGAGGCACTGTCTGATTTTTTTTCATGGATCGATAGAGGCTCATTTAAAAAGCTTAAATCCAAATTTGCACCACCTGACAACTTTTTTTACCAAAGTTATTGGTAAAAATGTGTTTTTTGCCATTTTTGCGTCTTTTGTGAATATCTCGGCTGCAGTATGTCGCACAGAAAAAAATAAAAAATAGTTTTATTTATAATAAGATTAGCTATTATATTATAAAAAAATTAATTTGTTTAAACAAATAAAAAAAAAGTTATGGTTAGTTAAAGTAAGTTCTTATTGTTTGAAAATCACATGATTATTAAGAAAAAAGCTCATTTAACGATGAAGTTTTTATTTTTTGCTTTTAAAGTCTTTGTAATTACCTACAATTTAAAAAAAATTCAGCCCTTAACTACTAACACAAGCCGAGAAATAAATTTATGAACATAGGTAAGTCAGCGCACCCACGCAATTTTATGTTTTTAGGTTTTATTTTATATCTCAGCCCCAGTATGTCGCAAAGTTAAAATTAAAAAGTTTTATTGTTTATAATAATTCTTTCTACCAACTTGCGCTAAATTCAATTTGTTTAAACAAATAAAAAAAGTTACAGTTCATTAAAAGGTTTTTTTTGTCTTGATTTTATACCTTTTTTCATAACTATTGAGAAAAAAGCTGTATTTAGCGGTACTTTTTTCAGGTTTACTTTTTTTTTGTAGTCATATAAATTTTCTATAAATTAAAAAAGAAAAATTAGTCCATTACGACAAACAGGAGCCAAGTTATTCATGAATTAAAAATGACGCGTCAGTTTACTAACGCATAACAGTATTCAAAACTGGGCAGCTTTTCCGCTAGAAGGTCTGTCAGTAGAGGTACGCCGCAAGGTGGTGTCCTATCTCCCCTTCTCTGGAACTTGGTAGTAAATGAGCTGCTGACATGCCTGGAAGCAGAGGGTTACAGAGTGATTGCATATGCGGATGATGTTGCTATTGCCGTATCAGGAAAGCATCCTACTGTCTTAAAAGAACTCTTACAAAATGCTTTAAATAAGCTTACCAACTGGGCTGACCGGTGTGGTCTGGGTGTCAACCCTCATAAAACAGAACTTGTTCTATTCTCAAGGAAATATAAAATCCCTCATATTGATCCTCCTTCTATCAAAGGTACTCCACTAACATTCACTGATCAAGCAAAATATTTGGGTCTTATTTTGGACAAAAAGTTAAGCTGGAAACCTAATAAGAAAGAGTCAAAAAAGCCACAGTGGCACTTTTCTTTTGCAAAAAAGCCGTTGGGAACAAATGGGGCCTTCAACCTCGAATCACTCACTGGCTATATACTTCGGTGATTAGACCGATCCTCACTTACGGAGTGACAGTTTGGTGGACTGCTCTGGATAAAGCGGTAAATTGCGACAAATTGAGCAAAGTCCAACGCTCTGCTTGTTTGTGCATAAGTGGAGCACTTCGTACGACACCTTCCGCTGCTCTAGACGTTCTGCTCCATCTGACACCCCTCAATATTTTCAGCAAACAAGTGGCTGCAAATACAGCCATTCGATATTTTTAGCAAACAGGTGGCTGCAAATACGGCCATACGCCTTAAAGCTTCCTCACAATGGACCAACAACAACTTTGGCCATTCCATCATTCTGAATTCATTCGGATCAATCACAAGTCGCACTGATTACACCATCCCAAAACTTCAGTTTGGCAAAAACTTTCAAGTCAGCATTCCTTCTAGAGTTCTCTGGGAGGATACGGCTCTCTTGGAAGATGAATCAATCCATATTTACACCGACGGATCGAAAACTGATGATGGGGTGGGTGGTGGTGTGTACTCAGAAAGACTAAAATTAAGTCTCTCCTTCCGTCTTCCTAATCATTGTAGCGTGTTCCAGGCGGAACTTATGGCGATCAAAGAAGCCTTATCTTGGCTGAAAGAAAACGTGTTATCAACTACAGATATCCGCATCTTCTCGGATAGTCAAGCAGCTATCAAATCTCTGGAATCGGTCTCTACCAACTCTTTAACAGCCCTAAATTGTCGTTCATCTCTGCTGGAGATGGCGCAGCAGTTTAACATTCACCTGTGTTGGGTGCCGAGGCATAGAGACATTCCAGGTAATTGTAAGGCCGACGAACTCGCTAAATATGGAACAACTCTACCTCTTCTACCTAGTAAGGCAGATATTGGTATTCCCATCGCTACATGTAAACTTATGCTGAAGCAAGATGCTTTAGAGAAAACAAACGTTAGGTGGAACAATATCACCACTTGCTGGGCAACAAAACAAATCTGGCCAGTAATGGATTTTAAGCGGTCTAAATGTTTGATATCTCTAAGCAGATTGCACATTAGCTCCATGATAGGTGTCATAACCGGACACTGTCTTATAGGCAAGCACGCAACGCGTCTTGGCGTATTCTCTAACGATTTTTGCAGAAGCTGTATGGACGAGGAAGAGGTAGAATCGATTCCTCATCTTCTATGCACTTGTCCTGCTCTATCTCATAGGCGAAGACTCCATCTTGGAGATTTCTACTTTAATGATCCTAGTGATTTAGTAAATGTTGACATAGGTAGTCTGTTACGCTTCATAAGAAGCTCCAAATGGTTCATCGAGTAGGGAAAAAGGCTTCCCAGATTCTTGTGGTATCACAATGGGCCAACTTATGGTCTAAGTGTGTCAGTTTTCATGACTGACAGCCACTTCAACCTAACCTAACCTAACAGTATTCTTTCTTTTTTTTTGTGAATATCTCGACCTCTGTGTATGGGTATGGAATGAAACTGTATTATTTTTAATAATATTCATTATGGACTTAAAGGAATTTTTTTCTCTAAGCAGATAGATAGCAGATAGTTAGTAGTAACTAAGTTAATTTTTTCTTATTCCGCCCACGCTAACTCTTTTCGCACCACTCAAGGGGTAGAGTATGAGGCGCGTTTTTTTAATCTTATGGTATCCCCTGTAGGCCTAATCCACTGCAAAGATCAATTAAATTGGTCTTGTTCTCAACCGTTTTGGGCTTGAGGGAATTTTGTATTATAAGGATGTCTGCATCTTCTAAGGCCTGGGAGACTGAAAAGCCACGATTTTGAAGATATTTTTTTTAAGAAGAACTATAAAGGTGTACATATTCCTCTTTTAATTGCGCTTCGCTTATTTGATTTTCCCGCTTAATTGATCTCAAAAAATTATGTGGCGTATTTGCGGAACCATTTTAAACCTTGTATAAAAGTTGTTTTTGATGGCTACTTAGATGATCCATCTAAAACTGGAACAAAATTAGCTGAAAGAAGCCGACGATCTGCAGTTCAACAAGCAGCTGATTTCATCTTTGATGAAAATACAATTTTTCGAGCATTGAAGAAAGAGACGTTTTTGGCCAATGAAAAAAATAAAAAACGATTTATCGTTCTGCTTAAGAAATATCGTGGTTTTTCAGTTTCCCAGGCTTCAGAAGATGCAGACATCCTTATAGTACAAACAGCCATTTCTATGTGTTTTGAATTTAACTCGGTATTTATTGTGGGAGAGGATATTGATTTACTGATGGTGATTTTGTCGGAATACGGGGAAAATGTTACAAACGTTTTCTTCAAAAAACCTGGTCGAGGATCTACGAAAACAGTCCTGTATTCGTCAAAAAGTTTCCTAAACAAAACTCTTTCCAAACATATTCTTTTTCTCCATTCCTTCACAGGCTGTGACACAACCTCTGCCATTTTCAAATCTGGAAAAAGTAAGCTTATCTCTTCACTCCAAACCTTTTGAAAACCGTGAAGATTTTTAAATCCGAAGAAGCCAGTCAAAGTGATATCGCGTCTATATGGAGGAGACAGTAAGGAAACATCGCTGGGCCACTTGAGATTCAATCTTTTCTCACGTGCGAGTGTTAAAATTAAGTCCGATCTTGCTTCTTTCCCACCTACAGAATCAGCAGCAGAACAACACTCATTCCAGACATTCCATCAAGTACAAGCTTGGCTGGGAAATACTTTTGACCTAGAGGGTTGGGGCTGGAAACGAAATTCAAGAGGATTGGAGCCGGTGTTGGCTTCAGGGCCGACGATCCCACCCACACTCATCGACATGATTTCCTGCACGTGTACGAAACAATTCGGTGCAGCCTGCGGGTGTCGAAAAGCCGGACTGAAGTGTTCAGCCGTCTGCAAGATCTGCTGCGGGAAAAGCTGCTACAACGTAGTTGATATTGCTGATGACTCCGAAGACGAGGAAAACTACGACCTTGAGCTCACGACAACAGCTTTTTCTGACGAAAATGAAACAGAGCGGAGACCAAACCTTGAATGTCATAACACTAATGAAGAAAGTGAAAACGAAATACCCTCACACCCAAAACGGTTGAGAATAAGACCAATTTAATTGATCTTTGCAGTGGATTAGGCCTACAGGGGATACCACAAGATAAAAAAAAACGCGCCTCATACTCTACCCCTTGGGTGGTGCGAAAAGAGTTAGCGTGGGCGGAATAAGAAAAAATTAACTTAGTAACTACTAACTTAAACTTTTGTAGGTATGTAGATATCTGCTTAGAGAAAAAAAATTCCTTTAAGTCCATAATGAATATTATTAAAAATAATACAGTTTCATTCCATACCCATACACAGAGGTCGAGATATTCACAAAAAAAAGAAAGAATACTGTTATGCGTTAGTAAACTGACGCGTCATTTTTAATTCATGAATAACTTGGCTCCTGTTTGTCGTAATGGACTAATTTTTCTTTTTTAATTTATAGAAAATTTATATGACTACAAAAAAAAAGTAAACCTGAAAAAAAAGTACCGCTAAATACAGCTTTTTTCTCAATAGTTATGAAAAAAGGTATAAAATCAAGACAAAAAAACCTTTTAATGAACTGTAACTTTTTTTTTATTTGTTTAAACAAATTGAATTTAGCGCAAGTTGGTAGAAAGAATTATTATAAACAATAAAACTTTTTAATTTTAACTTGCGACATACTGGGGCTGAGATATAAAATAAAACCTAAAAACATAAAATTGCGTGGGTGCGCTGACTTACCTATGTTCATAAATTTATTTCTCGGCTGGTGTTAGTAGTTAAGGGCTGAATTTTTTTTAAATTGTAGGTAATTACAAAGACTTTAAAAGTAAAAAATTAAAACTTCATCGTTAAATGAGCTTTTTTCTTAATAATCACGAAAGAGTGATTTTCAAACAATAAGAACTTACTTTAACTAACCATAACTTTTTTTTTTATTTGTTAAAACAAATTAATTTTTTTATAATATAATAGCTAATCTTATTATAAATAAATCCATATTTAATTTTTTTCTGTGCGACATACTGCAGCCGAGATATTCACAAAAGACGCAAAAATGGCAAAAAACACATTTCTACCAATAACTTTGGTAAAAAAAGTTGTCAGGTGGTGCAAATTTGGATTTAAGCTTTTTAAATGAGCCTCTATCGATCCATGAAAAATAATCAGACAGAGCCTCTGCGCGCAAGGTCAGGCCCTTTTTCACGACGTGATGACTGGACTATTGGGGTGAAGACGAAGAAATCTTATTTCATATTACATAAAATGTAGGTACCTATGACCAATTTTGTTAACTTGTGTCTTTTCCTGTGTAGTTATCTCTATTAATACAGTCCCTGTAGTAAAGTCCCGTAGAAATTTCTGTACTGATTTATCTAACCGCCAGAATCGATTTAAGTACATATAGGAGAATCAGAAAAACTTGGGTAGACATCACCGTTTTCTGGAGGGGTTTTTTTAGACGCTATTTTCTAAAATGGCCGACAAATAGTAGTATAATTTGTATGGGAGAACGGAAAAATCTCCATAAAAACTAAACCACTAAACCGATTTTGATGAAATGATCAGACATGATAAAAAACAAGATGAGAAGCCAACATAATTAATTTCCGCCCACTGCCACGCCCCCTTTTTTGAAAAAGTAATATTATTCGTCAAAATTAATACAAATTCGGATGTTGCTTTAGTTAAACTTATTAAAATATTTTTGTTTGGAATATAAGCTGTTAAAAGTTCCTACCACACCTATTTTGTGGGCGTTTATTATTTTGTGACTTGTATGGAGTTCGTTTAAGTAAGATAAAATCTGGAACCACTTCACCTAATGTAATGAAATTTTCACACATGATAGCGAACAGTATAGGATTGTATACAATTTTCGCCCATTGACACGCCTACAAAAGCCCATCTTATCACTCTTCCTCATTAGCTGCTAAAAGCCGAAGGATACGATATCAATTAAGATGCTTTTTGTAGTTTCCTGGTTGATATTGACTAAAGAAAATCTATTATTTTTGATTTTTAGTAAAAAAAAAATTTTTAAATTATAAAAAATACAATTACATAGGTATATTTGCACATCATTTGTATACACATTTATCTCGTACATTGCTCACCACATTTGCAGTACTTTGTGCATGTCAAATACTTAAATTTACATTTACACCTTTAAGTAGAACATGTTGTAAAATTGCACGGAATTAATAGTTCAGAAGGCATTATGTTAAGGCACTGATCGGGCCTAAGAACACCATTTGCATCTTTGGAGAATCCATAATCTGTCAACTGCAGGCTTGAATCTGGAAAATAGCTCTGTGATAGGCTTAAGCATTCCCTTAAAACAAAAAAGCATTAAAACAAGAAAATTAAGCGAGTTGACTTTGACATTGACCAGTCACTTAACGAATATGAAAGAGAAAGACAAAAAATTCTAGATCCAATCGAACTGATAAATATCAAACCGGAGACGCGTATTCCTAGACAGATGGAAAGATTCAGGTCTTCAGGTAAATACAAAGAGATGCTCCAACTAGCTGCTGCTTCTAGCTTCATTGAGAAGGCAAAAGTGACTGACTTCACTACAGCTCTAAGTGGAACCCTCACAGGTGAAAATGATAGCAGGGATGCATTAATAATAAATAACAATAACAAAGAACTTCAAACGCGCTTGGACCATCAAATCTTTATTGAGGAAGCAGATAGCAGAATTATAATCCAACTGTTCAATGCCGTCCAGTCATGCATAAAATGCCTTATAGTGTTATCAAATAACACTGATGTCGTTGTTCTCATCCTTCGATATACATTTAAACTATTCAGTGAGTGATTGTGGATCAAAGTGGAAGTGGGTGATAAAATGCGCTATGTGCCTATACACACTCTTGGGGAACAACTGGGAGCTGCATTTTACAACAATTTAATTAAGGCCCACATACTTACAGGGGGTTAATTCTCGATCCGTGAAACTGTGAAGTGATAAATATGATAACCCCTTCACGCCAAATGCGATTCACGAAGTGTGAAAAAATGAAAACAAAATGTTTTAATATGATGATTCTTTTATCACAATCAATTCATTCTGCGAAAACCTGTGAAAAGAAAAATGATAAACAGAAACAAATTGTGCCCATTTGATACTCCCAAATTGCCATCTTGGTCTTTCTCTGACGTCACAATCGTCTTTTTCTATGAGCAAGTGGTGGATTTTTTTCATTTTAGTACTTTTTAGTACTCACTTTGACACCTGCCGCGTGTTTGTGAATTGATAAAATGATAAAACTCTGTGAAAACTGAAATGATAACTTTGTTTCCATTTTACAGTTTCACAGGTCAAGAATTGACCCACTAAACTATTAATTAAAAGTGTAAAGTCTAAAAACCCCCTCCAGAAAACGGTGATGTCTACCCAAGTTTTTCTGACTCTCCTATATGTACTTTAATCGATTCTGGCGGTTAGATAAATCAGTACGGAAATTTTTACGGGACTTTACTACAGGGACAGGCGTATATCTAAGTCCTACCAACTGACGGAACCACAACTGAACTGCAACGTGCACACGGAAAGAATTCTTGGATCATATCACGAAAAATGAGATGCAAATTACGAAAAATGAATCCCGATTTATACCTTGGCTTCGGATTTCGTAAATTACGACTATTTGTTTGCAATTTGCAAAACTGAGCAAAATGAAGATATTGACACTCAAAAATCGTAAATCAACCCTCTTTAAGTATCAATTATGCTATCGAGAGAAAACAAAATTGCGAACAACAAATCGCAATTTGATCCAAATATTCCTCAATTGCACAATATGTAAATTTGCAAAAAAGATTTGTGATCACCACTTTTATTTCGTGATATTGCCACTTGGAAAGATCAATCTTGCTTCTACCCTTCATTTGGCAGGTATACACATTTAATTTAATTTATTTGAAATAAATACTTTACGCTGACTCTACCTGGATTTGAACTCGCAACCAGCGTTACCACTTCCGAAAAAAAAGCCGAAGTAGTTTTGAAGAAAAATGTGAAGTAGATTGAGAAAAATCGAAGTAGATTTCAAAATGTACTTTCTTGTACAAACATTTATTTGGCCAAAAGCCGGGTACTTTTTTCTTGCAATTTATTCCTGAACTGATTTTCTTGATGGATTATGTTCAAGGGTGTCCCCTGAATATAAATCCAAGTTGGTGGGACTGGGAGGCACGAGCGTCAGCCGACATCTTGGAAAACGCGTTTTATCATATATCGTGAACCGTGAATCGTACGAATATAAAGAAACTTTTTTTGAAAGCTAATATTCCATTCTTTTAGTTGTTTTTCTAAGTAATGTTGTTGTTGCGAAAAGTTTTAGAGAAGTTTAATTTTTAAGTCAATGAATTTTTGAAAACAATCGACTTGAAAAAAAATTTGCAATTTTTTTCAAGAATATAGACAAAATTTTTATTTCTTAAAAACTTTTCACGAAAACAACTTGATGTAAGAAAAATCAAACAAAAGAATGGAGTATTTACTCTAAAAAAAATAACTGTTATATTCGTACGACGCACGGTCCACGAGGTATTTGATAAAACGCGTTTTCCAAAATGGCGACTAACGCTTGCGCTCCCCAGTCCCGCCAATTTGGATTTATATTCTGGGTCTGGGGACACCCCTGAACATATTCCATCAAGAAAATCAGTTCAGTAATAAATTGCATTAAGAACCTCCTTTTTGGTTCTGGCTCTTGGAGTATATATTTTGATTAAATTTAATTAAATTAAACTAAAAACAAAAATGTTATTCTCTAAGACTTCATATCAACATACTTATATTATGTATATTTCAATATATGTAGCTGAAATTATAAAACAAATTGTTTTTTTTTCGACGGTAATTTTTATTTGTTTCACTTCAAAACCTGACAACACCTGGTTCAAGTGTAAATTTTTTTACGAATCCATTGTTTGCTCCTAACAGTAAACGCCACTTATTCCAGTCAATTTGTGCTTAAAACGGTGCTTACCAAGCTTGATACGTCAGGAAATTTTAGTCGCAAATCTAGGCAAAGTAGGGAAAAAATCAAAACTACGCCACAATTTGCATGGTAAAAACACAATATGACTGAATTAACTGCAAATTCAATGAAATAAAGGAAAAGGAAGTAGATTTGGTTTTTTTTTTGTAAAATTGAAGAACAGAGAATTTTAAAATGAAGTAGATTCCCATATTTCAGTGATGGTGCGAAGTAGGAAGTAGATTTTTAAAAAATAAGAAAAAAAGAAGTAGATCTACTTCAATTGAAGTAAAGTGGTATCACTGCTCGCAACCCTCCAGTTACGGAGCGAGCATGCAACCACCAGGCCAATTTGCATTACAGATCGTTGGTGTCACACATTGATGATGAGATACCTGCCATGTTGTGGTGCTCTATCTCTTCGAGAAGTAAATTGCGACGAGAAAGTCGTGATTTAGGATTTTTTTGTTGGTGATTTGCGACTATTCTCGTGGAGTTGCAAATTGCGACAGAAAAAACGTAAATCAGTGATTGTGCATGATGTAAATTACTAAATTTTTATCGCAAATCAATATTTTTAAATGCTGTTTGTGATATTATTCCTTTGGAGAGTAAATTACGCCAAAAAAGTTGTATTTTGCTATGAAAAGTACAAACTTGAATCATGGATTTTAATTGCAAATCACGAAGAAACAAATTTTATAAATTGCTACGTTTTGAATGTTAAATTACCAGTTTTTGTATTAATTCGGGATCAAAATGCCTTGATTTACGAATAAAACATGATTCGTAAATTGCAACTGCAAATTTTTCAATTGGTGATTTTTCAATTCTCTCCGTGCAACCACTGATAATTAGATGAAAAAATGGTAAACTTACGAAATAGTTCTTCTAAAACAGAATTTCGATGGAAAGCTCCGTTTTTCTTTACCTTAATTGGATAGCTAAATTGAAAAACTTATCAAAACTTCATTTATTGATGGATAACATTTCTTGTACAATTTGTATTTAAATACATCTTCTTATTATAAAACAAAATTTTTGGGTGGAAGAGGTAAGGCCGTTTTTTCAAAAAAGGGTGTGAGCGGAGAATTTGTTTTCTAATACTTCATTCGAATTTAATTTAACAACGAATAATTGAGGAACCAGAAACTTTCAGACAGTCTTATTATCTAAATAATCAGCTGTTGATGAAGTCTAAAAGTTATAGCGTTTCAAAATTTGACTTTTGATTTTGACCGTAAAGTGACAAACAAATATTTTTGGGAATATATATCTTGAAAACTTAAGATTAAGATTTTTGTTTTTTTTGGACTCTTGAATTGAAATTCAAATTTAAAGTTTTTGCGACCTTTAGTACAAATGCGTTTCGCCCAGGTACAACAATTGGGCTCATCAGTTAGTTGTTGTTGTACCCTTCTAAGACGCATAATTTTTAGTCGATGGTTACCGACACGTATAAAATAAACAGCACAAAAGCACTGTAAATTATATAATGCTCTAGTGGAATTTGGTTAAATTCAGACGCCTAGAAAAATATGATGGTAAAGCCCGTGGTCTGGCTAACAACATCTTACTGATGAGTCCAATTGTTGTACTTGGGCGATACGCATTTGGACTAAAGGTCGCAAAAGCTTTAAATTTGAATATCTTGTAAACAGTTATTTTTTTGAAAAATCTGGCTGGTCTAAATTTTTTTTATAGAATTCTACACAAGAAAGATTATTGCACACTATTTCGCTAGAGTTAGAGGGAAAAACGTGCACAAACGTTACAAAACTATTATTGATATCTTTTCTACTCTCAAAACTTGTTTCTCATACAAAAAAAGTGTGATAATCTTTCTTTCATATAATTTCATGAGCTTAGATTTAAATCTTTTAAAAAAATTTACGGTTTTCGAGTTTTTTGTCCCTTTTACCGTACTAAATCAAATATCTAATTGAACTTACCTATATGTATCTAATATGCTGATGCAAGGAAAAGGGGGGCTCCTAAGAAATATTTGATACGGGGCCCCAAAAGTGTTCGCTACGCCACTGATGCCTATACATATTGGGGCACACAGTACACAAATCTAAGGTATTATACTGCGCAGGTTGTCAGTCGAAAATAAATAAAATGCACGACTGGATCGCACGTACTTGCTCTTATGTTCAAGTTGTGTGGGGCTTAAGAACTTTAAAAAATATTCAAGTAATTATAGAAAAAGTATAAAAAGCATTTATATCGTTCTATTAACTGTATAACAGCCTGATAAATAACTTAGAGCTCAAAAAAAAGGATGCCATTTGATTACTTGAAAAAATATGAATATACGCAAAAAAAAAATTAAAATCGTTGGAGCCGTTGGCTTAAAAATTAATTTTTTATATATAAAATTTTTGTAACATTTTTCAAAAAAAAAATTGGTATGTCAATTCTGTGTATATATTAATATACATTTAAAACTGAAATTTCAAAATAATTCATCAACCCGTTTTTGAAATATTGAATTTTCAAAAAAAAAATTTGAATCTTTTTTTAAAAATCCAAAATTTATTTTTTCCAAAATTTTGGTATGCACTATTATTTATATTCCAACAAAGCTTTTGTGCAAAAAATTTCATTCAAATCGGATGAGCGGTTAATGAGAAAATCAAAAATCAAAAAAACCTTTATATGGCAGGTACCGTTAATAAATGTTTTGGTGATTTTTTTTTCTTACTAAAAGGTACATCATATTTACAATAATACACTGATTTTTTTTTTATCAAAATCGTTGGAGCCGTTCTTGAGATAAATAAGCTTTTCCTTAACGGTTGTATGGCAAGTACCTACCTTTATTTTTTGAGCTAAAAAAAAATTTCAATTTCCCCTCTGGAGAGTTACAAAAAAACCTTAAGCTAAAAATTTGAAAAAAAAAATCGCTTCAGTGGTTTAGGCTGTAGGTTGAGGTATGGACAGACAGACAGACAGACAGACAGACAGAATTTTGCCACCCACTTTTTTCGTGTTCTCTATCATCGTAATGTCATGTTTGATTGTTATCTCGAAATTTTTTTTTTGCACGAATCCAAAACTTGCCCTTAGTACCTATATCGCAAGTAAAAATGGCTGTGAGCGTGAGGAAGAAAACACACGTAAAAACAACAACAAATTAAAATAGAAATTGTCAGAAATAAAAATGGCTGGGAGAGTGATGACTTAAATACACGTAAAAGCAACAACAAATACTGACATTTGACACAAATTTTGATATATGCGCAGCAGAAACGAAATCAAAACTCTAATGATATTACCTTTATTATGTGTACCGTTATTGGGGTATATTTATAGACATTGTTACAGTTGTTGCTAGGCAAACCTGGAGTTTGAAATTTCATAACCTAAACTCTAGTTTTACCTAGCAACAAGTTTAGTAGTGTCTGAATATGACTCTGCTTTCATTGTTTAATTTGAAAATGGTTTATATATTGCGTAAAATTTGAGACTTTATCGTCGGACACAATTTGGCCTCAGGCCAGCGTTTTTATTAAGAACACAATTTAAATTATGTCTGCTAAGCTACATAATTGCATTGTTGCCAACAATATTTTTACAATTTGTAAAAAGTGCTCAAGTCTGATGCCATCATTACCATATAGCCCAAGAGCACAAACATAAATCAAACTTTAATTTAAATTACAAATTTAACTTCTACATATAATTCTAGAATTTGCAGCCTTTTTCTCTGAATGAAAGTTTTTTAGAAGTTTTTAACTTTGTATTCTTTTTATTCGGTTTTTTTTTTGTTTGTTTGTTTCCTTAGCAATTTTGGGCTGAAACCCAAGAATGTTGAAGGCGAAATAAAACAGTAATGTTATTCTTTATTATGACAAAAGTAAATTTTCGCAACGCTACGTTAAAAACTTTTTAACGAGTATAATTCTTTCTTCATCTTTCCACAGGTAAGAAATTCTCTCATGACCAGCCAAGCACACAATTACCCTCCAATGTTTCAACTCCAATCTCCATCAGAGTCTCCTCTTTTAAGTTCGTTAATGTAAAAGCAAAAGAATAACTTTGGACTGTGGTTGATGGTCAGCGAAAGTTTAAGAAATAACTCAAGAAGCCAATGAGGAAAAGCCAATTGGAGTAGAAAATACAAAGTGGTAGAAATTACTAAGAGGTGGAAGGTTATACCACGATGAAAAAAATGTATATTTTTTTAATAACAATCCTTAATTTAAAATTTTAGCAAAGAATAAAACAACAAATGTTTTGTTTTTTAATAATACAGAATCTTTCAGTTGATACTAATAGCCATATTATTCACTCTGAATGTAAGCCAAGTTGAAGTGAAATTTAAACTTGTCTCCGTTTAATATGCGATTTTCAAAACTTCTTGCATAACCGATAGCTTTTGTTTGGTCGATAGCTCTCTTAACAATAAAATCAAAGCGAAAAGATGATAACGATGTCAATGGAATTACATATCTACCAATTCACGAAACTTTCGTCCATCGGCATCGGTCTTATTAATAAACAATATAAAATGCCTTCCTTTTTTTTAACCGATAATATTTTTCGGAAATCAAAATCATCATATTCATCGATGCAAGATGTTCTAGGAATAAATAGCCTGACAATAATAATAATATTTACATCGACATTTCTTCTGTTTCATGAATGAAAATATTTTTCATATATTTATTGTGTTCCCGTGGACTCAGTAGCGTAGATAGATCAACCAGGGCCCTGGGGCAGAAAATAAAATGGGACCAGTGCTGCCACTCAGAAATTCAAAAAAACATAGTTTAAAATCATGATTTTAGTTAAAAAATCATGACAAGTCTGAGTAAGAAAACGGTAAAGGCGATATTAAAAGTTTTAAACTACATCGCAACAAGTAAAACAAATATTTATTGAGAAAATAATTTATTAAATTTATTTAAAAAATACGAAAATGGAAGGAATACGAGTATATAACATTAAAATAAATTATTATAATTTATACATATTTATGAGTGCTATATTATTTTTTCACAGTTTCAGGTACATAGGTATTATATAGCACATTGAAAATCAAAAATATAGATAGTATAAAATATTTGTTTACTTTGACGTTAGCAAAAACTTTTTTTGTATGAGAATTCTGTGGAGTATATATTCGTGTAATATCTGTTGAGAAGTTCTGTATGAACCTTATATTCATTGCATGTCTGGCTTTTAACCAAATGTTTAGCATGCAACAACCCATTTAGTGAATCAATTTCAAGGCTGTTTCATAATTTTGTTTTTACCATATTAACTTCAGAAAAGCGCGCTCCGTATTGGCTGAAGAATGTGGCAGTGAAAATATTTCATAAACGAATTTCGACAGTTGTGGACAAGCTGGAGTGTCATCTGCTTACATTAACTTGCTTACGCCTTTCCAAAATTCTTCAGCATCTAGACTAAAATTTAAATCTATGTTTTTCAGTACTCTCCACTCATTGTCAGTTTCCTGAAGCTGATCTTCCTTCACTAAAATTGGAAAATGTTTAACAAGTGCTATTCTCCAAAATATTCTGTGAAGCCAGAATCCACGTCCTTAAGAGTATTTGCTTAGTAGCTTCAATTAAAAAGCTCAGCAATCACGATGAAAGCTATGTAAAACGCTTTTTTCCACTGCCACATTTTCCAAAAAGAGACCCACTTTAATACCATACAAGAAATTAAATCACAGAAACAAAAATGTAGTTATGCATTTGAGTCAAAGTGGCATTTTAACTATGTTTGTGTTTGTAATGTGTTCGTCGTTTCAGGTTGTAGTGTAGCTTAGACAAAAACATGTCAAAGCGATTATAAAAAAAAATATTTTTTTTAAATTAGAAAATCATAATTTTGGACTCGAAATCATTAAAACATTATTTGGGTCCAAAAAACATGAAAATAATGATAAATCATGATTTCTGGCAGCCCTGAATGGGACCCTTTACAGAAATTGGTTTCGTTTGTGATTAAAAAAAATGAGACAGTTTAGTAGGTATATATGTAACGCTATAGGAACTTTTTACAAAAACCCTCAGCATAATATATATGTGCCTTATATAACTAGCTGTTACCCGCCCTCTCGCTGGGCCCCCTCAACCACATTGTACCTATAATTGTAAATGTTATTAAAAGTTGATTCTAAACGAAATCTCAAAATAGGAAAATCGTGATTTATGTATGAAAATTTCGCAAAGTAACAGGTCTGGTGTTATAAAACCCGCGGAAATAAAACCCGTAAGTCGTGTTTCTTAATTTTAAAGTAAATAAAGAGCCGTGGGTTTTTTTCTTTTTTTTTTTTTTTTTTTTTTCTTACAACATTCCATGGATTTTCATTTTTTTTTTTTTTCAAAATGAAACCCGTTCAGCTACAAAAATAGTGGAGTTACCAATTTTGAAAAGGACATATCCCGCATTTGTTGACAAATACGTTTTTTTATATCAATGTAATATTTCCCTGCACCTAATATGCTCAAGGAAAGTACATCTTTTATTATTTTAGAATACCTAAAATTTTATTTAAAATAATATTAAGCAATTACTATTTCTGAAATATTCGGTTGATTATTGGCCCAAAATTTAATCCAAAAATATATTTTATAGATTTTAAACAACTTTCGAAAATATTTTGTTCTTTTCCTGATCATTTAAAATTTCATATTAATGTGCCGTTTTCGAAATTACACAGAATTACGTTTACCATTGTGTATTTTTAGGCTTCATGAAGAACAGTTGATTGAGCTAACCCTAAGCGGATTAACGGAGTTGCGTGAGCGGGAGAGAGGATGCAAAAAGAGAATAAAAACTCTTTAAATCCGTGAAGCGTGCCACCTTCAGTACGTAGGTATAGTTAGAAAGGAATACAGAAATCTAATTAATTGATATTTTATAAAATCGCCGTAAAAACCTGCAATTTTTGTTGTAGCTACATACATATGTAAATACCAATACCAAGTGGCCCTCTTCGCAGTGTTCTAGGGAACTCACTTTTTGGGTGATCTGTCACACTCAAGCAATTCCGCTTCTTCGCATTATATTTGGTGATATTTTTGATCTTAAATTAATTTAATTCTCTCTTTTGGTCCTCTGTAGCACTTCTATAAAATCAGATCCTCGATTGATATGAGTTTTCAAACTAAATTGTTTAATTATTTTTCTTATCTAAAATGAAATTGTTTTAGTACCAAATATTCTTTTCTTTTTTATTTTGACATTGTAAAAAAAATTATCCTCTAGCTTATTCCAATGCATAATAGCCCTGTACTCAAAATTTCAATTTAAACTGTTCAACCATTTCAGCGTGATTGTCTAACAAACATCCAAACAAACAAACTTTCACATTTATAATATTAGTAAGATAAGATAAGTTAGATATATAATATAAATTCTTGAGCTTAGCATACAGTTTTTTTTTAAATAGCAAAAACTTGGTGATGAGAACAGAGAAGTTAGTTAAATCTAAAAAAAAAATCGTTCGAGTAATCAATTTATTTTTGTGGCATTCATTCAACAGTTTTTAAGCGGTGAAAATTTCTGAAAAATTTCTTTGAAAATATAAAAGTGTGATAAGAAATGTTAGCCTCGAACAGCTAATTTTCGTAAAAAACTCACTCATCCACCATTACGCAAAATTTGGTACTAGATGAAATAAGAACATGTCTACAAGAAATACCGAATTTAAGGTATAACTAGATTTTAAGACTAGTTCACTACTGATGCAAAACGATATTTTTCCGTGACATCGAAACGCTTGCAAAAACACAGCGGTAAAGTATCAAAAGCCGGGATGGGTACGAAATCCCGAATGTTGAAATCCCGAAATGGAAAAAATCCCAAATGCCAGAATCCGGACTAAATACCGAATGGACTAAATCCCGAATGCACAAAATCGCGAATGCCAGAATACCGAATGCCAAAATCCCGAATCCCGCGCGCGCGATTCTTAATACCAAAACAGTACTAAGCCATTCTAGGTTCTAGCCTTCAAATTGAACTTTTTTGTGCTTTAGATACTTATATACTAATTGCTTTTTATATTCAAAAGGGGTTGAAAAAATTGTTTTTTGGTGTTATACAATTCGTGATTTTTGTACATTCTAGATTTTGGTTCATTTGAAGTTTTTGTCATTTGAGACCGCAAAATGAACAAAAGTCAAGCCAAGAATAGCAGTTCTGTTTCCTTGAAAGTATCTACTGAAATAGTACGCGAAAAGTATTGAAATTCTAGATTTAATTTCGAATGTATTCGGGATTTTTGGCATTCGGGATTCTGTCCATTCGGGATTTTGGCATTCGGGATTTTGTCCTTTCGGAATTTTGTCCATTCGGGATTTTTGGCCTTATAACGGAGTACTGCAGAAGCAAAGTCAAAACGGCATTTTTCATTTATGAACTCATGTGTCAGTTTTTATGAAATCTATCATCACGTGCAAAGAGCTTTGTCACGATATTCTCCAATTATTAAGTAAGTAGTTTTCTTCTGAAAATTATTCACAAGTCGAAATCTTTACTTTAGGCTGATATTTGCTTTTAACATATTAAAGAAACTAAAACACTTTTATTGTTTTGAAAAGGAATTATTAAAAACTTTTATTTTTAAACCAGGAAATTATACTTGTTATTAAATATCCAAAACAAACTGAGCAAAAACTTTTTTAGAGATACGAAAAACTTTTATTTTTCTCCTTGAAAAAAAAAAACTGATTCTGTCAGTCTCTGGGGCCCCAGACTTTCGGGGCCCTGGGGTGCCGCCCAAGTTTGCCCCTGGATAGCTACGCCACTGCGTGGACTATTATGTAGAATAACACTTCATTTCCAGAAATTGGGTGAATATACCTAACCTATTTCTATATATCTTTACGGGTTTCACTATATAAGCTGCTCCCTGGAGTGAAGTTTAAATGGAATCGGATTAATAAAATTGGACTTATTTTCATTGGTATTTTATTTTTGTTGCTTAATATTAATACCAGGTATAACGAGTAATAAATATCATGCACTTCAGTTTAACTTTCATCACTATGAACTCAATTTAAAATCAGATTAAAGTGGGTGAATAATATGGATGTTAAGTAAATAGTTTCTTGGAATTAATTAGCTTGGAAAGAACAAACAAAATTGTTAGGTGATGGTGTGATGGTAAAACGAACGTTTGTAAAAGGGCCCACAGACACCACACTTGTGTGCACACATGTGTACCGACAACGGTGTGTTATTCCGCCACACACGCCACACCAAATCGTACACACTTTAGAGACCTCATAGAAAAAAGACCATAATGATAATAACATTTTAAATCGAAAAACTTCCGACGCTCCTCATTCAAACGCGATTCCAATGGAACTTAATAATAAATGTGCGCGCACATCCCCACACACATCACACCGATCGAGACACCGACACCAAAAATCAAAAACTTTTGATTTTTACTCGCTCCGTGTCTGACACCGAAAATCGGTGTGTGCACCAGCCCACACACAGTACACATTTCCGCACACCGACACATGTGTGCACACAAGTGTGGTGTCTGTGGGCCCTTTAAATATTTTATTTTTTTGAACAATAAAAATGTCTGAAAGAGACAGCTTTTTTCTGTCGGTTTGTTCAAAGTTTGATAAAAATACCTTTTTGAAATACCTAAGCCTATGTAAGTTGGCCATGGCATAGAAAAATGCAGTCAACTTTTAAATATCCGAAGGAAATTCGTGTTCAGGTTTCAACCACCAGAACTGGTTCTCCTGCTTTACCCTATCTCTTCTGTCCTGATCGGACACAGTCCTACTGAACCGAAGGTGCTCAGCTCCGTCTTGTGCGAGGACGTCTCGACTGTAAAGGAGCCGCCGATCCACAGTTCTACGGCCGACGTGGTAGATTAGCGGAAACGCCGCTCTATCCTGGATCAGCCCTCGACTGTCTAAATAGAGGAATGCATCGGGTGGAATAAAGCCGCTTAGACGCATATTCTCGTAGTAATCGTTCTTAGGGTAATAAGCCCCAAAAATTAAGTTGTTGCTCCTGCAATGTGACCTCGAATAAGCTTCAGCAAGAAATTATCGATCCTCTGTTTATGTTGATTTTCAACTTCCAGTCATCGCAATATTGCTGAATCTTTTCGTGGTTTACTAATGCCAAGTCTGGCAAGCTTTAGATAAAGTCCCTCTAGCCATACGGTGTCGAAAGACTTCTCCAAATCAACCAGACAGGCACCCGTACACTGCTTTTTAGATTTGTTCCATTGGACATCAGAAACGAGTTTAGACGCGGCATGAATGGTGTCATGTCCGCCTTAAAACCGAACTGATTATCCGGTATGATATTATTGTCCTCTGCCCACTTAGCTCTATTGATAACTTTTTCGAATACCTTGGTGATACTCGGAAGGGGAACACTACCTTTTCCCGTAGATCAGTTGCCCGTATTACGTTTGCCCGCCGATTGTATATGTACTTTTTTGACTCCAATCCCGCAGTACGATATCCCGCGGCACAGTTTCCTATGGATTTTTTGACGGGATTGGCTGCGGGATTGGAAAAAGTATTTAATACTTTTGGAAAGTACTTTTTCGTATTTTGGAAAAAAATATTTTATTTATTTTGATGGATTTAAAGCGCGAAAAAAATAATTTTAAGCGGGAAAAAAATAAAATTCACAAAAAAAATTTCTTAGCTAAAAAAAACATAATTTCAGTTCAAAACGCTTAAAAACCATTTTAACTATTTCAATGGATTTCAAGGACGAAAAAATGAATTTTAAGCGGGAAAAAAATAAAATTCCCAAAAAATGATTTTAAGCTAAAAAAAACATAATATCTGTTAAAAACGCTTAAAAACCATTTTAAGCATGAAAAAAATTGAATTCTTCTAAAATAATTTTTAAGCGTAAAATTGAATTCCTCTTACGAATCACCAAACGAAAATGATTTTATCTCTTAGAGATGTTTATTGTTTACCCTACCGAGTCCTAGTGAGGACTGAATTTTATTCTGGAATTACTTTTGCTTTTATACTTTTATGTGTCGACTTACTTGGATGTTCGTTCTTGTTGATTCTCACAGTTTCATATCTCGGATTAATATGAAAATTATTGAAAATTTGTAAATGACATGACCTCGACGCTTGGCTGATTTCAATGCTGATGACAGTGAACACTATAAAAATAGCTCATCAATTTCTCTGTCATACAGCTTGAAACTCTTTTGAAGTACAATCTAGCTACATTAGTTCTTTTTGGGGCTAAATTAAAGATTGTAAAGGGATGTTAAATTAATCTAGCTATGAATATAAAGTAATTTTTCTGCGCTAGACGATAGACGCAAGGTACTGTTGACATTGGCGCCTGCCAGACGACTTTACATACCCGAAGCGGAGCAACGGAGTTGCGTGAGCGGGACAGAGGACCCAAAAAGGAGGGTTAAAATCCTGAGAACCCGCGAAGCGGGCCACCCAAGGTACTGTTGCTCAAGAAAACTTGACATTGGCAATGAAACTCGCTATAAGCGTCATATTCTAGGAAGTGCCGATTTTCAGTTGATGCATCGCATTATATGAAAAATTGACTTTTATCTTTAAACGCGATTTTCGGCTAAACTAAGCGTCCTAGAGGCATCAAAGTTTGCATCTTTAAACTTGATTTGCGGCTAAACTATCCGTCCAAGCGACTTTAAATAAAGAAACTTTGCATACACCCAACCTCGCACCCACCCCAATTCCTATAGTGAGCCCAGACAGGGGGGTTGCAGGGGGGCAGCATGCCCCCCCATACACATCTCACTGTTTATTCGCGTTTATTCGCCACCCAAGGTACTTTTGCTCAAGAAAACTTGAAATTGGCGCTCAATTATACGATAAATAAACTTAAATCTTTAAACGCGATTTGCGGCTAAACTAAGCGTCCTAGAGGCATCAAAGTTTGCATCTTTAAACTTGATTTGCGGCTAAACTATCCGTCCAAGCGACTTTAAATAAAGAAACTTTGCATACACCCAACCTCGCACCCACCCCAATTCCTATAGTGAGCCCAGACAGGGGGGTTGCAGGGGGGCAGCATGCCCCCCCATACACATCTCACTGTTTATTCGCGTTTATTCGCCACCCAAGGTACTTTTGCTCAAGAAAACTTGAAATTGGCGCTCAATTATACGATAAATAAACTTAAATCTTTAAACGCGATTTGCGGCTAAACTAAGCGTCCTAGAGGCATCAAAGTTTGCATCTTTAAACTTGATTTGCGGCTAAACTATCCGTCCAAGCGACTTTAAATAAAGAAACTTTGCATACACCCAACCTCGCACCCACCCCAATTCCTATAGTGAGCCCAGACAGGGGGGTTGCAGGGGGCAGCATGCCCCCCCATACACATCTCACTGTTTATTCGCGTTTATTCGCCACCCAAGGTACTTTTGCTCAAGAAAACTTGAAATTGGCGCTCAATTATACGATAAATAAACTTAAATCTTTAAACGCGATTTGCGGCTAAACTAAGCGTCCTAGAGGCATCAAAGTTTACATCTTTTTGCGGCTAAACTATCCGTCCAAGCGACTTAAAATGCAAAAGAAACTTTACATACACCCAACTTCGCACCCACCCCAAATCCTATAATGAGCCCAAGCAGGGGGGTTGCAGGGGGGCAGCATGCCCCCCCATACATACCTCACTGTTTATTCGCGTTTATTTTCCACCCAATGTAGTGTTTCTCAAGAAAACTTGACACTGGCGCTGAATTGATGCATCGAATCATACGAAAAATCAACTTTTATTTTTAAACGCGATTTGCGGCTAAACTAAGCGTCCTAGAGGTATCAAAGTTTACACAATTTAAACTTGATTTGCGGCTAAACTATCCGTCCTAGCGACTTTCAATGCAAAAGAAACTTTACATACACCCAACCTCGCACTCACCCCAAATCCTATAATGAGCCCAGACAGGGGGGTTGCAGGGGGGCAGCATGCCCCCCCATACATATCTCACTGTTTTTTTGCGTTTATTCGCCACCCAAGGTACTTTTGCTCAAGAGAACTTGAAATTGGCGCTCAATTATACGAAAAATAAACTTAAATCTTTAAACGCGATTTGCGGCTAAACTAAGCGTCCTAGAGGCATCAAAGTTTACATTTTTAAACTTGATTTGCGGCTAAACTAAGCGTCCTAGCGACTTATAAAATTCATATTCGTGATCTAGGAAGTTCCAGTTCTAAAAAATGAAAAAAAATTGGTAAAAAAGTATTTTTCAAAACTTTCGAAAAAATATTTTCAGTTTACTTGCTCACCCTTTTTTTCTTGTTTTAATTTGTCTTCAAAATATTAATGATTTTTTTTTTTTTTAATTCAAAAAAAGATCTGAACTTTTCTCAACTTTTTTTTTTTGAAATTGGCACCAACCTGACCAACGCTTAAAACGACTTTAAAGCGTAAAAGCAAATTCCCCTAAGGATTCACCTTAAACGCTTCCAATCGTCCTAAGCGTCCTGATTACCCAACCCAACCCAACCAAACCACCAAAACTGAAAATCTAATTTTATCCCTTAGAGAGATGTTGATGTTCACACTTCACGCTACGGAGTTCTAGTAAGAACTCAATTTTATTCCGGAATTATTCCTCCTTTTTTACTTGTATCGGACGACTTACTTGTGAAGAGGTTCGTACTTGTTGATTCTCACACTATAGAATTGAATACAGTGAAGTCTTCTACATATTGTTAAAAATCAAAAAGAGTATTGAAATTCATTTTCAATGATTTTGATTGGCTGATGCCTATGGGAATCCAATTGGATATGGGAATCCAATTAGACTACAGCGCCGTTACTTTATATCAAGGGTAGTAGCAAACCGCGGGCAAACGTAACCGCGGGAAAACGATCCACGGGATATTGTTTTTCGGGAAAACGATCGACGGGAAATCGTTTTTCGGGCAAACGTGACGCGGGAAAACGTGACGCGGGAAAACGTTTTTCGGGCAAACGTACCCAACCCACTCGGAAGAAGACTTATCGACCGGAGATTCGCCGGATTGGAGTTGTCCTTTCCCTTTTTCGGGAGAGGATGCCCCACAGCCGTCTTCCACCACAGTGGATAGTATATGCATTATTCAGAGCGTTGTTAAACAGTGTGGTATAAATGTCTACTGCTTCTTGCAGTAAATGTCGTAGTACAACTTTGGATATGCCATCGACTCCGGCTGGCTTCTTCTTCTTTAATGAATCGAAGATGAGCTGAAGTTCCACCTTCGTAATCAACAGGGAACTTGGCCCATTTCGCTAGGCGATTATGGCGTTTGCCAAATGATCTTCATTGAACCCGGTGAAACCGAGGTTCTCTGATCGCCATTGCGTTATGTCATTCCGAAGGTAGAAGTGGTGGAGCAAGGCTCTGTTTTTCAGGTCATGGTTCGGGCGAATGCTTGCATTCACCTTGTGCACTTGCTGGAAAGCAGCCCCCACAGCCTCCACTTTCTCCTGGGGATCTTCGACAAAAAAGAGGTCATCGTCCAAGACGGCGTCCTCTGGATCAATTCCTGCCGTCAGAAGTATGTCTCTGTTATCTGTCGTTCTCTGGAGCTTAAGATACGGAAAGTCGTTCTGATCGTTCCTTCTAAATATCTTGTTAATTTGGGGATACATATGTACATCGTTCTATTCGTTTGGTCTATGGTCTGGACATTCATCTAAAGCTGATTTTGAGTACCTTTGCAGTAAAATACGATTTAAACAAAAAGTTAACGGTATTAAAACAAAAGCAAGACCCGCAACATCTATATATATTTATGCTACTGCAGGTCTTGCTGCTGTTTTAATGCATACTCATTTTAACAATGAAATACTTTAGTTTCAACTTTAGGTGTACTTTTTAATGTTTCATCTAAAATTAGAATGATAAGAAATTTCAATACTGAATAGACTAGATTTATAACATAACAGTTGTTTTCTTCCCAAATCAGGGTTCGATCCAACCTACCACGCTCTAGCGTTTTATGCATCTTATGCAAAGTACCAAAGGGGAGTGATGTATGTATCTCAAATCCTAATTTAATTTCACTATTTTTCGCTTAAGTCCTCTTCATCAAGCTCTTGCTCCAATTTAAAATGCTCTTCTATTACTGAAAATTCTCCCAAATTATGTTTAATCTCTTGTTTACATCACATTCAACAAAAGTTTGGTCTCAATAATATACTTACATACATACATACCTAACCTTAACCTACATAGTCTTTATATTGAAATTCATTATTAAACAATTTCTCAAAACTAAATTCCATATTGAATGGACATAAAACACAACCGAACAGCTGATAAACAGAACAGAACAGCATCATCCATAAATAATAAGAATCCGACAAGCTAACGAGAACCAACACCTTTCTTTGACACTTGTCAAAAAGTTTTCGTATTTTTACAAAACCCATTGTAGTGGAAAACAAGTTTTCGGCCTGAAGAAACAAATAATATATCATATAGGGTTTAAGCAGGCAAACACTGTTGTAAGTTCATCATATACAAAGTTGAGAAAAAGGACAAGACCAACAAAAACAACTACAACAACAAAGAAATATTCTAATTTAGCCTTCAGCCAGTCAATAGTAGAATCTTCCAATAATTTATGTCGCTCTACCCTACTGCTCTGTTGCCGTTACTGATATCAAGGATATATGAAAAGCAAAGGTATTGGGTATTGGATAGTCAAAAACTCAACGCCATTCAACTTTTTTTTCAGTTTTATTTTTTTATTAAAATCGAAATTGGTCCTGTTCGCTGCTTTTGTTAAAAATTGATTTATGGTTTCATGGGGACACAATTTCCAATCGCACAAAATATAACCAGATTTTTGGAACAATTGATCCTGTACATTTCGAGCTTCGAGAGGACTCGACAGAAGGGTCGACAACAGATAAAAAAGACAAAAAAAAACCTTTGCATGCGAACCATGTGAACTTGGAATGCATGGTGCTTTGCCGTAAATTACGGACTTTACCAACAAAAAAAAAACCCTCCTATAAAGAAAATACTTCGGACATACGAGTATGAGTTATCTTTTTTTTCACAGGAAATTTTCTTTACACATGCTCATTTTTGTGTACCCACTATCCTCTGTCTACACTTGATTGATACTACGGTGGGTGAACTCAATAAGCCAGACTGGTGCTGGACGTTCAAGTCCATCCTTACACCTCTTCTGCATAACAGACAGAATTCCTTTGAGATGGCAAGGGAGTAGATTGTTGCTGGTACACCATTGTGTATATTGGTTGGCTGGTTAGACTATTGTTATGGTCGCATGATTTATTAGAAAGACACAATAATTTATGAGTTTCTTATAAATTCTGCTGTCTGCTCACGCGGCATCGGCATGATCCTTATCAAAGTTTAGAGCACAAAGTAGAGCTGTGTTAATCGTGATTGATTCGGTCTTTGTGACCCGTTCTTCACAAAGAATGATTGATTGCAATCACAGCAGACCAAATCAATCGATCCCAATGTCAATCATTTAAGTTTTCAAAGAGCGAGATATGTTTCGTTCATTCCACTCATTCTCAACAATCTCAATCTCTATCTACGTGAATGAAAAAAATAACACACCACAGGAGACAGGAACATAAATTGATATACATATATCTACATCTACCAGCTTAGCTACACTTCATTTTCTCTTCTCTCTCACGTATTTGTGTTCATTTTCTCTTCATTCATTATGAATTTTGTCTATATCTCTATCGACTATGAGCAATATTTGGTTTTGGAATCATTTGATTGAGATAGAGATTGAGATTGAGTTGAACGATATCGTTCATATCGTTCATATCGTTCATATCGTTCATATCGTTCATTTCGTTCATATCGTTCATACGTTCATTTGAGATTTGACCGATTGGAATTGGGATCCATTCGGGACAAAGACCAAATCAATCTCATTGGCATTGTGAACGAATAGATCTTTAATAATAATTAAGAGATGATTGAATACAACAATGCACTTCTTTTTTTTCAATGCATTTGCATTTAACGAAAAGTATTAAAGTAAATAATTATTTATGTACTCGTAAGCACTTTTTAGCTTTGAAAAAAAATAATTCAGGTGAAAGTTTTTGTGTTTTTGGAGTTAAGGTCTATTTAAAAAAAAAAACTATGCCTATATGAACATTTTTATTTATTTTCTAAGAAATAAATTCCTCTTTAAATAAGGATTGAAACAGACTGTAGCTAGTATGTAATATTGAAAATGTGTTTTTTTTTTAAACATGGGAAAGGAATGATTGATAAAATGAACGATTGAAAAGATCGAATCTTTGGTCTAATCAATCATTGATTGATTCGGTCTTTTAAAATGAACGATTGACACAGCTCTAGCACAAAGATTTACGCACTGTTCACTCAAGTCCAAACCAGTGGCGTAGCTAGGATATTTGCCGCCCGGGGCAAAACAATAATTTGCCGCCTCTTCGGTCTAACTTTATTAAGAAATTTTGTGATATATACCTTCATATCATCGGTCTTAAAGTTGCAGACAAAATTTGAAAATATTTTCTTATAAATGCAAGGAATTACATTCTACGAAATATTAATACACGCCACTTTGCCGCAATATCTGCTGAATGAATTTTTTTTGTTTCTGACCAACTGAGATTTAACTTTAAACCGACTGTATATAAAATAGGCACATGAGACTTGAAATTTTTTAATGTTTCCTTTCGTCCAAAAATAGTCAACTCATAATTGTTCATTAGGCGTGTCTCACCAAATAAAATCTCTGAGAGCTCAGAAATTTTTAAAGTGGGACAAAAAATCTCACCTGAGCCCTGAGATTTTCTTCAGAGGTTACTGAGACGAAAATTTTTTGGATTTATTTCTCAATGTTCTTTCTCAGCTAAAACTGTTCATTTGACAGCCAAATTGCAATTTATCGGTGATGGGCAAATACAAAAATGATAAAATACAAAATAGTTGTTAAATGTTGATAAACAGGAAAAATAAATTGATCTAAGTATTTTTCATTCATTTTATAAAGTTTTGGGCTTTAACATTTAAATATTTAAAGCAAAGTTAAAATTTTGTTTCCATAATTTCAGTACGATTGAACAGGAAATCTTTATCCACCAAAACATTCCACCTACGTCAACTTGATATTGAGCGCTCACTGGGTGAGACACGCCTTGTTTCATCAGTACCCGACAGCAAAACTGAGAAATTGCATACTGTTCATATTTCTCAGATCTAATGATCATGAACCATGAGAGGGTCAAAGCCACGGCTAAGTCACTACTGAGTGTCTGACGCAGTGTTGCCAGAAAATATTTTCTGAAATCGGGAGATTTCCACACTAGAAATCGGTGTAAATCGGGGAAAACGATTTAGCCCTGCAAGTCATGCCAGAGGTCACCTGAACCTCAGTTCTTAGATAAAAAAAAATCTAATTTTTTTCCGAATATGTTTTTCAGATTGTGCATGTTTTTCATAAAGTAAATGAAAATAAAGTCAGATTTATTTTCAAAAAAATTGATAGAAGGTAAAAAAGTCTTATTTTTTTCTTAAAGAAACAACTATGTTTCATTTATTTTATTTAAATTAATTTTAAAAAGTAATATTATGTCTGTTTGTGTACCTCCCAAAACTACGAATTTCTACGCATTTTTTTTTATATGAGCTTTGACAGAACTTTGGGCTAAATTCGTACTTTTGGGAGGTACGCGAACAGACATATAGGTCTGTTTCTTTACTTTTGGGATAAAGTTTGGGAAAATGTTCGGGAAAAGGTTAAGGATTGAGCTTTCTGATGTTGTTGTTGTAATGTTTAACCAGAAATGAAAAGTAAAGAAACGCATTTGGGATGTTTCTGGTTTGTTGCGGTTTAATTTACCTATTTAACTTTATTGCTGGTTGGCTCACTGCATACAAAATTATACAATTTCAATTATTTTTCCATGCACTTATCATTTTGGGCTCTATAAAAAGAACAAGGAGAAACATTTTACTTTATATCTGCCTCCATTGTATCATTTTCATTTAATTTAATTAAATTAAACCATTTTATGTACGCTACTTAAAAAATTTAATTTCAATTTTTTCGATCAGCTGATTTGTTATTTGACAACAAGAAAGTGCAGTAACTAAAATGTTCGGGTAGATTCTTGCTGGAGGGGAAATAAAAAAAAAGTCAAAAGCTCTGTCATTTTCGTGTCAGAAAATAGTAAAGAAACACGTTTTGGGTAGATTTGGGATACTTTGGGATCCCACGGGCGAGTAAAGAAACAGACCTAATGTTAGTAAATAGTAGTTTAAACTTCAAAATTAAAAATAAATATTTCCCTTATTTTATACATAGTCTTCTATGGGGCTATTTGCTTAAACATTTATAGCCTTATTTATTAGATTTCTTAGGCGGTTGATAGATGGAAGTATTATTTATGTGTGTAATTTAATAAAATATCAAGTTAGTCAAATCTTAGGCAACTTATTCCATTGTTGAAAGTTGGAAAAAAGTTTATAAATACGACTGTAAGTGCCAATAGCACCTAGCTAGCTTAGAAAAAAATAGTGCATTAGCCAACAGATGCTCCAAGTATTGAAGTTTCAACGACTTAAGTGCCGTAATTTTAGTTATTTTAAATATTTATATTTATTTTGATTAAATTTTTGGAAAAAATTAAGTGCTATTTTTAATAATTTTAAAAATAGTTATTCAGAAACTTTTAAGTTCAAACAATTATTGCATTCCTTGAACTTCAAGTATTCTTTGGAAAGTAAGTAAAAAAAACGAATTTTCTGATGCATGCACGCAGCCAATTACCAAAAACCAAAATAAAAACAAATAAAAAAAAGAAGAAGATATGACAGATGATCAGCAAACAAGAAACAGAAATAACATTATGGGTAAATTTGCTTATTTTAGTTTTTGAAATATTGAAAATCGGGAAAATGTGTCATATTTAGATCAAAAATCGGTGTATCGGAAATAGGTCTGAAAATCGGGAGAATTACGATAAATCGGTGTTTCTGGCAACACTGGTCTGACGACAGAGTTATTACTTCACTGAAATTGTAGTAGATTGTTGATCTAATGCATTTTTTCTCAAAATAAAGCTGCTGCAAAATCTACATACATACTGCACTTCATTTTACGAAAAAAAATTAATCTTCGCAAAAAAAACTCACATTTTTTTTAAATTCTTTGTGTTGAATTCAGCCATTATGTGTTATTTAGACCTTTTTTGTTTGCTGGTTTTATGTTTTTAAAAAAAAAATAATGTAATATTTCATTTATTTTTATTCATTTATCAGTTTTGTTTAAATAATATTTATTTTTTATTTTTAAAAAAGCAAAAATAAATCATTCCCGAAAATATTCTATCTACAGCATTTTTTTTTCAAATCTAACGCGAAAAATTTTCTGAGAAAATTCAACCCCTCTGATCTTTAAATTGAGGGAACTAACAGATATGTTTGAAAGAATTGTTAATTTAAAAATAAACTTTTGTGTTTATTATCTACTTCTATAATGAGCAATGGTCATGATTCTGTCACCCCTAGTGATTTGAACTTAATGAAAAATTGTACGTTCATATACCTATTCAAATGTTATAGAATTTTTAACTTAAAAAAATAATACTTTTTTGTTTATTTCCAACTTCTGTAATAAACAACGATGATGATTTGCGCCCCTCTTGATTTCAATTTAATAAAAATTGATTGAATTATTTATTAAACAAAAATTAAACTTTTGTTTATTTCTAACTTCTCATGAACAACGAGAATGATTTTACCGCCCCTACAAATTTGAATACTATAAAAATTGTTTTCTGATAAAAATTTAATAATATTTTCACTAAAAAAAACTTTTGTAATTGGCTTACAACATCCCATGAACAACGGAGATGATTTTCCGATTTGCCGCCCCTAACTCCTGGCGCCCGGGGCGACCGCCCCCTTCGCCCCCCCCTAGCTACGCTAATGGTCCAAACTAGGTTGAGTTCTGAAATTAATATGTTGTTGAATGAAAAACTTAATTAAAATTTTCTATCCAAAACCCATATGTTTTGGTTCTTTAAAAATACTGGATTTACCTTTTTACTTGCGATATATGTAGGTACTATAGGACAAGTTTTGGATTCGTGCAAAAAAAAATTTCGAGATAACAATCAAACATGACATTACGATGATAGAGAACACGAAAAAAGTGGGTGGCAAAATTCTGTCTGTCTGTCTGTCCGTACCTCAACCTACAGCCTAAACTACTGATTTTCTTCAAATTTTGGACTTAAGATTTTTTTGTAACTCTCCAGAGGGGAAATTGAAATTTTTTTTTAGCTCAAAAAATAACGGTACTTGCCATACAACCGTTACGGAAAAGCTTATTTATCTCAAGAACGGCTCCAACGATTTTGATAAAAAAAAAATCAGTGTATTATTGTAGGTATGATTTTCTTTTTAGTAAGAAAAAAAATCACCAAAAACATTTATTAACGGTACCTGCCATATAACGGTTTTTTTGATTTTTGATTTTCTCATTAACCGCTCATCCGATTTCAATGAAATTTTTTGCACAAAAGCTTTGTTAAAATATAAATAATACTGCATACCAAATTTTTTGAAAAAATAAATTTTGGATTTTTAAAAAAGATTCAAAAATTTTGTTTGAAAATTCAATATTTCAAAAACGGGTTGATGAATTGTTTTGAAATTTCAGTTTTAAATGTATATTAATATATACTTAAAATTGGCATACCAAATTTTTTTTTGAAAAATGTTACAAAAATTTTATATATAAAAAATTAATTTTTAAGAAAACGGCTCCAACGATTTTAAATTTTTTTTTTGCATATATTCATATTTTTTCAAGTTATCAAATGGCATACCTTTTTTTGAGCTCTAAGTTATTTATCAGGCTGTTTATACAATTAAAAGAACGTTTTAAATGCTTTTTATACTTTTTCTATAATTACTTGAATATTTTTTAAAGTTCTTAAGCCCCACACAACTTGAACATAAGAGCAAGTACGTGCGATCCAGTCGTGCGTTTTATTTTTGTTTGAAAAGCTGCAGGAGTCGCAGTGCTACTGTGAAGCCAAGGAGTTAACTGAAGCTAAACAAATTTAACCAGGTTTCTTGCTACCATAGTTAAAAGCACATCTAATTGCATGAACACAATAGAAAGCTGTAGTTGGAACGGGAAGGAGCAATTTTTACTTAAACACAATACAGCTTTATGGCAAAGGTGTCAACAGTGGATCACTTTTTACTTCTTGTGCCGGCTGTTGAGCTGAAAAAAATTCCCTGTCCTTTTTATATTTTTTATCTCCAATTGAAGCACAAAATTTCAAAGCTTCATTAACGTTGAGATACTGAAAAAATAATTTGAAGTGAAGTATGTACATTGAATCAGTGCATGGTACACACACAGTGAATCAGGGATTTAAAATCTGTCTCTTGAATAAAAATATTAGTTTTTTTCATATTGTAATAACTTTCCATATTTGAACTATAACGACTCCGAAATGCAAGCAAACGGACACAATAAAGCTTACGGTCGCAGTGCAAACATACCCTTATTATCAATAATTATAGCAACTCTCAAACGAAGGAAGCGCCATCTGCCGGATTATAGCAGATTTGCCAGCTGTCAAATGAAAGCTTTTGGAAGGGAAATTATTGGGAAATTTCCCCTATGGAAAGCTCTGGAAGCAGAGACTAGAACGTTCTCCTTATTTCCAGAGTTTGGAAAACAAGTATAAAAGGCACATGTTTGAACGGCAGCGATACAGTTTGTTTTTAATCGTGAATGAATAAAGTTGGTTGTAATAAAGTGAAAAGTAAAGTTTGTGAACTAATTCAGTGGTGAATAATAAATCGTTTTGTTTGTAGTAAGAAAAGTAAAGTGTTTTATTTTGCGAAATAAATAAGTGGACGTTTTGAATAAAGTAAATAAGTTTTATTAACGAACCTGAGAAAATATTACATTGGTGTTAGAAGTGGAATAAAACTTAATTTATCTGTGCACTCAGTAAATTTATTGTGTGAAAAGTAAAAAAAAAAAAAAACAAAAAAAAAAGACAATGGGTAAATCTTTGAATGATTTAAATGTAGTGGAACTCAAGGCAGAACTGAATAAGCGAGATCTTCCTACTGCTGGAACAAAGAATGATCTTATAATTCGTCTGCAAGAAGATTTAAGAAGATGTGGAAAAAACCCGGACACGTTTATATTCGATATTGAAATGGAAGAACAGCAAGAACAAGTAAGTACATCGGGCATGACCAATATGCTTTCTCAGCTGCTCGCAAAATTTGAAGAACAAAAGAATCTTCTAGAACAGCAAAGCCAAGAACAACGTAATGAACAAAAGAATCTTCTCGAACGTTTCGAACAACAAAGTCAAGAGCAGAAGAATCTTCTAGAACAGCAAAGCCAAGAACAACGTAATGAACAAAAGAATCTTCTCGAACGTTTCGAACAACAAAGTCAAGAGCAGAAGAATCTTCTAGAACAACAAAGCCAAGAACAAAAGTGTCTACTGGAAAAACAGACAAATATGCTAGAATGTAAGTTAGATGCCTTTGACAATAGAATTATTGCCCTTGACGAGCGTGTCGATAAACAATTTTCTTCTATCGATAAACAATTGTTAACTGTCGATCAACAATTGTCTAATGTCGATAAGCAATTGTCGACAGTAGAATCAAAGTTCGAAAAAGTGGAAGATAAAATCGAATCCATTACTAAGGAATTGGACAAAGTAAGAAAAATGAAGGTTCGAGAAAGTTCTGGTGACTGTCCTAGGAGAAAGGAGATGCATCCCCCAACCTTCGATGGACAAACTTCTTGGTCAATCTACAAGAAGCAGTTTGAAGCAGCCGCAGCAACAAATGGCTGGGATGAGGAGGACAAATACATAGCTCTGACGCTTGCCCTCAGAGGAACTGCTGCTGAACTGCTGCAAACCATACCAGCAGATAAGAGTGGCAACTTCAGTGCTCTTGTTCAGGCCATTGACAAACGCTTTGGAGATGGCCATATGCAAGAAGTCTTCCGTGTTCAACTCAATACTAGAATCCAAAAGAGGGGAGAAACTCTGCAACAGCTTCAAGCAGACATCGAACGATTGGCACATCTGGCATATCCAGCTGCAGGAGATGAAATCATCAACCAATTCGCAACAGAAGCCTTTGTCCGTGCTGTATCTGACATCAACCTTCAGCGAGCAATTCGAACGGCTGGAAAACGCACACTCCCTGAAGCATTGGCGTTCGCCCTGACTATGGAAGCAGCAGAACAGGCTTCTCAAGGAGTTCATCGGGTAAGAGAACTAGAAATTGAGGAGTGTTCTTGCCAGAGAACTGCATTCCAAAGGAACCAGCGAGATGGACCTGCTCGATGCTGGAATTGTAACAAGACCGGACATCTTCAACGCCAGTGCAGATTGCCACCTAGAAGACCTACATGTCAACATTGTGGAAGCAGAAACTTTAACAACAACAATGTCAATACTCCTACTCGCCCCGTTTCTCAACCGGGAAACGAGTAAGAACCAACTTCGAGGGGCAGAAGCTGGTTTCTGGTATCGATGGCCCCAGAACCACCATCCAGGTCTCACAGACGAAACGAAACAACAAAAGTCTGACTGTGGAGGCAACACTAAACGGCAAGAAGCAAGTGGCTACGATCGACACCGGTGCCACTGCCTCCATTGTTCGAAAGGACTTGGTGAAGATGACGTGGCTGCATAACACCAACGCCTACCGTCTGAAAACAGCAACAGGAGAGGCAGCCAGAGTGTACGGGGAGGTTCGTCTAACGATCCGTTTGGCAGAACTAGAGTTTTCACATCTGTTTCTGGTAGCAAATATATGTGACGAGTGCATCGTTGGAATCGACTTCATGAAAGAGCATGGAGTAATTCTTGATATCGGGAAGCAAGTTCTTAAGTACCAAAATGTGGAAATTCCTATGGTTTATGGCAACGAAAACTCATCAACACTAAGGACCGTCATTAAGGAAGATATTTGCCTGCCACCTTCTTCAGAAGTGTTCGTTTGGACGAAAATAAAGGGTGATTTGGGTAGCCATCGATATCTAATGGTGGAACCAGACTCTGAGCAGTCTTCCCAAAACATCATCCTTGGGAAGACACTTGTGGAACCAAAGAACAACATGGTGCCTGTACGCATACTCAACATCAAACCGTACGAAGTCAAGCTTAGAAAAGGAGAAGTTGTTGGAAGGTGTGAATCCGTATCCGCAATAACTAAAATTATAGAAGCTGACACACACAAATCTGTGGACCCTGGGAAAGTGAACTCTATGAAGGCAAAAATTCTGAAGTCATCCAAATTAAATGAACGTCAGCTAAGTGTTGCTGGAAGCCTCCTTCACGAGTACGCTGATATACTATCGTCACCCAGTGGGCAGTATGGTCGAACAAAACTGGTGCAGCATCGAATCGACACAGGAGACGCGAGACCTATTCGACAACCAGCAAGACGTCTCCCATTAGCCAAACAAACCGAAGTTGCAGAGATGATATCGACAATGAAGAGAGATGGGCTAATCGAAAACTCTAAAAGTCCTTGGGCATCCCCAGTTGTTCTTGTCAAAAAGAAGGACGGAAGTACTCGATTTTGTGTGGACTATCGGAGGCTGAACGATGTGACAAAGAAAGACAGCTACCCTCTGCCAAGAATTAGCGATACTCTGGATGCGATGGAAGGAGCTGAATGGTTCTCAACATTGGACTTAAAGAGTGGCTACTGGCAGGTAGAAATCCATCCAGAAGATCGAGAAAAGACGGCTTTCTCCACAGGAAATGGTCTGTGGCAATTTAAAGTGATGCCTTTCGGACTATGCAACGCTCCGGCAACATTTGAGCGTTTGATGGAGTGCGTTTTACAAGGACTTACTTGGAAATCTTGCCTAGTCTATTTGGACGATGTCATCGTTTATGGTAAGACATTTGATGAGCATTGTGGAAACCTTAAGGCCGTCTTCCAGAGGCTTCGAGAAGCAAACTTGAAATTGAATCCAGACAAGTGCGAATTTTTTAAGTCTGAGGTAAAATACTTGGGACATATCATCTCTTCCCAAGGAGTGAAGACTGATCCTGAAAAAGTTGACACTGTAAAGAATTGGCCAACACCACAGGATAAACATCAACTCCGAAGCTTTCTTGGTCTAGCCACGTACTATCGACGATTTGTGAAGGATTTTGCTGGAATCGCGAAAAGTTTGCACCAGCTAACAGAGAAAGGCAAACCATTCAAATGGTCAAGCGAGTGCGAGAAAAGCTTCCGGGAACTTAAGCAGCGCCTATGCAATACGCCAGTTTTGGCCTATCCGACACCAGGGAAACCTTTCATCATTGACGCTGACGCGAGTAACGTGGGAATTGGAGCCGTACTCTCACAAGTTCACGAAGGAGAAGAGAAGGTTGTCGCCTACTACAGCAAGGTACTCTCAAAGCCAGAAAGAAACTACTGTGTGACCAGAAGAGAACTTCTAGCTCTAATATCGGCTACAAAACACTTCCATAAGTACATCTATGGACAGAAGTTCCTTCTTCGAACAGACCATGGCGCACTCAATTGGCTTTTGAACTTCAAAAATCCAGAAGGTCAAGTAGCGAGGTGGATCGAGAGATTGCAGACATACGACTACCAGATCCAACATCGAAGAGGAAGGTTGCACTCAAATGCAGATGCCTTATCTCGGAGACCATGCAAACCGGACTGCAAGCACTGCACACGTCAGGAAGAAAAGGAAGCTGCTGCTATCCAGCGATTAAGAGCTGATCCCATTTACGGTTGGAGTAACGAAGAACTGAGGACTGCCCAACAAGAAGACTCGGATATCGAGCCTATTCTTGCGTGGAAGGAACACCAAGAGAAACCAGAATGGGGTGACATCTCCGATAGAAGTCCAGCTCTTAAAGCGTATTGGGCACAATGGGACTCACTTCATGTACAAGAAGGAGTACTAAGACGAAAGTGGGAATCCACAGACGGCAAATCTTATGTGATGCAGCTAGTCGTACCTCGTTCCAAGGTTAATGATGTTCTTCAAGAGATGCATGAAGGAGCTTCCGGAGGACATTTGGGGGTGAATAAGACACTGGAAAAGGTAAGGCAGCGATTCTACTGGCTACATGCAAGGGAAGACGTCGAAAAATGGTGCCGAAAATGTGATACTTGTGCTGCAAGTAGGGGACCAGGCAGAAAAGTCCAGAGTAGAATGCAGCAGTATAATGTGGGAACGCCTTTTGAGAGGATTGCAATAGACGTTGCAGGCCCTTTTCCAGAAACCGAAAACGGAAACCGATACATCCTGGTAGTAATGGACTACTTCAGCAAGTGACCTGAGGCATTTGCCATCCCAAACCAGGAAACCAAAACAGTTGTGGATCAGATTGTTTTCAACTGGGTAAGCAGGTTTGGTGTACCTATGGAACTCCATTCAGATCAAGGGAGGAACTTCGAGTCCAAGATCTTTCAGGAGGTTTGTACACTCCTTGGCATTAAGAAGACGAGGACAACACCGCTTCACCCACAATCTGATGGGATGGTTGAACGATTCAACCGAACCCTTAAAGAACACCTTTCCAAAGTTGTAAGCGACAACCAACGAGACTGGGATCGGCATATTCCATTATTCTTGATGGCCTATCGAAGTGCGGTACATAGCTCAACAGGACATACACCATCAGAAATCCTGCTCGGGAGCTCAATACGACTACCAAGCGAAATCAAATTTGGATGTTATACAAGAGAGCCACAAGGAATAGATGACTACGTGGACAACCTCAAAGAAAAGCTAGTTGACATTCACGAAAGGACGAGGGCAAATATAAAGCTGTCGAGTGATCGGATGAAAACAAGATACGACGCAAAAGCCACAACGACAGGATTCCAAGTGGGAGACCTTGTGTGGTTTTATAATCCCCACCGTCGGAAGGGACTCTCACCGAAGCTTCAACAAAATTGGGAAGGCCCTTATACTGTCGTTACACGAATAAACGATGTCGTCTACCGCATTCAGAGAGGATTAAGAGGCAAACTAAAAGTAGTTCACAGCGACCGTTTGCATCATTATAATGGTGATGGAAGTGATGGATTTGCTCGGGACGATCAATCCTAAGAGGGGGGCAGTGTAATAACTTTCCATATTTGAACTATAACGACTCCGAAATGCAAGCAAACGGACACAATAAAGCTTACGGTCGCAGTGCAAACATACCCTTATTATCAATAATTATAGCAACTCTCAAACGAAGGAAGCGCCATCTGCCGGATTATAGCAGATTTGCCAGCTGTCAAATGAAAGCTTTTGGAAGGGAAATTATTGGGAAATTTCCCCTATGGAAAGCTCTGGAAGCAGAGACTAGAACGTTCTCCTTATTTCCAGAGTTTGGAAAACAAGTATAAAAGGCACATGTTTGAACGGCAGCGATACAGTTTGTTTTTAATCGTGAATGAATAAAGTTGGTTGTAATAAAAGTGAAAAGTAAAGTTTGTGAACTAATTCAGTGGTGAATAATAAATCGTTTTGTTTGTAGTAAGAAAAGTAAAGTGTTTTATTTTGCGAAATAAATAAGTGGACGTTTTGAATAAAGTAAATAAGTTTTATTAACGAACCTGAGAAAATATTACAATATTATATAATTATATTTATTAATCTATTTTTAGACCAAGATCCCAGGGCTGCCAGACATAATGTACATCATCATATTATAAAACGGCAAACACGAATTTTGTGGTACAATTTACGCGGTCTACAAAAGCCGAAGGCATATAAATTATATATCGTTGAAAAGGTTTTTTTGCACAGAAGTGCAGAATGCAAAAGTTTATTATTAAATTGCACCACAATAACTAATAAACAATAAAAGAAAATTGCACAGTAAGTGCGAGCGAGAGCCAGAGCGAGACCGAGTATTTGTTCACAACACTTAATTTTTTGATTTCTTGATATGTTTGCTTTAAAATTCACGACACTATTGTTTTATATATACACGATTCGTCTTTGCCATTTTATAATATGATGATATATTTCCAAACATTTTTCTTTTGTTCTATTTATTGTTAGGTATTCTAATCTTTTTTATTCAATATTCACTTTTAGTTTTGTATTTGCCAGTGACATAGAAGAAGAAGTACTTCTACTTTGGTCGGTGACGTTTTGATTTTGACACCCACCAACCAACAAATTTTCCAGCGCGACTGGAAAGATTATGGAAATGTCGGATGGCAGCGTTCAGTGCTGCAGAAAATAATGATAAGTACCTCAGTTCTTTTACACGATCAAGACTGCTTTTACACGATGGAACTATTCTTGCGATTTTTCACTCAATGTTGGAGTACGACTTAAAATCGTATCCAAATACCCTGGCTCATTTTGCTATAAAAAATTTTATGCAAACGCCAATTTTTGTTATAAGTGGACTGTCGTTCGTGATCGATAATAGCCCTGGTTTTTTGCAAGCCCGAAGGGAATTGGATGAAAGAAATGATGTCGGTGCTCATCAGCCTAAGTGTTCGGGCTAAGTTAAGCCCAGAGATTTTCCGGCGCTTAACTTAAGCACGGAGAAAAACTGTGTTACAGGCATGAATTTCATATATGCTATCGATAGTTTGAATGGAAACTCTGTTTTTTATGTGATGGCGTCGGTAATCCCCGGTGTGTTTTTTTTCTACCGACTTCATCCACGCTTGCAAAAAAGCTATAAGTTGTCAGCGCGCTTATAACTTAAACGTTTTTTGTGTTAACACATTTAAGTTAAGCGCTGATAATTCTCTTAGTTTACCTTAGTCCGAAGTTGTTATCCTCTACCTCCGTGATTGAATTTGTAATCAATAAATCGTATGCAAATGCCACTTCTCTTGGTTCAACTTAGCCCCAATTTTATGCAAACGTCAATTTTGCTGCGAACTGTCAACGCTTTGACAAGTAAACTTTTAGTGCCTACTACACGCCGGTAACATAGTTTGTATCCGCTTTTAAGTTATGTGCCGAGAAATCTATGCACTTAGCTCAACACACCAGCTCAAATTGTCACCCAATTGCCTGAAAATCATCTTTTTCTGTAGCAGTAAAAATTCATCAAGAATTTGATTTGATGGCACGAAATGTAGGGGGTAAACTATATTTTTACAGAAAAGTATATTTTGATACAAATGACACCCAATTTCCTTAAAATTACTTTTTTCTGGAGCACCAAAAATTCATCAAAAATTTCAGATTTCTTATAAAGATTTTTTAATCCATTGACGGTGTTTATACCAGCTTCACGTGAGGCGACTCATTTTGACGTCTCTCTTTTTTATCTCATTCCTATTCATTGGAAAGAAAGAGATGGCGAAGTGAGGTGGAAATTTTCAAAAAAATTAAAGTCTTCTGCCTCACATCTCTTTCCAAGAGATAAGAGTGAGATAAAAATAAGAGACGTCAAAATGAGTCACTTCACGTAATGCTGATATGAACACCGCAGCTATCCGTCAATGGAATTTGACAGTTTATGACTTGAAAGAGTGGATGAATTGTATCTTTACAGTAAAGGTGTATTTCGATCCAAATGTCACCCAATCGCCCTAAAATCACCAGTAAATATTCATCAAAAATTTTAGATTTCTTTGTAGTTTTAAATCCATCGACATCGTAGCCATCCGTCAATTGAATTTGACAGTTGATGGCTTGAAATATAGGAGACAAGCTATTCTTTGACAGAAAAAGTATATTTAGATCAAAATGTCTGCCAATTTCCTTAAAATCACCCTTTTTTGAATCGGTAATAAATTCAGTGAAATGAAAATTATAGAAGGTCGATTGATTGAATCATTTTGGTGATCGTTTCTTGAACGGTTTTCTAGAAGTTCGCCAACTAGACGATAGTGTTATTAGCACTCGAGTTTCGAGGGCTGGACGTACTAGTTTTATTAAAGCTGCAAATTTTTTTTCCAATGCAAACTAAGGTAAATATGAATGAATGGATAATACGAACCTTGAACCAGGGGGTGCGTTTCGGAGGTATTAATTCATATAATTGCTTAAAATGTATGGAAAATTACGTAATTATATCAAAGCTGAATCTCTTTAATGTACATTAGGGTGGTCGTTATAATGGTTTTTTTTAGTTTTAATGTTTGGATGGGCCTAAATCAGCTCCAAATGAAAAAAAAATCCGTAATTTTTTCAGATTTTTTTTTTTTCATCCCCTATAGTCGTTGTAGGGGTTCATTAAAGTTCCCCTTTTTACTTGCGATTATAGGTACTATAAGGCAAATTTTGGATTCGTGCAAAAAAAAATTTTTGAGATAACAATCAAACATATGATATTACGATGATAGAGAACACCAAAAAAGTGAGTGGCACAATTCTGTCTGTCTGTCTGTCTGTTCGTCTACAGCCTAAACGGCTTGATCGATTTTCTTCAAACTTTGTACATAGTGGTTTTTGGTGATTCTGCCCACACGTTTTTTTCATTTTTTTTTAGAACCAAAAATAACGGTAACTGCCATTGGCAAATTTAATTTAAAACGGCTCGACAACTTTTCTTAAAAAAAATTCAATAAATTTATTTTAGTAAAGGCTTTCTTTGGGTGGAAAACCATTTTCAAAAATGGTTATTAATGGTACCTCCCAAGGAATCATTTTTTTAATTTTTGATTTTCTTCAAAATGGTATGACCAATTTCAATAATTTTTTTTATACAGAAGCTTCCAAAAAATGTTAAAAGTTTTGTGTACCAATATTTTTGAAAAAATATTTTTTTGGATTTTTAAAAAATATTTCAAATTTTTTTTTGGAAAATCAAATATTTCGAAAACGACATCATATTTTTCTTTGAAACTCGATATTTAAGACTTTTTTTGTATTTTCTAAAATAGTTCTAGACAAAATTTTACATTTATGAAAAAATAACGGTACCTTCCATACAAAAGTGAAAAAACCGCAAAGGAAAATATTTTTTGCTTGAAAACGACTCCTACGATTTTGACTAAACTTTTTTCATATACTAAAATTAGTACGATTTACCATTAAAAATTATAAAATTTTACGCATAGCAACTATTAGTAGTACCTGTCATAGAACGTATTTTTTTATTTTGAGTTTTCTCATTATCAGCTTAACGGATTTAAATGAATTTTTTTATATAGAAATTTCAGATAAGATCAAATAATATTGCATATCAAAATTTTCAAAAAAAAAGTTTTTGGATTTTTAAAAAAAGTTTCAAACTTTTTTTTTGAAAATTCGATATCTCAAAAACGGGTTGACAATTTTTTTTCAAATTTTGTTTTTATATACACATAAATATATAGTTTAAATCAGCATACCGAAATTTGTTCTTAAAAATGTTTTAAGAATTTTATATATAAGAAATTAATTTAAAAAAAACCGCTCCAACGATTTTAAAATTTTTTTTTTTTTCATACAATCATATTCCATCATGAATTAAGATGGCATACTTTTTTTTCACCTCAAACTGTCAAAAGAGTTGTTTTAGCTAATTTAAATGTCGTATTTCATGCTTCTCTACATTTTTCTCTCATAATTTCCATGTTTGTATATACAATTTTCTTAAACTCTCAGTGTCTTGAACATAAGAGCAAGTACGTGCGACCCAGTCGTGCATTTTATTTTTGGAAATTCGCGTAAAATCTCCCGAAAAATTCAGAGCATGTAGGTGAGAAGTAGACAAGAAAAAAATCCCATCGGAGGGGAGTAATATCTCCCACTGCTTGGACGGGAGGGGCAATTTAATAAAATAATTGCATAAAATAGAAAAAAAAATAATTAAAAAACAACGGCAACTCTTGCAGTAATGCCTTGTAGCTTTTTGGAAAGCCAGAAGTCCATTTTAATAGTTGATTATAAAATAAAATTCTTTAAATAAACAATTTCAGCTAAATCTGTTTTCAAACCTAGATATAATTCAGCGGTTCCCAATCTTTTTAGTCGCGGAGCACTTTTCAGGGGAAACATTTATCGAGGAGCACTTCGTTCCGCGTATTCCATTTTTCGCAGTTAGATACATAGGTATAAATGATCATATGTAAAAAAAACAATAACTGATTTTCAATTTTTGTTTACATTTTATTTAATTCAAGAAAAAAGTTACTTCAACGAAAAACAATAACAAATTAAACTAAAAAAAATGGTTTAGTAATAATGTTATATATTATATGAAGGTATTTAAATAAATAGCTATAGAATCTTCTTTTTGTGAGAACTATGTGCCTGTTTTGTTTTACATAAGGCTGGTATATCTGGTTGAATGTGAGACAACTGCAACGGGATCTATATTTTGTTTTGCTTCCAACGAAGGCGGAAAATCCTATTTCGCACATGTATGTATGTTGTTGCAAACGGCAGAATAATTACATTGGCTTGTTTTATAAAATTTTGAATTCGTCCTCCAACATACACCAGAATTCTTATAAAGACTTCTTTGTTTCCAAATGCTACTTCATCGAAGAATCTGATGTCAAATCATTCAAGAACTCAAATTGCAACGATGTCAGAGAATCTGGCTCCAACGCGGCAGAGCATGGGTTTGCAACCCAAAGGTTTTCCTTAATATTTAAGTGGTATTCTTCAAGAAAATAAGAGTGGAAGTATCGAGCGAACCTAGCAGGTGTATATAGAACTCATTTAAAATATCTTCGGGAATGTCCAAATTTATTTACTTTTTAAATTCGTTGACCGGTGGGAAGCTGTCAAGGTTTCGATTTTTTTTTGATTTGGTCCAAAACTGGATTTTCTATTTAAATGCATCACTTGCATCGAAAACAGTTATTAGCTTTCCCTGAAGTGATAAACTTAAATCATTTGGCTTTTTCAAAATATCGGATAGATACGCCAATTTCAATAGCCAACGCTCTTTACACAGCCTTTCACCCAAAACAAAATTATCTTCAATTAGGAAGGTTCTGACTTCAGCACTCAATTCGAAGAGCCGCGTCAGTGTTTTGCCGCGAGAAATCCATCTTACTTCTGCGTCAAGAAGTAACGACGAATGCAGACTACCCATGTTATCGCACAATACTGTAAATAACCTGGTATTATTAGGTCGTAATTTAATAAAGTTTATTATTTTCACGCTTTCGTCCAAGACCTCTTTGAGGAAGAGGGGCAGTTTTTTCATTGCAAGGGCATGCCGGTGTAGAACGCAATGACTAGGTACTACTGCATTCTTTGACATTTTGCTTTAGTCTTGAGACGGCACCGGACATTTTTCCAGCCATGGCATTGGCACCGTCTGGTGCACACATCCACGCAGTTAAACCATGGGATGTCATTGACAGTGAAAAAATTGTCTATTTATTTAAAAATTTCAGCACCAGTTGTAGTAGTTGGCAACTGCTTGCGGAAAAGCAGTTCTTCTTGAAAGAACTGCAGGTATTGATAGCACACAAATACTATTAAAATGGCCAACCCTGCAACATCCGTTGATTCATCCATTTGCAGGGCAAATTTCATGACTTTTATTCTTGAAAGTAAAGTAGCTTTCACATTCTCTGCTAAGTCTCCGATACGTCGTGATATTGTTTTATTTGACAAAGGAACAGTTTCAACTAATTGTTTGGCCTTTTCGCGGAACATACATTCAATAATCACCCCTATTACCGATGTCGTAAACGACAGCAAAATATACGACACTACACAATCTGCATTCCATTTGTCGTTTTCAACTTTTGTCACTCGTTTCGTTGTCGTGAGTAAACGTCAAACGTTGAAAGTTCTCAATCTGGCATTCTGTAAGACGAAAAGAAGCGACGGCAACGAAAAAAACGATGGTATCTGTCGATCAAAAATTTGTTCGCGACAGAGAGATGGAAGGCCGCAAAATTGTAAATATTCATGTTAAATAATTTATTTTATAAAATGTATTGTTATTTAATTCATCATATACAAAACAATAGAATGTTGCCAATGCAATTAAAACTATCAAACCAAAATCAGTGCCAGACGCTTGTCGAGCTAAATGTTAAGGAACGAGCAGCTTGCAAGGCGTTTTCTGAAGGACATACAAACAAAATTGATATAAAAAAGGAATGGAATTAGATCGTTTTGATAATCTTACTGCTTGAATCTGTTAGAGCGTACAAAAGTTTCATTTAAATCAAATGGTTCTGAGTTATACCTTATCTATGTGAGTTCTTTTTATACAACATAATCAATTGTGAGTTTTCACTTCTTCATCCTCGTCACTATCACTATTTTTGTTATAAAACATTTCAAATTAATCAATTTAATTACTTAATTGCAAATATGTAATAAAACTAAACCGCACTTGTTGTTTTTTGAGCGTTGTCAAATGATTTTTTTTTCAATTCCACTTGAGTTTGACAGATATCTATTACGTTTTCATCGTTTAAAAATCTGCTATAGATTTGTCGCGTCGAAAAAGTTATGGAATGCCGTTTGAAAAACGACACGACAGAGAAAACGAGAGTTGTCGAAAAAACGAGCCGACATCGGTAATACGCATGCGCATGGATTGATTAAGTTTTCAGCTATTGTATGATGATCGTCTGAGATTATTTAAGTTCAGCATACTTCCTTTTGAAGAAATCAGTCAGTTTAATTTTGCAATCTGGATAAATCCTTTCAAAATGACGTTTCATTTTTGCTGGAAACATAGAACTATTCGGTTAAACTTTGCCACAAATTACACATTAGGGTTTGCTGTCACTTGTCTCAGCAAATCCAAGATCCAAGTATGAATCGTGGTACTTCCTTTTAACTGTTTTGTTTTCTGCAGCACTGATCACCATAGCACAGTACACATATTAAAGGTAATATCTTCCGAGTTTTCATTTTCGTTCAAGTTCGCGCATGTGTCAAAATCTCAGAGACCCCTGTCAGTTCATTGTGTGTGTACTGTGACATGTTCAACACTTTCCAAATTTAACATTTCGCCGCCTGAGTACTTAAATGCCCCATATCCAAAAAAAATATTCCCCAGAAAACGAATTTTGAGGTTTAATAATAATAAATTGAAAATTTCCTATGGATATAGGACTTTTGTGTACTGAAAGGAGGGAATTCAATGTTAGCAAGAAGAACAAAAAATTCAAAAGCACTGGTATTATTTATTTTTTATAATTTCATTTTTATTGATAAGAACATAAAACAAAAAATACTATCAATTTAGGGGCTATACCTTACTAAAACTCTTATTGGATTATTTCTAAGTCAACAAAATAAGTAAGAAAATGCTTAAGTATTTTAATACTTAATTATGATTGGTCCTTAAAATTTTCCTGAAAAATACGTCTTTTTTAATTGGGAATAGTTTATAAAAATTCATCAACATTACATTGTATTAAGTTTTATTTGTTTTTTAAAGTTTTTTATTTAAATTTAATTTTTTTTTAGCTTTTTTGATTTTATCTACTTTAGTAAAAAATAAAAAAAAATGCTTAAATTAAATCGTTAAAAAACCTACAAGGCTGCATTAAATACAGTTTTGAAGTTTGGGAACGTTAAGGTACGTAAATAAACTTATCTAATTAAGTATTACCAATGTTTTATTTTTACTCAAAACCGCATTGCGGACTAATATGAAAACAGTGCTTTGCATCCATCTCTATTTACCTCATGGTTGGTTATTTTTCAACCTTTATGTTGTCTTTTTTCCATCATCAAAGTGAAAACTTACTTTTGCGTTATTGAAATAACCTCCGATAGAATCCTGGATCCCATATGTTGTTCTTGCATGCTAGAAGATAACCCCGGCCCACACCCAGATATAAATAAACGCTCTTTATCCATGGCCTTTTGGTATGGGGCACTTAAGCATTAAATTAATGTTTTAAGAACTCTTCTACAAAGACTGCCCCACATAGTACAAATTTTGAATGTGCGGCAAATAAGCACTAAGAGGACCCACAAATTAGTGGTCTATGGAGAAATGGAGCAAACTGGGTTTCTGTAACTTCCTTAATAATAGAGATAGAGCAACGTGGATAGCAGCAAACGATAGAGAAAATTCGAATTAATATAACTGCATCATTAACTCAGTTTCCCGAAAAAGTGGTCTATGGGGCATTTAAGTACTCAGGCGGCGATTTATGTTTTCAGTTTTCTCAATTCTCCAAGCCTCTGATTGGCCAAAATTCAGAAATCTGAAGATTCAGTACTAAAATTGAGGCATTGAATGTACCCATTGTCAATTTGACAAGGTCTCTGAGAATTAATTTATTTTTTGTTTCAGTATCTGACAACCGATTTTTGAAAACATGCGCAATATATAACCTTTAATATGTGTATCTACTGTGTCACCATAGAACTGGTACTAGGCAGATTGTCCACCTCAAAAATTTCAGAAAGTTATGACGGCACTATATCTATTGCGTTATTTTCCTTCGCACGCGAGAATAGAAAAAAAAACGAATAAATTAAGAAATATGAAATAATGTCGCATTTACATGATTGAAAAACTGACAGTTTAATGACAAAAGGAATGAATTTGTCGAGTCTTTTGTTGTTGTTTTGGTAATTTTACTGCCAGATTTCAAGTCGTGTAAATGCGTATAAGGTCAACACCGAAGATTTCAAATTCGATTGTTCGATTAAAATGAAAACATCAGAACCGCAAAACTAACAAATGAAATGGAAATTTGATTTTTTTTCCAATATTTCCGCGGAACACTTGGATATTCTTCACGGAGCACTAAGTGCTTTATTAAATTGCCTCTCCCGTCCAAGCGGTGGGAGATATTACCCCCTCTAATAGGATTTTTTTCTTGTCTAGTTCCCAGCTACGTGCTCTGAGTTTTTTTGGCAGATCTTACGCGATTTTTTTAGTATGAAAAAAGGGGAAATTTAATTTACCCCTACAGCGACTATAGGAGATGAAAATAAAAATCTCAAAAAATTAGGGAATTTTTGTTTTCTTCATTTGGAGTCGATTTGGGCCCATACGGGATGACATTTTTTTTAACGACCACCCTAATGTACATATGTTTTAAGGAAAGTTATTATAAACTTATTTTTAATCTTGCCGAACACCGTGGTGAGAACGCAAGCAAATGCCGTCCACACAGGAACACTGGAGAATGGTACCATGCAAAGGTATAATATTACTTTTTAATTCAACATAAAAAGTCAGCTGCCTGCCAACTATACAATTGTTCAGTTTATAAACTAGTGAGCAGAGGAATCCAAATTTTTTTTTTACTTAGTATTTTACAGCAAAACTGGGGAAATTCTCTGAACCCTCAGATTTAAACTAGACAAATTATTTTCATTATAATCTATAATCGTCATCAATAAAAGTGTTTCTTCCAAGGTATAAGTGTGTTGTGTTTTCTTTGCTTGTTTATAATTATTTTATGAAGTATGTAAAATTAAAAATAACTTAAAGGCTATAGTTACAGCCAAACATTTGGTCCCTCGACACAGATATATGTATAAATCAGGTTTGTGAAGGTAGGTTTACAATTTTTAGTTTTTTTTTGATCTGACACAAAAATATGAAATTTTATGCTATTAAAATTTCTTTTGAAAAAAATGCAATAGATCCCAAACTGTGTTCCAGTTAGTGATGGCCTTATGAGTTATGAGCTATTTTTGAATAAGGGTTATAACAGTTACTGTTATTTTGTAATAACGTTATTCTTAGCAGTTATTCAGTAACAGTTATTCCTAATAAGCCAGATGCTAAAACTGAGAATGGATTTACAGCCTTCTGGAGTTTGTGACCTTCCAATGTTTCATAGTGTTTTTGGTGCATTCTGCTTGTGTAAACCAAGCATTTTACTTCTTTTCAGACTGAAAATTATCATTCTGAAGTGGTCAGAAGGCTTCTCGATGACCAATTATTGAAAAAAAGCTATCATTAATGTTCTTTTGGCATAAGAATATTATAGCCATCGAAGGCTTACTGCAAAAAAAAAAACTTAAAAATCCAAGACTTTAATTTCTGCTCCAAAAAAGATGAATTCTGTCTTCTGGGTAACTTTTAGGCTAGACTAATCGTGACATATCAGAGTAAATATACATGGATAGTCATCAATATATCAGACCATGAACTGTTGAATTCCACCGATGGATGGCTGGAAAATCAATCGATTAAAAACTTCTGAAAACTATGAAAGCTTTGAGATTTATTTCTTGCTCCAGAAAAAGGGAATTTTTGGGCTTTTGGGTCAAATTTGAAACGTAATATTATATACGTATCGAAAATAAAGTATGTTACCCTTTTGACAAGCCATAAATTGTCGTATTCCACCCAACGATGGCTACGCTGTCGATGGATTAAAAACCCTCGGAAAATTACGACAAATTTGACAAATATTTTTTGCTCCTGAAAAGGATAAATCTAGGTACTTTCCAACGAAGTTTGGAACAGTATACTATTAAAATTTCAAAGTATAGTTTGTCACCTATCTGACAAGCCATAAATCGTTAAATTCACTGATGTATGGCTACGATATCCATGAACTAAAAATAAAGACAATTTTGAAATTAATTGTTCGCTTCAGAAAATCCAGATCTAGGTGCTTTTGAGTGAAATTTCGAATAAAATACTATATACATGTCAAAAAATACCTCGTTACCTATCTGACAAGCTATAAATTATCAAATTACATGCAGGGATGGCTACATGTCAATGGATTAAAAACCCTCTAAAAATTCAGAAAATGTTTACATTTCATTTTTGCTCTGGTGAAAGGCAAATTTAGAGGCTTTTGGATGAGTTTGGAACGAAATACTATCAACGTGTCAAAATATAGTTTTTGTTTTTTTTTTTTCAAAATTAATTCTAACAACTTCAGGTTTTCATTTTTCGAACGGCATGGGAGAAAGAAGTTGGAGCAAATCAGAGGATCTCTAATATCATTCAGACTCGAGTTAGTCTAAGAATAACCCTAACAATTTAATGGATGTTTGAATGAAACTAAAAATTTAGCGATCTTTCCGCTCTTCAATTTTATCACTATTTTAATGATAGTCGTTTTATTGAAACCCGAAGTGTCACTTCTAGACAGATGAAGAACATCCCAAGCTGAAGTTTTCGTTTTTGCTGCATAACATCTTTTAAATTGAATTACAGTTGAGCTGTAGTGAGTATTTTTTTGTTTTCAAATGAGACTTCTTTTTTTGTTAACAAAGCTCAATGTCTGACTTTTCAATTAAATATTTTAGTAAAATACGAAATAAAAGCTCAGGACAGTCGTTAGAAAAGTTACTCAATTTGGCAAAACTATATACATTTTCATGCGAAAAACAAAAGTTGAAGTGAGTATTTTTTGGTTTCGAATGAAAAGATTGCGTGGTTGTGCTAAGATAAAATATCGCGTTTTTATGTTGTTTCACCCATTTGTTGAAACATGTCATGCAAGATGTATTGCTTCAGATGATAATGAGTGGAGAGAATGCTTGGATGAAGCCAAAAACTTTTAATCGCCATAGCAATTGCGCGATTCGTTTGCTACTATTTGTGCATTGAATATAGTCTAGTCAAATCAAATGGTGTTCAAAAGGGATTTGAAGTGGAAAGTTCTGGTGTAATTATTGTTAGTGGCTCCCATTATGTTTTTGAGGTCGCTGAACACGAATCTGAAGTTGTCCAACAAAATTTTGTACGGCAAACATGAGAATTCGTCAAAAAACGTAAAAAATTTCGACACTTTTTGCTTTTTTTCCTTATTGCTCAAAAATTATTTTTTATTTATAAAAAGCGCTTATGCAGACATAAAGACAATGAGATTACCTACAATCTATGCTCATATTATTTTTTTGTACGACTCTTGGTTTCTGCGGAAACAGTCGTTGAAAAACATACAAAAATCCGTCATTTAAAAAATAATTGCATAAACGAGTTTTTGTCTGTATTGTTTTCTTCATTACTTTGAAAGTAGATGAATTATATGTTATTCGCATTTTTTAATTGTAGTTGTCTAATTCCAAACAGTCAAAATGTCCATTGAAAAGTGTTTTATTTGTGACAAAGGTTTGAGTAATGGTGCAGTTAAAGTGCAATTAAAACGCACCTTCAAGCCAGCAAGAAGAGAAAAGACGGAAAGGGAGCTTCTTTGGCACGTAAGAAATCAGTGGAAGTGCATACAAGCTGCCTAAAAAGCTTCATAAATGATATAATGATATCTGCTCACCTGAAGAAAGCTGATAAACTATCAAGCACTCCCCTTCATCAATGACATAGAGACGGCCTTGTCATATGCAATTTGTATGTCATACGCTTAATGATTAGGAATTCTAATCTTGGAAAATTTTTGCAGCTTAATCATTAAGAGTTCTAAATTGTTGGATATAGTTTACAGTGGTTTTTTGCTAAAAAATCCATGTAGATACGTTAAACTGAACTTAATACAAATTGATGACAAGGCCACCACTATGTTTTTGATGAGTCCAAGTGAGTAAGCCGGCCGAAACGCCAATTTGTAGGACTAAAGGCCATAAAAAGCTATTTTGAATCAAAACTGTATTTTAAATTTCAATTTTTGTCAAACAACGTTCACCTGGAGATAAACTTTGTTTCGACCTCGAGTAATCATCAGGAATACGTACTCCACAGACAAAGAAATGTTGAATGAAAACTTTTCAGTAGAGCAAGAATTTGAACATGATAGCAATATAGGGGAGTGCTTGACGGTTTATCAGCTTTCTTCAGGTGAGCAGATATCATTCTATCATTTTGGCAGCTTGTATGCACTTCCACTGATTTCTTACCTGCCAACGAAGCTCCCTTTCTGTCTTTTCTCTTCTTGCTGGCTTGAAGGAGCGTTTTAGTTGCTTTTTCTTTTACCACTTTTACTGCACCATTACTCAAATCCTTGTCACAAATAAAACACTTTTCAACAATGGACATTTTGACTGTTTGGAATACTGAAACTTAAACACTTAACCACTGCAATATATGTAATACTTTTAGACAACTGCAATTAGAAAATGCGAATAACATAAAATTCATCTACTTTTCATGTAATGAAGAAAACAATACAAACAAAAATCGTTCATGCAATTTGACGGATTGTGGGCTGTTTTTCAACGACTGTTTCCGCAGAAACCATTAGTCGTACAAAAAAATTGTATGAGCATAGATTGTAGGTAATCTCACTTTCTTTATTTCTGCATAAGCGCTTTTCACAAATAAAAATTATTTTTGAGCAATAAGGAAAAAAGACAAAAAATATCGAAATTGTTGACGTTTTTTGACGAATTCTCATAGTTGCCGTGAAAAATTTTGTTGGACAACTTCAGATTCATGCTCAGCGACCCCAAAAACATAAGGGGAGCCACTAAAAATAATTACACCAGAACTTTCCACTTCAAACTACCATTTGACCTGACTAATATCAAAGACCGTATAATACCAAGATATTGCATCTAGTGTAAAAATTCGCAGTCAAAGCGCTAGTACCCAGCAAACATTTCCCTTCAGAAATGATTTATAAATAATTCACAGAAGTGAAAGAAACCCTCATTTATGAACTCATTTATAAACCGGTTTGGATCAAATTTACTGGGTAGCATTACTTCGAATTCGAATCGTTTTTATGTTTCATTAATAATAGAGTAATTCTTCACTTTAGTGAATGTAAATAGGACGTTTATATATTCATTTCACTGAACAATTCATGAATCTTTTTTGAATCATTTAAATGAGACAGATTTGATTCATTGATATGAATATAAACTAGGGTTTCCTCATTCAGTTTAGTGAATATAAATTGAATTATATTTAATTCATTATAATGATTCTTTAATAATCCGAACGTATACTATAAAACTGAATGTAAATATTATTTCAGTGTGGTTATACGAAATGCTATTTTAAAATGGTAAAATTATCTGCATAAACAGTTTGATTTCCCTAGATTTATCGAATGAAACTTATGATAAATTTTGGTAAAGTATATTATTTTATTTTAACTTCAATGAGATGAACAAATGAGATGTCACTTTATTTTTATCACTTTATATGTTTATTTATTAATTTATTCAATTTATCTTTTTTTTAAATTTTTTTTCACTGCCACAATGTTTATTGTTCCGTCCGTACAATAATAATACGCAAAATTGAATGAAAGTGACGAATTTCCTCTTTGCATAACTTTTGTTTCAGTTTTTGCGCGAATAGGTTCCGTTATGGCTTTTCAAAACAAAATGAAAGTGTTATTCAGTTTATGTGAATAAAAATGGACGCACCCAAGATATACCTCTTTTGGAATCGCTTGTGCGCGTTCACTTTTATTCATATTATGTGAAGGAAATAAGAATCTCGATATTTTTTATTATGAAAAAAATCAACACAAATCCCTTTCCCCGCGTATGGGGTAAAAGTGATGGGATATTTGAGTATATTCACATTTGATTCACAGAAGTGAGTGTTTCTCGAATATAAATCTTTCATTTTCACTGAATGTTCTATGAACGTTCACAAAAATGTTTGCTGGGTACTGTGACGACCCCAGTGGTGACCCCATAGATGTGTGAGTGAGAACCCCGTCTATGTATAAGTTTTACAATCGTCAGTGGCGTGGTCGCTGAGTCGTGGGTCTGCGGCGAATAAAGGCTTGCATGTCTGTATGTGTTATGTGAGTTCGAATGTGAATGAGGATGTGATACAATACGTGGGAATGTTTCCCTTCCCCCGACCGACCGTATCTAAAGCTGATTTTTGGTGGTTGGTTGAGATGCGCTATCTTGGTATTATACGGTCTTTGCTAATATGACAACTAAGGCATTATCACTTTTGAATGAGCTCAAAGATAATAGCTATAGAAGATTTTGCAAGAGATTATGATCAAAATATGGTGTATAATCGCACTCTTTTGGAAATCGAAAATATTTTGATTAGTCATAATCTCAATTTTGAATTTTTCGGTTTACTTATTCCGGCTTAATCGCCGAATGGTTCCTATCAAATTCTCGATATAATTGATGAAGAAATAATGTTTCATGATTTATTTGGAAAAAAAAGAAGTGATTATACGCGTACTACGTGAAGATCAGGTTCTAATGTCTGTTGCTTTACAGTACACGCAGGGTTTGGTAAAACGTTGGTTCAAACGGCAATTATTATACACAAAATGAATGCATTAAATCTTCGTTGCATTGTTACTGCTTTTAGTGGTATGTATTACATCAAAAAATTTTATTGGTGGTAGAACTTTGCATAATGAATTCAAATTGCCAATACCAATTTTAGAAAATTCAGTTGCTAATGTCACACCTAAGAGTAGAGTGTCTATGGTGGTTTTTTAAATAGTATCAAAGACCGTATAATACCAAGATGCCGCATCTCAACCAACCACCAAAAATCAGCTTTAGATGCGGTCGGTCGGGGGAAGGGAAACATTCCCACGTATTGTATCACATCCTCATTCACATTCGAACTCACATAACACATACAGACATGCAAGCCTTTATTCGCCGCAGACCCACGACTCAGCGACCGCACCACCAACGATTGTAAAACTTATACATAGACGGGGTTCTCACTCACACATCTATGGGGTCACCACTGGGGTCGTCACAGTACTAGCGCTTTGACTGCGAATTTTTACACTAGATGCAATATCTTGGTATTATACGGTCTTTGATAGTATGCATCGTTAATAACAATCGATGAAATTTCGATGTGTCCAATTAATGCATTTCAAGTTGTAGGTAGACTTTATAGAGCTTAAGCAATTGATAAAGTTAACAAACATTTGTCATTTGATGGTAAAACTGCTTTTTTGAGTGGCGATTTCAGATAAATTCCACCTGTTGTACCGCATGGAACACGTAGCTCCCTTAGGCTAGTCGCGCACATGCAACTTTCAGTTTCGCAACTGTTTGGTTGCAAAAATGAATCCTATTGACTCATATGGGACAGCGTGCACATGCAGAAACTATTCAGTCGTCGATTCGAGCAACTTTTCAGTTTGTGTTTTGCCACAAACTGGACGATTGCCTGAAATCGGTTTTTCAATTTGTGTCATATAGAACAATATGTAACTGCGCGCACATGCAACCAAATAGTTGCAGATATTTTACCACATCGTTGAATTTTGTTCTTTCCAAAGTGGCTTATGTTCTCTGTGCGAAAGAGAACAAATGTATCTTTTCTTTTATTTGCTGAGCAAAAGAATAGGACAAAGGCGATAATATTTTTCTTTGTATGTATGGGGTAGAAATTTTTAATAAACATTGTCGGTGTGTTGGTAAGGTTCATTGCGATTGCTTGTGGAGTTGCTCATGTGCGCGCTCATCGGTCAACTTGTGACTAAACTGTTTTGTTGCAGTAGCAGTTGCATGTGCGCGACTAGCCTTATTGACAATCGTATAATTCGTTGGAGTCTATTCAATTTATTTCACCACATTATTTCAACACAAAATATGAGAGCTCACTTAAATGAATTTGAATTTGTTGACTTTTTAAGAAAAGTTCGTAATGGAGAGTTTGGTGAAGATATATTCGAATTGCCACAACAATTGATTGGTAATTTAAATTATATAATTGATAATGTTTATGGTTACGTTTGTGAGACTATATTATAGGAGGACCAAATTATTAAATGTAGGATGAGTCTAATGAGAAAGGCCAAGGAAATTTACTGGATAACGACAGGGTGTTTACAAACAATGTTTATAGGAAAATTGAAATCGAAATTGAACTACGTCAAACGACAGAATTCATTATTAATTTTGATTTGTTTTGATTAAAATATTTCAAATTTTGATTTTATAGTGCTGCAAGCACCTCCTAACTGGCCACTGCAGACTAAATAGACACCTAAACATTCTTGGTCTAATAAGCAGTCCAACATGCAGATTCTGCTGCGCACAGGAGGAAACACCAGCCCATATATTGGGAAAATGTGACACAATCATGCATCAAAGGAAAAACACCTGGGACACTACCAGGTGGAAGAGGGCAAACTTTCCTCTCTAAAAGTCCTCCAAATACTCAAATTTCTGAGAGAAATTAAGGTGGAGGAAGAATTGTAAGACTGTAACCTATGTCTGGTGTACCGAAAATCTCGAAGTTCAACGTGTTACTCTCTTTTTTTCGGGGAAAACACCACTGAATAGCAATGTGTGGTTAATGCGCCGATCACAGCTGTGCTCATTGACCAAAGGACACCGATGAATACGACCTCAACGAAATTGTTTAATATAAAGATAATTGATTAAAAAATATGCCTGTGGCAGGGAAGAATTTCGATTAGGCTTCGCAAACTTGTACAAGTTAAACTATCTTTTATTCAAAGTTCATAAAAAAACATTAAAGTTTTTTCTTTTATTTTATTTTCTTTATTAACTTCGATCGATGAGTACAAAATTGAAACTAAACTAGAATGACAATATTATTTCTAATATTACCTATCGCACTTTAGCCTAAATTGCTGACGCTGGTCTCTGGATGTCGCTCGTCGCTGTCACTGACCGATGTCGAGGTCATCCGTTGGAATCCGATATTGCTGACGGAAATTGCTGTGGGAATGCAAACAGTTATTTTTGTGGTGTTTGCAATTTTGTGACATCTAATATTGCTCGTGTAAATGTTTGTGAGCTTAACTCCTCCATCCTTAAATTCGAACGTCCTCGTTCGATGACTTCAAATGCTTTGAAATATCTTCTATTCCAATAATCATAGGTTTTGACTTTTCAGCTGGCATTGATGCTGATTTGGCTTCTTCTCGTTTGATGTTAATTTTGTTCTTTAGTTTACTTAGGATTTTAAAAGCAAAGATTATTGTTGCGGATGTAATGCAAATTGCAAGTACAGTACTTGTTGCTCGGTGTATTATGTTCTCTTTCTCTAGCAATTCTATTTTAGTCGTACTATCGGAGTGAAGATGCTTAAGTCTCTCGAGTGACAGGAATTCTTCGTTTTCTTCTAGCATTGATGATGGTTGCAGAATTGCTGGCATAGGATGATAGTTTATTATTTCTTTATTGATAATTTCTCTTCCGTCTATTTGGATTGAGGCGTTTACATGGCGAATGATGTAGGTTCCTTGAAGGTTCAGCGTATCGTTGTTGATCATGACGGGGGCATTGAATTGGTTGAGGAATAGAATTCCTGGTGATATCTCCTCTACCGATGGAATGTGGTCGTTGTTTATCTTCACGCAATTTGGTTTGGTGCTTTTAAATAGGTTTGGTAGGCATGTAGAAGTGCTTATATCAATAATATTATTTTTGTTACATATTGATACTTGGTTAAATTTTTTACATTCTTTGATTATTCCAAAAAATTTTGTTTTGCATTCTAGTACATTTTAGTATGGTATTTTATTAATAGTATTGTTTCTTTTTATAGCTTTAACTATTAGGACATTACATATATTGTTTTCGGTTGTAGGTAAATCTAATATGTAGATTATATTTTTATTGTCAGAGGCAATTTTTACTTAAAATATATGAATTAACTATATTGGCTTTTGCCCAGTGTATTGCGTATGCAATATTTATTATTTCCTCTTTTATTACTTCTAATTTGTATTTGATTTTCATTACAATGTTGTTTTCTACATTTTCTTGTTCTTTTTCTGTTTTTAGTATATTATTTGTTAAATTGGAAATTTCGTTTATTTTATCTATCGTTAATCTATTTATAACAACTAGATTATTGTTATTTGTAAGCATATCATTCATTTTATTTGTTAGTATTTCATAGTCGTGGTGATCTGGACTTCCAGCTATCCATTTCCATGTTGAGCCTAAAAAGTCTAATGACCGTTTTGGTTTTTCTTTAATTCTAAGTCTACTTAAATAATTTTTTATTCATTGAATCTCAAAAGGAAGGATGGGATATAAAGGATGATGGGTTTTAGCATTGGAAATTATGAAATTTTCTAATTGTTCTATGAATTTTTCGTACATTTCAATATCGATGACGTGTATGATTTTGAAGGATCCATTTTGAATCTTTGCACTTCCTGTGCTAATTTTTATTAGCTGTGAACTAGTATAATCCAAGATTTGAACATTTGCAATGCACAGTTGCACAAGAAGCCTAAAGGGAGAAAATTAATTGTTGATTAAACTTTTGTGTATTGTTTTTCCTGACGTAGTTATAACATTAGTGTTCCTATTTTCCTTAACTGTTTCTTTCCTGTATTTGGGGGAAAGTTTGTTTCCTAGTCTCTTGTTTATTTTAACATAAATGGTTTCTCCAACAGAAAAGTTCTTAATAGGATTTTTTGTCTTATTATGGTATTCTAAATCTGCAATTAGTTTTTCTTTGATTTTCTGAACTGTATCTTCTCTTTCCTTTTCAAGCTGTTCGGGATTGTTTGACAGTTGCCTAGTTAAAAATATGTCTATTGGCCTTTTTCCTGTTGTTGAGTGGATAGAATTGTTATATTCGAAAATAGACTTGTCGAAAAGTTCTGGGAATGTGTATTGGGCATTTTGTGATTTCAAACATCGCATTACTTCGGATGATGTCGAGTGAAAACGTTCTATTTGTCCATTTACGGAGCTAGTATATGGCGGTGTTTTGAATACTTTTATGTTAAAAAAGTTTTCTAACATAAATAGAACTGAATTTGAATTAAGGGACTTTTCGTTGTCTACAACTATGGTGTCTGGGACACCAAACGAGAGAATTAATTCCCTAAATGGTTGCTTTATGTCTTCAGAAGATCTAGATTTGAGCAATCTTACTAGAGCATATTTTGAAAACTTATCTATAGCTGTAAGAATTATTCGCTTGTTCGTAAAATATATATCTATGTGTAATATTTGTCCAGGGTATAAAGGGATAGGTGTTGGTTGGATCATAGGTTTGCTGGGGTGACGATCGTACTTATGTTCTTTACATATTTTACAATCTTTTACGATTTTTTCAACTTTGCGACGCATCTGTGGGAAATAGAATTTGTTTAAAATTTGTATTTTATTTTCCTTGCTGTTGCGGTGAGCACGGTTATGTTCTTTAATGATCTCAGATTCTTGTTGAGCTTCATCGAATAAATCGATGATCTTTTTCCTAGCGAAACGAATTCTGTACTGTTTGAAATGGATAGGGTAAATTTCTTGGATTCGTCCTAGAACTCTTTCTTCTGTTTGTAGACCATTTATAACTGATGGGTTAAGATAACGTTTGAAGATGTCGATTATTTTTTCATTGCTGAATTCTGTTTTTATTATTGTATGGCGATGGTACGTAGGAAATATAATTTTGAAATCATATGAGGCTGTAGTTCCCTCGATTAAGATTATTTGGTTTTTAAAGACGTTTATTGGTTCTTCTGCAATTTGAATAAGATTTTGCCCAGAACTTTCGTCACTGTGTTGTGTAACAGTTAGGGAATTGACGTTACTGTCTATGGGTGCTCTTGATAAGGCATCTGCAACTATATTTGTTTTTCCAGGTTTGTACTTTAACTGATAGTTGTACTCCTCTAGAATTGCTTTCCAACGCTTTAACTTGTTATTGGTGTTTTTGTTGCTTAGCGCATAAGTTAGAGGTTGGTGGTCCGTAAATATTTTCACGACTGACGAACCGTAAAGGTAGTTTCTTAGATAATTGAGAGCCCATATAATGGCTAACATCTCCTTTTCATTAGTCGCAAGTTGTTCTTCAGATTTTGAGAGTGTCCGTGATATGAAAGTTATCGGTTTCTTATCTTGTTCTAGGACTGCGCCAATGGCGTAGTCTGACGCATCTGTTGTCAGATGGAATTCTTTCTTAAAATCAGGAAAAGTGAGAATTACGTCTTCGGAAGTTAAAGAGTTTTTAATTTTGTGAAATGCTTCAAGGGCTTCAATATCTAAGTTTATCGATTTTTTGCTGGAGGCTTGCTTGGACGTCCGTCCATCTTCCCACCTTAAGAGGGCTGTTAAGGGTTTTGCCATTTTTGCGAAGTCCTTAATAAACCTACGATAAAACCCAGACAGGCCTAAGAAAGAACGCAATTCTTTCAGTGTTTTTGGAGATGGAAAATTTGCAATTGCCTCTACTTTATTCGGATTTGTCTTTATTCCTTGGGACGATATAATGAATCCCAAAAATTCCACAGTATCTTTTAGGAACTCGAATTTATCCATCTGGACTTTCAGATTTGCGTTTTGGAGAGTTTGAAAAATTGTGGATAGATTATGAAAGTGAGAATGTTCATCTTTGCTAAAGACGACAATATCGTCTATATAGACAAAACAAATTTTGCCTATATGTTCTCGAAGAATGTCATCCAATGCCCTTTGGAATATGGATGGTGCATTCTTTAACCCAAATTGAAGTCGAACGAACTCGTACTTTCCATTGTTAACTGAGAAGGCTGTCTTTTCAATGTCCTTCTCGTCCAGTTTGATTTGGTGAAATCCACTCTTTAAGTCGATTACCGAGAATATCTTATTTTGACCGAGTTGTGATAACACTTCATTGATTTCGGGGATCGGATAGCGATCCGAAACGGTTACAGCATTAAGTTTTCTGTAATCAATGACTAACCGATACTTTTTTTCGCCTGAGGCATCGATTTTTTTGGGAACGACCCAAATTGGTGCGTTGTAAGGCGACCGTGAAGGTCTTATTATACCGTCTTTGAGGAGTTGGTTGATTTGTCTATCCACTTCGTCTTTTAAAGACATTGGATATGGGTAGGATCTAGTGTAAATCGGATCTTCAGTTGAAGTTCTAATTCTGCCTTTAATTGTAGTGGTGAAGGTTAATTTTTCATCTGGTTCGACGAAGAGATTTGAGTAAATTTGTGTTAATTTACGAAGTTCAGTTTTTTGTTCTTCTGACATATGATTATCCCTGATCGTAACAGAATTTATTGACTCCGATATTTGTTGTCTGAGTCGAATTTTGAACTTATTTTTTATGAGCATATAGTTTTCTTTTGTAAAGATAACAGCTGACAGGTTTTTGAGGCTGTCGTTGCCTAAGATTACATGGAAGGATTTTAGTGTGGAAAGGATAAAAAATTGTATTTGAATCGAATTAATGCCGAAAAGATTTACCATGGTGTGGTGGCTTATTTCTACTTTGCCGCCGACTGAATTTGCATAAAAATTTTGATTGTTAGGAATTGGGTTTTTAACTAAACTTTGTTGAATGTAATTTTTGTTTGATCCCGTGTCGACTAAGAATTTTAATATTTTGCCGTCGCTCGTCTTACATTCAAAGTATGGTAAGGACGAGCTTCTTAGCCTAAAAAATGAATATCTGCATAATCATTAAGAGGGTGGTCGTAATCATTTTGATTTGAAATGTAATCATTTAACGACTCATCTCCGATATCTACTGTGCTCATAGAATCTATTAAGGAGTTATAACTATCGGTGTCAGACTGGGAAGAATATGCGTGTTGATGGGAGTTATTTGAGATAGTATCAATTTGTTCATTTGTTTGGCAAGAGCTTGGGTGATTCATTGGATCGGTATAGGGTTTGGAGATTGTTGAAACATGGAAGTTCCTTTGCATTTTATTTGGACTTACTTGCATCGATGGAGAAGGGGCATTCTGATTTAACGGTCCTTTACCAAATAAATGATTGTGGGGTTTTGGTCTATTCATATAATTTATTCCTCTCGAACGAATGCTTTGATCAATATCCATTGGTTCAGGTCTATTATTTAGGAACGGTTTCGGACCAAGTGGTCGGGGTGGAATAAATTGTCTTTTTTGTTAAAAGGAGTTATGCTGGGGATACTGGGGTGTTTGGTAGAAACGTGGTGGTACGTTTGGAGAATGTTGTGGAATATGTGCTAGTTGTGGATAAAAGGGTTGCGGTTGGTATGCGGGGTGAATTGGTCTACGAGGTAGTGGTGTTGGGGCTGGTTTTCTATTGCTAGGAACATTAGCATGTTGTGAACGGAAGCTTTGATTTTCAAGCTTTTGACATAGGTACATAGCTTGTGGAAGGTCAGCGGGTTCTCTTATACCCAGAAGTCTGGATAAGTCCCCTCTAAGGCCTCTTATGAAGGTATCTAAAGCCTTTTCTCTTTACGTTTCTATCAGTATGTGCATTGCATCTGGTGCAATTTCCATGCTTGAAATTTTGTTTAGAATCAAAGTCAAGTGTTGGTATACAGATTGGTAATATTCTTCAACACTATTGTGACCTTGAGTCAAAGTTGTCATCTGGTATTCTAGTGTACCAAGATCGCGTTTGTCTGCGTAGTGGGTGGTCAAACATTTAGATATACACTATCAATTCAAAGGGGTGTTATATGATTCTAGCACCGCATCTGCGTTGCCGACTATCTTGTTTCGAATAGTGTTTAAAATACCGAAGTATTTAGGAGTGCCTTTTAGACTATTGTAAAGGTTGAGGATTCTCTCAACGCTCTTTCTCCAGGAACTATATTCACCTGGATTTCCAGAAAAGTCTCTAAGACTTCGAACTACGTCTGGTATTTTGTCGAGCTCGTTTAGATTTTCGACAAAGTTTGCGTCTATGGTTTGTTCTACTCCTTTGTAGAAATTCGCGTGCGGATTGATAATCACTTGAACGATGTCTTTGCATTGTTCGTTGCACACTCTTGTGACGATCCTTGTTACGATAGTTTCAAGTTCTGGTGAAGCCGTTACTGTTCGGGTGGTTGGGTTTGGTGGAGGTTAATTGAAATTGGGAAGTTGAAGGTTGCTTAGATCTGCAGAATTTAAAGGTAAGTATTCTATAGTGGGATTGGACATGGTGCTTCGTTTTTCTTTTCTAGTCTTAGGAATTTTGAAAGTTTAAAAAAAAAAAAATTGAGTCAAAATATTTTAGTATCGTATTGCTTAGAATCTAAATATTTGATAATTAATTTCACTTTTAATATTTTACTTTCTCTATAAATTCTATTAATTTTTATTTTTCCAGAAATAATTTATTTTATCCTTTTTTTTGTATATTAATATTTCACTTCGAGATTTGTTTGAGTTTTATTTTATCTAGGATCTGATTGTTTTCACTTGTATTTAAATCTTAATTCTATGTCTTACGCTAGTAGTTTCAGGAACATTCCACGCTGGTAGGTTGCTATTGTCCTTTTTACAATGTTACTGGGGAAGCTGTCCTACACTCCCTCGTGGTACAGTTTTTCTTTAGATTAACTGTAGTAGTTCCTTGGTGGGTGTTGTTTTGAATAACTATTGGTTGGGATGGCTTTTTTCTCCTTTTTTTGCTTTAAGCACACTTTTGTTTTTGTGCAGGATTAAAGTTCTATAAAACTAATTTTAACACTCGCGGCGAGCTTCTTTAGGTCGACTTTTCGCGGAGTTATTTATTCTTAAAACGAACACGTTGGGTTTTTCTTGCTAAGCTTCACTCGCGGCGAACTATTTTAGGTCGGCTTATGTTTGTGAATTTGCGTGTGGCGAGCTACTTGAGGTCGACTTATAACACTTAGCTTAAACACGTTGGGCGCCAGTTAAATTATCTTTTATTCAAAGTTCATAAAAAACATTTAAGTTTTTTCTTTTATTTTATTTTCTTTATTAACTTCGATCGATGAGTACAAAATTGAAACTAAACTTGAATGACAATATTATTCTTAATATTACCTATCGCACTTTAGCCTAAATTGCTGACGCTGGTCTCTGGATGTCGCTCGTCGCTGTCACTGACCGATGTCGAGGTCATCCGTTGGAATCCGATATCGCTGACGGAAATTGCTGTGGGAATGCATTATTTTTGTGGTGTTTGCAATTTTGTGACATCTAATATTGCTCGTGTTAATGTTTGTGAGCTTAACTTACACAAATGTTCACATGTATGCACATTATGTATTATTTATAAATATCTAGTATAAGCCGGTTTTACAATATATTATTTTTAGTGGATTATGTATTATAATTTAGTGTGTTTTAACCTAATATCTCTTTAAATTGAATTTTGCTCTCAATTTTTTTTTTTTTTTTTTTGTCATTCAATAAAAAGAATACAGTTGCTGATCTATATTGTTGTTGTTCTTGTCTATAAGTACAAATCCAGGGTGTTTTTGATCAAAAATTTCGATTTGTATTAAACAAATACTCAAAAAAAGATTGATCTACAAAAAAATGTTTTTTGTAATTTCAATTTTTTCAAAAACTAAGGGACTAACAACCAATTGTTTTTCAAAATTTGACTTAGAATTGATAGAAGCACTGAAAAATAAAAATTTATTTTGTATATAAGTGCGCAAAGTTAAAAAAAAATCAATATACATTTTTTTCAAAACTTTGAGTTTGAAAATATTTTTTTAAAAAACTATTTACTTAAACTATTTACTGTTGTTTTTGCTTTCAAAAAAGGTATAGAAAAATATTGTAAGTGTTGCCGTTATTTTTTAATATTTTTTTTTTCAATTTCAAGTCATTTTCAAAACAAAATTGCCCCGCTCACCTAAATGGGTGGAGATACAAAGTGGTTTAAAATCATTCTTTTATAATGTGCCAACAATGATTAAAATTATTTGCTTTTATCACAAAGTGCACAATTGAATAGCTTACCCGCCCCACTATAGCATACATTCACTCATACACATTAAAATGTCTTATAGCGTGGACAAATAACACAAAACTAACAAATTACCCCATTTCAATTTGTCATTTGACAAGAGAATGTTTGCATGTATGTGTGAATGCAGATCAAAGCTCTCAAACTAGAAAGATCTCATCTTTCGTCTTCAGGTATCATTTTTTTATGAATAAAACATGCAAAAATAGTTAAAGTGCAAATCTTTTCCCAAAAAGATCAAATCTTTTCAACAATGAAAAACGACATAAGAAAAAATACTTTCCGTTTCAAAAAGCGTTGCCAAATCATAAAATAAGTTTAAAGGGGGAAAACCCATTTATGTTTATTTTTTTTTGTTTTTTTTTTTTGTGCATTTTTGTTTAAAAATGTAATTTATTTTCAGAATTTTGATGATGTGATTGTATATTTGACATAAATAAAGGTCAAAGGAATCCAAAACCACCAAAAGATGACATGGGGGCTTAGGGGGTTGAAACCCCCTTTTTTCGATTTCTTGCGCTACCATTAAAAATAATTAAATCACTTATGGGGATTTTTTTGTTGAAATCTTTTTCATATGTCATACATTTTTAAAAATGATATGGGAAATGGGGGACAGACTACCCTTTCACCATTCGTTTCCATATATCATTACACTTAAAACAAAATGTGAAAAATCTTTCATTTTCGTTATATTTTACCTACATATTTCCTGACAGTGTTTTGAAAATAATTTGAGGGGGGATGAAATTAGATACTATTTCACTAAGGAAAAAGCTTTTGCTCTTTTTCTAACTCATACTTAAAGGATTTTTTGTTATTTTCTCAAAATTGAATTGAAATACACCCATCTGGTTTTATGTATTCCACTAAGAACCTTTAAGAACATTGAATACTAAAAACAAAATTGCTATATAATAACCGCAAAATATTGAACAAAATTCTTTTCAATTTTAACAAAATTTCGAATTCTAAAATAAGATTTTCAAAACCTGTTCTTCTAGCTTTAGCTTGTTTTCCAGCTTAAGCTCCAAATGGTGTGATTAATAATAGCTTAAGCTAGAAGATAATAGCTAAAGCTACAAAAATATCAAGATTCCTGGACCCCTATCTAGAAACCTTTGACTAGTTCTTTTTACATGAAAACAATGGGTCTTGTGAATAAACAAATAGCTTAAGCTAAAACTTTAAAAATTTCTTTGCGTTACTGTTGGATCTTACTGTACAAACAATAAGATATATGAATCTGTATATAATTGCTTCTTACTGTACAAAACAATAAGAACTGACGAATACAAAATGCAGGCACTTGAAACCTGATCTTGTGGGAAAAATCGATCGAAGTAAAGAACAAAACGATTGTAATTTAAATGATATTTATTGTTGGGTCAATTGCCTCTTTTATACTTAATACTAAATGCTTACAAAGGTATTTAATAATAAAATAAAATAAAATATGTATATGGGTCGATGTGGTGTTCGATCGTTGCACTCAAGTTCCAACTATGCATCTGGTCAGCACTTTTCGGTGGTTCGGCGTTGATGTAGGTTGTTGTCGTCGGCGATGTTTTGTAGGTTGCTTGATTGTTAACGATGTAGGTCAGCAATGTTGATAAGTTATTTTGTGTTGCTTAACAGTTACTTAACGGTCCCAAAAAATAGTTTTAGCTTAAGCTTCTAACCCAAAACATGTGAGTAAACAAACGAAAGCTAGAAAAATTAAGCTACTAGTAATAGCTATAACTAGCTAGCTTTAGCGTGCTCCAAAAAAAGCTTAAGCTTAAGCTTTTTTATTCACAAGGCCCAATAAATACAATTTAAATGCTCATTCATACAGGTAGTTCAAATAATATAATTATTGATTTTGCTTTATTTAAATCTGAAAATTATCAATAAAAAAATCAATGATGAGTTTTAATGAGATCTTTACTCGGTCCCAATCAAAAAAATATTCAGTTAAATTCATTTCATTTCACTCTTCAAATATATTTCAATTGAATTATTCCATGTTTCAAGTTGTATCTCACACTTTCCTTAAACAGCATTATGTACATTTGTAAGATATTGTAAGAAAAAGAAAAATTGTTACAGCTTTTGCACTTGTATAAAACTAGTTATAATAATTATTGTAATAATATAATAGAAAACTACTGTAAATTTTATCTATCAAAAGAATTTGTTTAGAACAAAATTAAGATTTGGTTATTCCTCATCAAAACAATGTACGAAATCAATACTCCGCTCCACATCAGCTCCGCATCCGCTCCGCCTCCGCTCAGCGTCCGCCCCGCCTCCGCTCCGCCTCCACTCCGCCTCCGCTCAGCGTCCGCTCCGCCTCCGCTTCGCCTCCGCTCCGCTCCGCCTCCGTTCCGCCTCCGCTCCGCATCCGCTCCGCCTCCGCTCCGCCTCCGCTCCGCATCCGCTCCGCCTCCGCTCCGCATCCGCTCCGCCTCCGCTCAGCGTCCGCTCCGCCTCCGCTCAGCGTCCGCCCCGCCTCCACTCCGCCTCCACTCAGCGTCCGCTCCGCCTCCGCTCCGCCTCCGCTCAGCGTCCGCTCCGCCTCCGCTCCACCCCCGCTCCGCCTCCGCTCCGCCTCCGCTCCGCCTCCGCTCCGCCTCCGCTCAGCGTCCGCTCCACCTCCGCTCAGCGTCCGCTCCGCCTCCGCTCCGCCTCCGCTCCGCCTCCGGAGTGGAGGCAGAGCGGAGGTGGAGCGGAGGCGGGGCAGAGTCGGAGCGGACGCAGAGCGGAGGCGGAGCAGAAGCGGAGAGGAGGCAGAGCGGAGGCGGAGCGGACGCTGAGTGGAGGCGGAAGGGAGGAGGAGCAGAGGCGGAACGGAGGCGGAGTGGAGGCGGAGTGGAGGCGGAGCGGAGGCGGAGCGGAGGCGGAGCGGAGGCGGAGCGGAGGCGGAGCGGACGCTGAGCGGAGGCGGAGTGGAGGCGGGGCGGACGCTGAGCGGAGGCGGAGTGGACGCTGAGCGGAGGCGGAGCGGAGGCGGAGCGGAGGCGGAGCGGAGGCGGAGCGGAGGCGGAGCGGAGGCGGAGCGGAGGCGGAGCGGACGCTGAGTGGAGGCGGAGTGGAGGCGGGGCGGACGCTGAGCGGAGGCGGAGCGGACGCTGAGCGGAGGCGGAGCGGATGCGGAGCGGAGGCGGAGCGGAGGCGGAGCGGATGCGGAGCGGAGGCGGAACGGAGGCGGAGCGGAGGCGGAGCGGAGGCGGAGCGGACGCTGAGCGGAGGTGGAGCGGATGCGGAGCTGATGTGGAGCGGAGTATTGATTTCGTACATTGTTTTGATGAGGAATAACCAAATCTTAATTTTGTTCTAAACAAATTCTTTTGATAGTTTAAAATTTACAGTAGTTTTCTATTATATTATTACAATAATTATTATAACTAGTTTTATACAAGTGCAAAAGCTGTAACAATTTTTCTTTTTCTTACAATATCTTACAAATGTACATAATGCTGTTTAAGGAAAGTGTGAGATACAACTTGAAACATGGAATAATTCAATTGAAATATATTTGAAGAGTGAAATGAAATGAATTTAACTGAATATTTTTTTGATTGGGACCGAGTAAAGATCTCATTAAAACTCATCATTGATTTTTTTATTGATAATTTTCAGATTTAAATAAAGCAAAATCAATAATTATATTATTTGAACTACCTGTATGAATGAGCATTTAAATTGTATTTATTGGGCCTTGTGAATAAAAAAGCTTAAGCTTAAGCTTTTTTTGGAGCACGCTAAAGCTAGCTAGTTATAGCTATTACTAGTAGCTTAATTTTTCTAGCTTTCGTTTGTTTACTCACATGTTTTGGGTTAGAAGCTTAAGCTAAAACTATTTTTTGGGACCGTTAAGTAACTGTTAAGCAACACAAAATAACTTATCAACATTGCTGACCTACATCGTTAACAATCAAGCAACCTTCAAAACATCGCCGACGACAACAACCTACATCAACGCCGAACCACCGAAAAGTGCTGACCAGATGCATAGTTGGAACTTGAGTGCAACGATCGAACACCACATCGACCCATATACATATTTTATTTTATTTTATTATTAAATACCTTTGTAAGCATTTAGTATTAAGTATAAAAGAGGCAATTGACCCAACAATATATATCATTTAAATTACAATCGTTTTGTTCTTTACTTCGATCGATTTTTCCCACAAGATCAGGTTTCAAGTGCCTGCATTTTGTATTCGTCAGTTCTTATTGTTTTGTACAGTAAGAAGCAATTATATACAGATTCATATATCTTATTGTTTGTACAGTAAGATCCAACAGTAACGCAAAGAAATTTTTAAAGTTTTAGCTTAAGCTATTTGTTTATTCACAAGACCCATTGTTTTCATGTAAAAAGAACTAGTCAAAGGTTTCTAGATAGGGGTCCAGGAATCTTGATATTTTTGTAGCTTTAGCTATTATCTTCTAGCTTAAGCTATTATTAATCACACCATTTGGAGCTTAAGCTGGAAAACAAGCTAAAGCTAGAAGAACAGGTTTTGAAAATCTTATTTTAGAATTCGAAATTTTGTTAAAATTGAAAAGAATTTTGTTCAATATTTTGCGGTTATTATATAGCAATTTTGTTTTTAGTATTCAATGTTCTTAAAGGTTCTTAGTAGAATACATAAAACCAGATGGGTGTATTTCAATTCAATTTTGAGAAAATAACAAAAAATCCTTTAAGTATGAGTTAGAAAAAGAGCAAAAGCTTTTTCCTTAGTGAAATAGTATCTAATTTCATCCCCCCTCAAATTATTTTCAAAACACTGTCAGGAAATATGTAGGTAAAATATAACGAAAATGAAAGATTTTTCACATTTTGTTTTAAGTGTAATGATATATGGAAACGAATGGTGAAAGGGTAGTCTGTCCCCCATTTCCACTATCATTTTTAAAAATGGATGACATATGAAAAAGATTTCTACAAAAAAATCCCCATAAGTGATTTAATTATTTTTAATGGTAGCGCAAGAAATCGAAAAAAGGGGGTTTCAACCCCCTAAGCCCCCATGTCATCTTTTGGTGGTTTTGGATTCCTTTGACCTTTATTTATGTCAAATATACAATCACATCATCAAAATTCTGAAAATAAATTACATTTTTAAACAAAAATGCACAAAAAAAAAAAAACAAAAAAAAATAAAAAATAAATGGGTTTTCCCCCTTTAACCCTATTTTATGATTTGGCAACGCTTTTTGAAACGGAAAGTATTTTTTCTTATGTCGTTTTTCATTGTTGAAAGGATTTGATCTTTTTGGGAAAAGATTTGCACTTTAACTATTTTTGCATGTTTTATTCATAAGAAATTGATATCTGAAGACGAAAGATGAGATCTTTCTAGTTTGAGAGCTTTTATTTGCATTCACCCATACATGAAAACATTCTCTTGTCAAATGACAAATTGAAATGAGGTAATTTGTTAGTTTTGTGTTATTTGTGCCCACGCCATATGACATTTTAATGTGTATGCGTGAATGTATGCTATAGTGGGGCGGCTTAGCTATTCAATTGTGCACTTTGTGATAAAAACAAATAATTTTAATAATTGTTGGCACATTATAAAAGAATGATTTTAAGCCCTTCGTATCTGCGCCCATTTAGGTGGGCGGGGCAATTTTGTTTTGAAAATGACTTGAAATGGAAAAAAATTACTAAAAAATAACGGCAACACTTACAATATTTTTCTATACCTTTTTTGAAAGCCAAAACAACATTTTTAAATTCTGTTTTTAAATAAGTTATTTTAGTAAATAGTTTTTGAAAAAAATATTTTCAAACTCATTTGGATTTGATTACTTGGAGTTTTGGGTTTTGAGCTCCGGAAAATAGGATGTATGTAGTAGGTAACCATTTCAGTACAGGAAGGATGCAAAAAGCGAGAAAAAAACAGTCTTCTATGGATATTTCTTTTTTTGGATTAAAACTTTGTAAAATATAATATTTTTACTACGAAGTACGACGAAAATATACAGCTCAATATTTAAGCCAATTTATATGAAGCAATAATTATTTGCCTGAGGATGGTCCAAAAAAAAAAAAAACAATCGAAATTTAGGAATTCAAATTGATATAAATCATACGAAAATTGCTTGAAGCGTTCATTTTGAGAAAAAAAATTCCTAAGCCCTCGGAACTTCGTTGTTCCTTAAGCGATTTCAATGAAATTAACACCGGTGGTAGCTGATATAGAATTTAATAAAATGCACGACTGGGTCGCACTCACTTGCTCTAATGTTCAAGACACTGCGGGTTGAAGAAAATTGTATATAAGAACATGGAAATTATGAGAGAAAAATGTAGAGAAGCATGAAATACGACATTTAAATTGGCTAAAACAACTCTTTTGACAGTTTGAGGTGAAAAAAAAGAATGTCATTTTAATTCTTGATTGAATATAATTGTGATAAAAAGTTTAAAATCGTTGGAGCGGTTTTTTAAAAAAATTATTTTTTATATATAAAATTCTTAAAACATGTTTAACAAAAAATTTTTGGCATGCAGATCTGAAGTATATATTTATATGCATACAAACACAAAATTTGAAAAAAAAATTGTCAACCCGTTTTTGAGGTATGACAGGTACTGCAGGGTGTCCGCCGGGAAGGTTACTTTCTTTTGCCACCATTTTGGTAAACATTAGTCTTGACAGTTCATATTTGGCAGTCGTGAAGTAGACACGTGGCAAATTTATTATGGACAAATATTCGACAAACCAACGTGTTTTAATCGTTAAAACGTTTTATCAAAATCAATCATCGATTACTGTGACGATGAGAAAGTTACGTGAAATTTTTGGGAGAAACAACGTACCAAAAAAACGCACTAATTATCGTGTAGTGAATGATTTCGAAGAAAGAGGGTCTGTAGGTGATAGGCCCAAGCATGGACCACAACGTACTGCAAGATCGGCTGAAAACATTACTGCTGCTCAAGGAGATGTTCAAAACAATCCATCAATCTCAATGGTAACTGTGAATGGGGAGCGATATCGTGATATGATTGAAAACTTTTTAACGCCACAGCTGCATGCATTGGGCTTGATTAACATGTGGTATCAACAAGACGGTGCCACATCGCATACAGCCAGGATTACAATGGAATTACTGCGAGACCTCTTTCCACAACAAGTTAATTCAAGAAATGGTGGTGTTAAGTGGCCTCTATACGGTCGCCTGATTTGACTGCTCCGGACTTCTGTTTGTGGTGATATCTGAAAAGCAAGGTTTATGCAAACAAACCAGAATCGCTTGAGCAACTCAAACAAAATATTCGTGATGAAATTAATGAAATACCGCGTGAAATGTTTGAAAATGTAATGAAAAATGTGCCCAAAAGGGCTCGCATTTGTGAGACTAACAGAGGCGGACATTTACCTGATATTGAATTCTATACATAATTGCCGACATTAAATAAAACATTTATCAATATAAGATCCATTCTCTTTCATTTAATCAAAAATTATAAGCAAACAAAGTAGTATACCTTCCCGGCGGACACCCTGTATTAATAGATGCTAAGTGTAAAATTTTATAATTTTTGATAGTAGATCGTACTAATTTTGGTATATGAAAAAAGTTTAATCAAAATTGTAGGAGTCGTTTAAAAAAAAAATATTTTCCTTTGCGGTTTCTTAACTTTGGTATGGAAGGTACCGTTATTTTTTCATAAATGTAAAATTTTTTCTAAAAATATTTTAGAGTAGGTACTAAAAAACTCTTTAATATCGAGTTTCTAAAAATCGTTCATGTAGTTTTCGAAATTTTTGATTTTCAAAAAAAAAAAAATTGAAACATTTTTTAAAAATCCAAAAAATATTTTTTCAAAAATTTTCGTACACAAAACTATTTAAATTTTTTGGAAGGTTCTGTATAAAAAAAATAATTGAAATCGGCAATACCGTTTTGAAGAAAATCAAAAATTAAAAAATGGTTCTTTGGGAGGTACCATTAATAACCATTTTTGAAAAATGGGTTTCCACCCAAAGGAAGCCTTTACTAAAATAAATTTATTGATTTTTTTTTAAAGTGGTCGAGCCGGTTTTGAGAAAAATACGATTATGTAAAATTGCTAAGAAAAATTGTATGGCCAGGTACCGTTATTTTTGGTTGTAAAAAAAAATGAAAAAACGTGTGGATAATCACCAAATACCACTATGTTATGTACCAATTTTGAAGAAAAGCGATCGAGCCGTTTAGGCTGTAGAGGTAGACGAACAGACAGACATCCACTTTTTTGGTGTTTCCTATCATCGTAATATCATGTTTGATTGTTATCTCAATTTTTTTTCCACGAATCCAAAACATACTTTATAGTACCTATATCGCAAGTAAAAAGAAAACAAATATTTTCAAAACAGGGTGTTCCAAAAATATGTCAACATATTGCAACTTCGTTGTTCCTTGAGCGATTTCAACGAAATTGACGGCAGTAATAGCTGATATAGAATTAAAAAGAAAAAACATTTTCAAAACAGGGTATTCCAAAAATATGTCAACATATTGCAATTCCGCTGTTCCTCGAGCGATTTCAATGAAATTGACAGCAGTAATAGGTGATATAGAATTAAAGAAGAAAAAAAAATCAATACAGGGTATTCCAAAAATATGTAAATATTTTGCCATCTTCGTTGTTCCTTGAGCGATTTCCATGAAATTGACAGCAGTAATATCTAATACAGAATAAAAAATAAGAAAAGCTTCACTGGAATCCGGCTACTGCTATATGCCAACTTTTATTATTTACTGGTTTCTCAGAAATGGCTTTTAAGCTTTGGATGAAATTTTCAGAGTTCATTTATGATTAAAAAAAGTTGTTTTTTTAGAAAACAAACAGAAAAACTGTTCACTCAAAGACTGTGAGCATTAAATGTATTTGCTTAATTTTTGTGGAGTTTATTAATAATACCTATTCAATAAAGAGGTAATTGTAGGCATAACTCCAGAATGCACCTGAGATGCGGATCTATCAATTAATATGACATTTGAAGGGTTCATTATTATGAACAAAGAACTTAAGAAGTGATTTAAGTTAATTTTTTTTGTTAATTCTTTTTAACCTGTTGTGTGGGGTGGAATGGTCAAACTTTGGCCATCGCTCGAGTTTAGTATCAAAGGTGAAACTTCTTGAAACACCCTTAGAAAACTATTTTTTTTTATTCTGTATCTGCTATCCTCTGTGCTAATTTCACTAACATCGCTCAAGAAATAAAGAAGTCTTGACATTTTTTGAAGCTACATACTTGTTTCTCTTAAATTCTTTATCAACTATCACCTGTCTAAATTTCATTGAAATTGCTCAAGGAACAGCGAAGTTGCAATATGTTGACATTTTCTCTTGGGACACCCTGTTTAAAATATTTATTTCTTTTTTAATTCTATATCAGCTATTACTGCTGTTAATTTCGTTGACATCGCTCAAGGAACAACGAAGTTGCAATATGTTGACCCTGTTTTGAAAATATTTTTTATTTTTTAATTCTGTATCAGCGGTGTCAATTTTGTTGAATTCGCTCAAGGAACAACGAAGTTGACATATTTTTGGAACACCCTGTTTTGAAAATATTGCTTTCTTTTTTTAATTCTATATCAGCTATTACTGCTGTCAATTTCATTGAAATCGCTCAAGGAACAACGAAGTTCCGAGGGTTTCGGACAATTTAATATTTTACAATTTTTTTTTCTCAAAATGAGCGCTTCAAGCAATTTTCGTATGATTTAAATCAATTTGAATTCCAAAATTTCGATAGTTTTTGGACCATCCTCAGGCAAATCATTTTTGCTTCATATAAATTTATTGGCTTGAATATTGACCTGCATATTTTCGCAGTACTTCGTAGTTAAGATATTATATTTTACAAAGCTTGAAACCCAAAACTCAAAAGGAATCAAATCCAAAAAGTAACGAAAGTAATCAATGTAATAAAAGTAACCAAAGTAATCAAAGTAATCGTTCTTGGTAAGGTAATCGTTACTCAGAAAAGTAATCGATTACTTTGATTACTTGAAGTAATCGATACAAAGTACATACGGGTTTATTTTATGAAAAATCACGTCATTCGACGACCAAGCAAATTACTCATTTGAAAGAATAATATCAGAATTCACGACCATTTGCAATTTTCAGTTTGCTACACGATTTATGTATATGCAAGGTACTAAAAGGGTGGATTTCAGGAGAAATAACAATAACAATGATAATGAAATTATTTGTGGTTTTAATTTTTTTGAATTTGTATTTTTTTTTGTAAAACCAAAAAGTATTTGATCGGCAGTAGATTTGTTTTACGAAAAAAATGTAATAGCAAAGATAATAAGGGTATTCATACAACAGCGTAAAGTCGTCGTAAACGTTGTAAACTTTTAAACTTCGTAATTCTGTCACAATTTGTATGGAAAATTTGACAGATTTTCCAAGTTTAAGACTTTACGATGTTTACGACGAGTTTATGGCTGATTTACAATGCCGCGTTGGGCGTTGCGTTGAAAGATTTGCCTGTCAACGCAAAAGTTCAGGCATAGGAATATCTGTTTAGTGTTTACAATGACGCGTTAAGCATTATGTTACGATTTTGCATCCATTAGTAGGTACACAAACCAACGTAACGTAAGCGGCTGCAACGCGAAAGTAGAGATTATTCAACTTTTGCGTGCGTTTTGACATTTCGATTTCAATTTAGGTATGTGGCCATCTTGTGTTGAAAAAAGTTTGAATTTTTTTGCTCGATTTATCTTGACGCGGCCGTAGCGCTTGTTAAATGTAACGTACGCATCGCAAACGCGAACGCGTCATTGTAAATCAGCCATTACGCTGTTGAATGAATACCCTTAATATAACAAGTTAAGATGTCGCACGTAAGACAAAAATCTGTGCCCAAAAATCTTAATCACCGTGGGTCCACCAACATGTATCTAACCTTTGAAAGCCATAAACAACACTCAAAAGTTGCTTACATCTGTTTTCTCTCATATTCTCCCTGCATTCTTCTGCTATTTTGTTGCTGGACCTATGCCTACCAAAGGAAAAAGATTCACTTAATGTTCAGAGTTTGGCTTCTGTATTGGACTATTTTAGTTTGTCCATTTTTTCTTTCCTACAGACAATTGAATGAATTGCCTGTGTTTTGTTTTTGTTTGTTTTTTTTTTCTTCGAGAGATTTATAATTTTTCTTGGTTGGGTTCTTCGTCCTTGTGTATTGTTGTTGTATCTTGTGCTTGGCTTGGCAAGTGCATTAAGAAAAAAAAAGATAATGAATGAGAATGAAATATACCTACCTACCTAGTTTCATACGAGGAAACAAATCTCCAGGCAATTTTTGAAATTTCCTTTGAAAGTCTATTGGTTGAACAAATCTCCAGGCAATTTTTGAAATTTCCTTTGAAAGTCTATTGGTTGAACACCTAGACCTAAACCTAGATGTGAAAGGAAATGTCAAAAAATCTCCTCAAATCCTCGACCGGGGAGATTCTGTTCGCCCCTCTTTCCTCCTGCCCTTCTCTCCATGGAACTAAAAGTTGCTGGCAACTTAGTTTCCTCGTGTGAAAGGGCACATAGGAATTTCTGTTAAGTGTTTACAATGACGCGTTGAGCATTATGTTACGATTTTGCATCCATTAGTAGGTACACAAACCAACGTAACGTAAGCGGCTGCAACGCGAAAGTAGAGATTATTCAACTTTTCTCTCATATTCTTTTTCATTTGACATTTCAATATCAATTTAGGTATATGGCCATCTTGTGTTGAAAAAAATTGTGAATTTTTTTGCTCGATTTATCTTGGCGTGGCCGTAACGCTTGTTAGATGTAACGTACGCATCGCGACCGCGAACGCGTCATTGTAAAACAGCCATTAGTTTCATTCAAACGCCAGTTGTCGTTTCTGGAGCCTTGTCGTTTTTCTGGCGTTTTAGTTAAACGACTATCGTAATAAGGGTGATTTTTCATTCAATCTGTCTGTAGGAAAGAAGAAATGGACAAACTAAAATAGTCCATATTCAGGTACCCATCTCTTTTCTTCCTACTGACAGAAGCAAAACACTGAACATTAAATTAATTTTTTTCCTTTGGAAGGCATAGGTCCAGCAACAAAATAGCAAAAGAATGCAGAGAGAATATGAGAGAAAACAGATGTAAGCAACTTTTGAGTGTTGTTTATGGCTTTCAAAGCTTAGGTACATGTTGGTGGACCCATCGTGATTTAGATTTTTGGGCACAGATTTTTGTTCTACGTGCGACATCTTTACTTGTTATATTATCTTTGGTAATAGGCAACGGTGGTCTAAATATGCCATCTACCTCTGAATGCAAAATGAAAGGGACAGCAATAAAGTATAAAGAGGACAGGGACACAAATCTGACTGGAAAGATCGTTTCGTATCGTTTCATGTAAACATTTCACCCGATTTTGGGAAAAATCGGGTGGTGTAAATGCCGACTTTGTTGTCCATCTGTCAAGCCATCAACTGTCAGATTCCATTGAAGGATGGCTACGATCTCGATGTATTGAAAACCCTCTGAAAATTCCAAAATTTTTCAGATTTATTATCTGCTCCAGAATCATGCGATTTTATGGATTTTGGATGGCATTTGGAACGTAGCCATCCTTCAATGGAATCTGGCAGTTGATGGCTTGACAGATGGACAACACACTTTATTTTGACGTTAACATAATATTTCGTTCCATACAAACAAACGACTGAAGATAAGATAATATTTTGTTCCAAATATCACCCAAGAGCACTAAAATTACGTGATTCCCGAGCATAAAATTAAAACTGATAAATTTCCTTTTTTCAGAGTAAAATTGCGGATTTTTCAGAAGTTTTGTAGTCCATCGAGATAGTAGCCATCCTTTAATGGAATTTGATAGTTAATGGCTTGACAGATTGGTAAGAAACTAATATTTCGTTCCAAATGCAACACATTTTGCATAGGTTTGCATACCTAGTTCTTGCTTACACGTGAAGAACGAAAGTGTTCAGATGTGAAGAAAATTACTCTGCAGATTTTGTTCTCCTCTTTGTGTTTTTCGTATTTTCATAATTAAAGACACGATATGATTGGTGGGATTGAATTGGAGAAGCAGCACAAAGGAGAACGTCCATTTTCTACACCGAATATTTTCAAATATTTTAAAATATTTCATCCCCCTACCTCTTCTGCAAGTTACCCCGCTCACCCTCACAAATAACAGAAAATACTTGAATTTCTTCACGTGTGATCAGAGACATAGAGATTGTAGCTATCTTTCAAAAAAATTTACTAGTGTCTGTCTAATCTTCAAAGATTTTATTTGTCTTTGAAAAACAATTATTGTCAAAAAATAATTGTCAAAACAAACAAATCGACTTTCACAAACCGGGGTTTTTTTTTTTTTTTTTTTGTACGTTTATTTATTTCACTTAAACACTATTACATTTAATTTTTAGTCTAAATAAACTTAAAAAACTATATACTTGCTATTTATGTTGAATGCTTACGGCCATTTTGGCACTCAAAACTTGTTGTTACGTATTATTTTTCAATATACCTATGCTTGTTATCAGATCATTATAATGTTAATTTTTAAGAGTATAATTTACACAATTTAATTCATTCTTTATTTGATTTAAGGAAATGTGAAGAAAACCTATTTTCAATAGTTTATAGATGTTTTTTTTTGTTTATATAAAAATTATTACTAATGTAAGCCATTATAAATAAAACTAACTAAACTAACTAAATCTATCTTATATCTAGAGACCAGATCCTGCCATGTGATCCTTATTCCATCGATCAAAGGTTTATTATAACCACTAATCGATAGGTCAAGAACCACATGGCAGGGTCTGGTTTGGCCTGATTATAAGCTAGCCTCAGCCCAATCAAGCCACCAATATTTATACCGATTGAGTCTTTCAAAGTCATTTTTATCTCTTTCAGGTATGTTCACGCAGTATCTTGAGATAGTTTCGCCATCTCTCATGTCCCTTGGCACATATTTAATTTTTTTGTCAGTTGCACGTCTTGCAACATGGTATATAATGGGTACGTTTGTTAAGTCTGAAAGGTAGCCGTGTGCATCTAGAAACAAAAATGCTTCTGGAGGTATGTATCCACTTTCCAATGTACTTTTGAAATACTCAGGGTTAGGGTAAAACAAACCTGAGATGAGTTCGTTTTCCGTGACACTTGCTGATTTGGCAAAATGATTCCTCACAAGGTTCAGAACTACATTGTCAATTCTGGACAACCCGGAAGCGTCCAATAATTTCTTATTTGAAACATAATGCCGAAAGCCGGAATGTTCACTCCTGTAGATCTGCATGCAAGCTCTGAGACATTTTCTCTCAAACTTTCTAAGCTTTTCCATATACGATGGACTAATATTCCACCACACTGGACTCGCATAAGTCAGAATTGGACGAACAAATGCTTGGTAGCAAATAATCTTCACATCGGATCTCAGATAGCGTGAGTAGAAAAGGCTTCTAAGGGACATAAAATCCCCTCTTGCCTTTTGCAACTGTATATTTATGTGTTCATTGTAGTACAAAAACTTGTCCAAATGAACACCTAAATACTTTACAACAGTCTTCGACTCGATATGAAGACCATTTGAACTCATTATTTTGATATTTTTCCAGTTACGTCTCAAATCTGAATTTCCGCGTCTTATTAGGGTGCGGAACAGTATGGTTTCACATTTTGTGTAGCTGATTCTTAGCTTCCATTCAGAACAAAATTCCCACAAACCGGGGTATTTGGTAACTTATGGCCTTTCGTTATACTGACAAACTAGTGCCAGACGAGTAAGTTATTGCTAAATAAAAAAAAGTTATTTCCTTAATACCTGCTTAGAAAATGTTGAGCTCGTCTGGCAAGGACTTTCAACCATAAAACTGATGTGACACTATTTTTTGTTCATGCTCGAGAAGGTATAAGCTGCCATTTATAAAGCTTTAAAAATTTTAAATCAGCCTAGCTTGAACGACTATTCCTCGTCGATTTGTATCCAAGCCGTTTTTTCAATAATTCAAAGCAATGCTTAAAACAAAAAATGCGTTTTTTCATATTTGTTTGCAATCATGTTTTTAACATTTAGCTAACTAAAAATGGTTTTTTTTTTCCAAAAATCCATTAAGATGGTATATATTATTCTTTATTACAAAAAAGGTTTTCAGAATTATCTCGAAGTTTTGGTCCGTTTTCGAGTTATATGCAAAAAACCAAAAAGTGTGCTTTTGCAGCTCCTCTAAAAAATGCACCCTCCAATTTAATAGCACTCCGCGGTTTTCTCATCTTTGAATATTGTTTCAAGAAAATCCCATGAACGTCTTAGCTTAGTTCCTTATTGGCCTTTTTTTAGGACATAATCAATAGCCTAAAATAGCTACTATGCAAATGGGACCTTGGTAAGAAATAGCAGATATTTTATAATTCTATTTTCAAATTTGCCCTTTTCTCTTTAGGTGAATCAAACCTTGTTTACTGCACTTAAAGACGTTTGTATTTCCATAGCTTCTCAGAATAATCTAAACTCATTTAATCACATTGAATATTCTCAAAGTATAGAGTATGTATACCTAGTCGTCAATAATGTGATACTTTCCTAATTCGCTTCTTCTATTTTCCATATTTTCCAAACTAACCAAGTCATCGCCTGTCACTTTGAATATAAGGGTAGGCAGCTTGCGTTCAAAATTATAATGGAAAGTCCATCTAAAAATTGGTGAAGAGAGTTAAATTTGCAAAGCTCTGTTTTTGAAATTATAAAACCTAATTTAAAATAAAATCGTATTACTCGTAGAGTCGGGAGAGCTACGCAAATAAACCTAAATTAATACAAAATGGACATTAATTCCATACTGTTCTCAATTCCTCCTTTCTTAGTGCCTCCTCAAGACTGGATTGAATAAATTGTATCATCAATTTCTAATTAGCATTTACTTCTTTACTTTCTAGAACACTTTTAGCGATAATTTATGTCAATCAAATAATTGCAAACGAATGCATGGATTAAAAGTTTTTCCCTTGCGATCAGTTGAATTTTTGAACCAAGGAAAATCAAACAATCAAGTTGAATCTGATTTTCTATCAAGAAAGGCTTAATATTACTTCATTTCACGGTAAAATCTTCTCTTCCGTTTGCTTTATGCAAAATCCTTTTAGGGCAAATTGCCAACTATCGAAATAATTTAAAAATCATTCCCCTCGCAGATATTATTGCATTTGCCACAAGGTAGATATTAAAATTCTGCTGCATCCTTTTCATGATACACGTAAAATGTACATATACATATGTACACACCTAACCTAACCTATCTAAAAAGAGAAACATAGATTTAGCTTTCTTGTAGTTCCTGTATACCTATACATACGTACCTATAAAAGTAGCAGGACACTGAATTCTCTGCAACATTCCTCTACCCACCTGTAGAAAGGTGCTGTTCTGTTCACTTAGTTATTTAAGAACTATAGTCTGGACAAGGGCTGATTGCATTTATAAAGGTGTATCGGTATGGGGTATTGGCAGTTCTATGCAACGTACATATAAGCAAGGACGAAAGAATGGTAATTTTCAGGCCCCTTAGAACTCTCGAAGGAGGACAATATTGGCTTTTGTGAAGTCAAATTAACTTATTTCTCTATGAGTTTATTATCTCTGATTATCTTTGTGTGTTTTGTGTTTTTTTTTTTGTATTTTTATATTTTGTTCTTCGGTTTAGGTAAGTATAGGTTTCTTGTTTCTAACATTGTTATGGTTGCGGGACTAGAGGTTAGTTTATAGTGAAAATTACAAATATACATCAAAGCTATGCATATTGACAAAATTAAATTAGGTCATTGGGAAATTTGTTGCAGTATGTAAAATTTGGGGGTAAGCCTCTTTTAAGTTGGAGAAAGTATATACCTTACCTAATGTATGCCATGTTAAATATTATATTGATTAAGTTGTTGTTTTCTTTTCTGATCTCCTAAATGCATACAAAAAAGAACAGGTGAAATGAGTAGGTGCAGTACAGGCAGACCGTTTGAACTGTCAACGGTTGCAAAGTTAATTCTCCGCGGCTAATTTTATTTTTATCCTTTTTAATATTTAAAACATAAAAATAAATTAAAAAATTGTATTGCAAACGAATTAATCATCCATAAAACCGAAATCATAAATACACAATTGCTGATGTCGGTTACTAACAGTCGTATCAAAAGAAATATTTTGGAAACTTCACCAGATCACTTAAACGCAACAAAAAAAAGTAGTTTAAAAATTATGTCGGTAGCCAAAATGACTATACCAGCGCTGGAAGCTATGATGAACTCTCTCCTTGACAAAAAATTGTCGGACCTACCGAAAAGAACGGATTTCGATCGCATTTTCCTTCAAATTCAGAGTCTTCAAACACAAAACGACAGCCTCAGAAAGGAATTACAGGCCACCCGTGAAAAAAACTCTATCTTGGAAAGGAAAATCGATTTCATAGAAAAACAGCATAAAGCAAATCATCTAATTTTCGCCATTCCCGACAACCTGTGTGAAAACGTTTATGAAGCGATCAACCGCTTCTCCAACAAAATCTTAGATCGCCAAGATGTTAACTTCGACGATATAACCGAGCTCCCTTCAAGGGGAAACCAAAAGCGAGTGCTAGTGAGAACTGGTAACAACAACATAACCTCACAAATTCTCAAAAATTCAGGCAAGCTGAAAGGAACTGGCGTCTATGTTAATCCTAACTACACGCAAGACGAACAACAAAAGCGGCAAGTACTTCTGCGAACGAGACACGCAATCAAGAAGAATCATCCATCGGCAAATCCACTTGTGCGAGGGCTTAAACTTCATATAAACAATAAAATCATAAATGTAACACAAGATGGAAAACTTTTTTGTGAAAATTGAGATGGGATGGAGATCCTACAAGAGATGTATGGCGAATTGCAACTTGGTGATTATAATCAGAATCGTTTTGCCAATGAAGTACATAACTATGCAGTAGACGAAGCTCAACGATCAACAACAATGTCACCTTCATCAGCAGCTGTCAATCCAGGAATGTCATCAACTCTGCCATCTAGCAGTCATCATAGTAACCAACAATGAAAAAGTGTTGCCGTCTGTCAAAAAGCAAGTAGTACTAAAAAAAGTAGTGATGTAAATAGTAGTGAAACTTATGAAACTTTAAATATCGATTTACTCTCTTATAATATCGCAGGATTAGGTAACAAATTATTATTTATAGATTTTTTTAACTTTGTAAAAAAACATGATATATTCTTTCTTTACGAAACATATGTGACTAATGAAAACTTTGAAAATTATACAAAATACTTCCCCGGATTTAAGTTACGATGGGTATCAGCAATACGTTCATCAAATTTTGGAAGAGCGAGTGGCGGACTTTTGTATGGTATTAAAACCGAAAAAATTAACGCTTCTTTTGAAGAAGTCAACAGCATACTTTGCGTAAAATTGTTCATTAAAAATTCAGTTTATCACATAGTACCAGTGTACTTAAATTGTAATAATTGGGAAAATGACTTTTACACACTGCAAGACCTTTTAAACAGCTCTGTTTGCCAAAATGTTCTCCTAATAGGAGATGTCAACGCTCGAGTAGGATCACAGCAAATAATACCTGTAAATGCTCATCCCACGTTCACATCTTCAGAAATTCTTGAGATCCGTTCTTCTAAAGATAATTCCATAAATAGAAATGGTCGTCTGCTTTTAGAACTGTGCCAGGAGCATGATCTCTTTATCCTTAATGGATGCACCAAGCACGATCTAAACGGAGAATATACTTTTATAGGAGGAGCGGGAAAGTCAGTAATTGATCTTTGTGCCGTGTCACACGATTGGAGGAGTATTATTTCATCTTTCAAAGTTGAATCACAGATTTTTTCCGATCACATGCCCTTACTTTTGCAGTTTACACTGGGTAATATCACACATTCGAATTATTCTGAATTAACTCTACCACTTAAACTTTTGTGGAATGAAAACCATAAAAATCATTACCAAACAAAAATGTCCATAGAAGTTCAGAAAATAAGAAATAGTATGGTAGTTTTTGATGCCAATGCTGAATTAGACTCGCTCAATAATTGTATAATAGCTGCAAATCCTTTAAGAGCCAACAAGAAATTAGGCACCTTCAAACAGAAATGGTTTGATAACGATTGTTATTTGGCAAGAAAAAAGTCTTTCGTACTTTTAAAAAAGGTTAGAAACCACCAAAACCTCAACGAAACACAGCCTTTAAATCAATATATTTCAGCAAACAAAATATACAAGGAATTGTGTAAGACCAAACGCCAAGAATACTACAGATCCATAGCTCTACAACTTTCAAATATTAAAAACAGTAAACATTTTTGGAACAATATAAAACAACTCAAAGGATCCAATTTAATATGTGGAACAAGTTTGAAAGCTTCTAGTCTAGCTGAGTACTTTAAAACTCTTTTAAATCCAGGACCGCTCTCAAATAATTTTTCCTATGCAGAGCCCTTAATAACAAATCGGAGTCTTGATAGCCCAATCACAATAATAGAAATCAAAACTGCTCTCTACAACGCGGCAAATAAGAAAGCGCCAGGCCCTGATAGAATCTCTAACGAATTTTACAAAAACGCCCCTTTAGATTTTGTACACAAAATGCTTCAACTTTTTAACAACATTTTCAATACAGGTACAGTTCCACAAGCTTTTCAAGATTCGCTGGTCTACCCAGTTTATAAAAAAGGCGATGTAAACATAGCGAGTAACTATAGGGGGATATCCTTTATGAACTCCGTCGCAAAATTATTCGCATCTATCCTCCTAAGACGTATAAGTGATTGGCTGGAAGAAAATGAAGTGTTGAGTGAATACCAATCTGGTTTTCGTAAAGGGTACTCCACAATCGATAACATTTTCACACTAACATCATTATCGCAGTATTTCTTGAGGCAGAACAAGAGTTTGTACATATTTTTTGTGGACTTTAAAGCAGCATTCGACTCGATAGACCGTCAAGCTTTGTTTTACAAGCTATCGCAGAAAGGAATGTCGACGAAACTGCTTACGGTCCTGAAAAATATGTATACAAATACTCGATCATCAGTTTGGGATGGAAAAAATATGTCGAAATGGTTTGAGACAACATCTGGTGTTAAACAAGGTTGCCTATTAAGTGCAGTCCTCTTTGCAATATTTCTAGATGATATCATTGTATATAAATTCTATAGTATTCTCATGAAGAAAAAAAGCTCGTGGCCATCTATGCGTCCAAATGTAATACTAATTTTTGTAAAGGGATCTCGGTAAGCCGATCACAGCGAACCTATCGACCAAATGTCCACCTACAAAATCGTGTTTCATGAGAATACTATAGAGTGTATATACAATGATGATATTTCGATAGCTCTTCCAGCTGGAGTAAGATTTGCCGGATTAAATATAAAAGTCCTGATGTATGCAGATGATATTGTGCTTTTGGCTGAATCACCGCAAAGCTTACAACTCATGATAAATAAACTTGTAGATTTTTGTAAATTGTGGAATTTAACAGTTAACCTTGAAAAATCAAAAGTTATGATTGTGAGGAAAATCCAATCAAAACTTAAGCCTAGTGAAAAGTGGTTTTTTTAGGGTGATGTTATTGAAATAGCAACAGAGTACAAATATCTTGGAATCCTTTTGACACCAAATATGAAAATGTCCACCCATCTCGATCAAAAATTAAACGCAGCAAAAACTATGATTAACGCATCATGGAAAGATATTATCAACCGGAACAAAGTTCCAACCTCAGCTAAATATAAAGTTTTCGAGTCCGTGATGCGTTCCGTGATGTGTTATAGTTGCCAAACATGGGGATATTACTCATATGAGGAAGTGGAAAAACTCCAACGTTTCTTTCTTAAAAGACTTACTTAAAAGACTACCCACAAACACACCCAACTATGTTTTGTTGCTGGAAACAGGTCTACCAACTCTATTTATCCACACACTAAAGCTCCACTTCGACTACATCTTGAAAACATTTGAATATACTCCCAATAGAATCCAACTTAAAATTGCAAAGTACTGTTTTGAAAGCAAAGTAGAGTGGATTAGAGAATGGGAATCTTGGGCATTGAAGTGCGGTATTGAACTAAACGTACAGTATACCAATTTAAGCTTACTTAAAGAACAATTATATACCTTATTACAGGCAGTTGATATCTTTCAGCATAATGAAAACCTGCAGCAAAAAGCATCTTCCATTAATAGAATCATATACCCCAATCTAAATCATGACCTTGCCATTAATTACTTTAGCGATGAATACAGTATAAGAGCGATATCACTTATCTGCAAAGCAAGAAGTGAACAGCTTAATTTAAACGGTTCACCATACAAGAGTTCATCCACAAACCATTGCACCTTGTGTAACTTAAATTCAAAAGAAGATACCTTTCACTTTTTGTCAATCTGTCCAATTTACAAGAATTAAGACTCAAGTACTTTGGGAAGTTAAACCTTACTATGGAACAAACTTTAATTATTTTAAATGGTGAAAATTGGAACAACTTGTTTCATTATCTTGAAAAGGCAACATGGTATAGAGAAATGATCATTTCTGAATTCCAATAATTATTATGAGATTTAAATACGAATTTGTCATGCTTTTGAGCTAGCTTTTATTATTATTATAATTAACTCAAAACTTCTAAATTGTTTTTATTTTACATTTCGTTTTCACTAAACTAAAAGTCATTTGCTTCTTATATCAACTACATACATGTATACATGTTCATTATTTTTCGTTTTAGCCAAACTAAAAGCCAATATGTTTGTTAATCTTTCAACCACTTTTAAAGTTTTAACTATTTAAATTTTTGTTTTAGCTAAACTAAAAGCCAATTTTTTGTTAATCTTTTTTACAATATTAAAGTTTTAGCTGCCTAGATTTTTTGTTTTAGCCAAACTAAAAGCCACTCTCTGTTAATCTCAAAACCCTTTTAAAAATGTCAACCATTAATCTTTTTTTTTTTTTTCCTGTTTTAGCAAAACTTAAAATCAATTTTGATAAGCTTTTAACCTTATTAATGTTTAAACTATATAGTTCTTTATTTATTTTGTTTGTATCCTAATTAAGAACTGTAATTGTATTCAAATCATGTTTATATTTAAGTATATGCAAAGCTGATAATGTCATTATGTATCATTTTACCAATTTTTGTATATAGTAACCATTTAACTTGAACGTCAATATGGCAGATGGCAATGCCACCGCCAAACCAATTTTATTACTAACTAAATGTTAAACAATAATTGTAATCGTGAATCACGAATTTGTAATAAAATAATCTAATCTAATCTAATCTACAGGGCAGACCTTTGCTTGTCGGGTTGGCGTCAAAATTAAGTGTGTGTAAAAATTCAAAAATTATGTGTTTATGTACATATACCTATGTATTTCGAAATTCAAAAATCTTGCGATAGAAGAAAAATTATTTTGATATGAAAATACTCGGAAGTTTGAATTTTTTTAAGGAATATTGGAATTAAATAATTTTGGTGCTCTTGGAGAACCAGAAGGACGTAATGACTAACAACTTTCAATAATACCTAACTTTTAATAAATACCTAAGACTAGGGACTTTATCCCAACCTAAGCTGTCTGAGCATTTTCTCCTCCGCCACCGTAGTTAAGACTAAGGACTTTATCCCAACCTAAGCAGTGTTAGCCTTCTCTTCTCCGCCGTTATAGTTAAAACTAGGGACTCTATCCCAACTTTCGCTGTCTTAACCTCGGGCCGTATTTCTCTGCAGATTAGGGGCTATATTCAAACCATGTGTGGCGTGTTTGCAATTTGCAATTTTGAATGAAGGAAATATGAGAAATTTTCCGCTGAATCCAAATGGAGAAGTTATGTACGAAGCCACTTTATCATGATATGGATACTCTACAAGGAAATGCCATTTATGTAATGTATCTCAGGAACCAGCATACTATGCTCTATCCAACAAAAATTGTCAGTACAGGGAAGATAGGACGTTTGCCTCTCAGTCTGGTTGCATTGGCTTGCATACATCTGTCTCAGGTTAAAGCTCTCACAGGGTTTCCGTACTTTGAATTATAAATTGCCCCAAATCGAAGAACAATGTGCATATGGTTACCATTGATACCATTTCAAACATATTAAAAAAAAGATCCATTTATCTTTTTTTACCACAGCACACCTTTTTAAATGAATTTGATCACGTAACGCTTTGTGAATGTTTCAAAACTTAGCGCAAATAACTTTTTTCTTCTTAAAGACTAAAATCATACAAATTTTAAGTGGATTTTATAGCTTTATTCAAATATACAAACAAATAATAAGGGGACAATCAAAACGACAACACTTTTGGCTCTCATCTTTATAAATATTGTTCTCAAAAGCTTCAAAACTGAAAGTTCCTTCATAAAAACCACTGAAAAAGCTCTTTCGTGCTGTTGCAACATGGCAAAGGCAACTCTGTTGGAATTTGAATTTTTTGTTTTATTTCACACAGCGAAGGTAGAAGCGAAAGCGAGTATACGATCAGAACAGAATGCTTTTGGCATTGAAAGACGACGGTCATGTTGGAGCGTACGAAATGTTTCAAGGAGTTGCAACAACAATTCCTGTATGTTTATCAGTGGTTTAGTATCTTTTTCAGTGGCAGGTTTGTTATTTGAGTGTTGTGATGGTATACACTGGCGCCACTGTTTTGAAAAAAGCTCGCCCATAAGCCCTGTACTGACAATTTTTGCTGGATAGACTATAGAAACTTGCTGTAAGCTTTCAAATTTGCAGCTTTTTCGGCATTTCAACGATAGGCTAGGTTTGAAATTTGAAGTCCTCAATTTAAAATCGTTATTATTTTTAAGCGTGGACAAAGTAAATATTTTTGTAAAAATCTGAATTCTTCGTTTCTAAATTTCTTCTATTTTAAAATTGCAAAATTTGTTGCGTAGTTCTTTAAAATCTCAGAGAGGGGGGTGACCTCGGGACCCCCCCTGTTTATACGATTGTACTTGGATTTCAAAACATTATCATACACTTTCAGTGCACCTATATTGAATTCTTCTTTTTAACGAATTTTCAAACTTAAAAGCGAATGGGCAAATTTGTATGAAACATGTGCGTGAGCGGCCAAGAATAGTTTTATTATTTTTAGATGTGGTTTAGTCCTTCAATCACCACGCAGAAGGTTTTTAATGGTGGTGACTTCAAAAGCGAAAAATATGCATTTTTGTTTTAACACTCATGGAGTCACCACCATGAAAAAGCTTCTGCACTGTGATTGAAGGACTTAACGTCCCAAAATAATTAAACCAATCTTGAATAAGAATTCAATAATGGTGCAGTGAAAGCGTTTGATAATGTTGGACCATCCAAAGTACAATTGTATAAACAGGGGGGGTCACGGGGTCATGACCCCCACTCTCCGAAAATTTAAAGAACTACGCAACAAATTTAGCAATTTTAAAATATGATTTCGAAAATTTTCTGTTTATTGTTTTGGAATTGACTTTTCATTAATTTTATACATAGTTTCTACCTACTCCCATCCACATTTACCAGGCATAAACCAAAAAATATTGTTAACCTTTATGATACCATTTTCTGGCTTATTTTTACAATTGACAAATTGCCGTAAAAACAATATCCTGGATTTTTCAAGGTACCCATTGTTTGTTATACCAAGGAGAAGGCACTTATTAACTTTTCCTATTGATATCGATACATTTTAAGAGAACTTTTAATACGTATTATAGCTTCATTCAAAATTCAGCTAACTTGGTAAATCATTAGATACGTATGTACCTACTATTGGAAAGGGGGTTTTCATTGGTAAAATGACTCAATTTATATTTGATTAAGATTATTTATCAAGAAGATGATTTTGACCTATTTTATATTCTTTTGGGCAAGAAAATTGATTCATTTTTTGATAAATCAATTTGGCATTTGGCTATAAATCAATTAACGGCAAATAAACCTTCTCAGTATACTAATGCTAAGCAATTTGTAATTTTAAGTTTTGACATTTGGTTATTATGATCAGTTTATCTTATTACAGTTGTGAGAATTGAGTTCAAAATATGAAGAAAACTATTTTTAATTTTCACTGGTCCCAAAAATATTACCATATTTTTTTTGCAGAGGTAAGGAGGTCACCCACATCAAATTAATCAACAAAAAAATAAATATTTTGCTAACGGTTGTTTTTTTTTTTTGTCTACTCATCTTTCTTGGGTGATGTAGCCAATCAATTATTTTTGATTTCATTTCTTTACAACCGGGCTTCGCGGTCAAATTTGAAAATGGGAAAACTTTTGAACTTTTGAATAAGAATAAAAAACTGTGTTAGGCTAGGACCGCACTTGCGATTTCAATCGCGCGAGTGTTCAGTCGCTAGGAATAAACACATGAATTTGAATAAGAATGAACGCACATGCGACCTGGAAACCGCGACGATTAAAAGTCGAAAATTTGTTCCATTTTTCTGGCGATGCGACTGTCGAAAGTTAAAATGAAACAAACGGACTTAGATGGTTGTGCTCGCACTTGCGATTTAAAATAGCGCGACTAAAAAATCGTAGTCGCAACTAGAAAAAATTATACACGCAGTTGCGATTTTCAAACGTACGATTATTTAGCCGCAAGAAATGAGACACATGGTTTTAAATGTGAATGCACACATATGCGACTTTAAAATCGCACCGATTAAAAAAAATGGAACCAGATCTATTTTTTGAGCGTTTTTTCTGTCGCGAAATTAAATAGACGCATGTGCGTGCATTTATATTAAAAGCTTTTTGTTCTATTTCTTGCGACTAAAAAATCGCGCGGTAGATAGCCGCAAGTGAGTGCATGGCAATTATTTGTTGCGATACCGATTTTTTAATCGCACCGACTGAAAATCGCAAGTGCGGTCCTAGCCTTAAACTATCATATCTCAAAAAAAAATCTCTAAATTTCGTTTCCAACATGGAAGGTCTGTCTTTTTGACTCATATCAGTGTATCAGAATAAATAATTCATGAAGTTTGCTCCACAAAATAATTTTTTTTTAATTTTCTTTTAAATAAAGCGTTTTATTCAGTAATAAACTTATATTTTCATTTTTATTTGAATCAAGTGGACTCAATCCGTTTTTCCCCTATAGAGCATTAGGCTAGGACCGCACCTGCGATTTCAATCGCGCGACTGTTTAGCCGCCAGAAATATAACACATGAATTTATATAAGAATGAACGCACATGCGACCTAGAAATCGCGACGGTTAAAAGTCGAAAACTTGTTCCATTTTTTTTTCGATTGTCGAAAGTTAAAATGGAACAAACGGACTTAGATGGTAGTGCTCGCACTTGCGATTTAAAATAGCGCGACTAAAATGTCGTAGTCGCAACTAGAAAAAATTATGCACGCACTTGTGATTTTTAATCGTACGATTATTAAGCTGCAAAAAATAAGACACATGGTTTTAAATGTAAATGCACACATATGCGACTTTAAAATCGTAGCGATTAAAAAAATGGAACCAGATCTATTTTTTGAGTGTTTTTTCTGTCGCAAAATTAAATAAACGCATGTGCGTGCATTCATATTAAAAGCCTTATGTTCTATTTCTTGCGACTAAAAAATCGGGCGATAGATAGCCGCAAGTGAGTGCATGGCAATTATTTGTTGCGATACCGATTTTTTTATCGCACCGACTGAAAATCGCAAGTGCGGTCCTAGCCTTATTTGAATTTGAAAAAAAGAAGAAATAAAATAATTCTTTGGCTTCGATTCGAACTACTCCGGTGAAATTTCGAGTCTGAAACTGAACCACAACAGTCAAAGCAACTGAACAACAACTGTCATTGACATGGTTTCTGCGAATTTTTTTATGATCGATCAAAAAGCTGATCAGGTACTTGAAAGTACTGATAAAATACTTGATATAACTGGTCAAGTACTTGAAAGTACTGGCAAAGTAGTATAGAAAGTACTGACCAAATATATCCCAACACTCGCTGTCTTAACCTCCTACCGCTTCCGAGAAGCTTAGACTAGAGACTCTATCCCAACCTTAGCTGTCTTAACCTCCTACCGATTTTGATAAAATTAGACTAGGGACTCTATGCCACCCTTCGCTGTCTTAGCCTTCCCTTCTCCGCCGCTGTAGTTAAAACTAGGAACTCTATCCCAACCTTCGCTGTCTTAGCTTCCGACCGTATTTCGCTGCAGTCTAGGCATTATGTCCCAACCATCGCTGTCTCAGCTATCCAATGCTTATTACTTTCATCTTTCATGTCGTTGCTTAAGACTAGGGACTCTGTCCCAAACTTCATTGTCTTTAGCTCCGTACAGGTCTAGGGAACTGATCCCGACGTTTGTGGAGGTATATGTAATATTCTGTAAGCTTATTTTAAGACCGCAAATATTGTAAAATTATATGAAATACTTTGTTAAGCTGTCTCTACCTATTAAATAAATATACTATGGAACTTGAGTTCTGAACTCTCACTGACAGTGTTTTTCTACTTTCCTTCGGTTGACACTGGACCCTGCTGACCAACCTCAGCTGGAACCGAAAAAGTATCTGTCTCTTGTCCTTAATATCGTCGGCTTTCTGTCAAAACCTAAAAATCCTTGAATTACATTTTCATGTATTTCAGATAAAAAAAAAAAAAAAAATCAAATATCAATGTCTGGTAACTTGTCTTATGGTTTCCTTTGGTTCAATCAACCAGTTTTAAAACCTTTTACGATCTTAGAATTCCATTTTATCGCCTTTTAAATCAGTTTTTTTTTTTGTCTTCTTAGCAATTTTTCAAATTGGACGAGGTTTTGACAGAAGGCTGATGCTATGTTTTTAATTTTTTTTAATTCTTCAGTCATTTATATTCCGTATTTTTCGTTTCGAAAACATCACAAACAATCCTTGAACCGACATTAATAGTAGAGTCCTTCTTTCATCTAAGAAGGTGTTATTTTTTGCACTTAAACAAACTTTTTTGTTAAGTTTAAGTAAAAATCCATCTTTTACTGTAAAAGTGTAAGAATCACACCCATTTGAGACTGTGCTTGTATAATTAAGCAAAAGATCCTCGTACGCACTGAACACAATCTATTATTCGATACTTAACTTCTATATTCCATCATCTTAAGGACTTCGTATGAAGGTGCACAATAGCACATCAACGTATGTGTCGGTTAACTTCCCCTTATCGTCTATACATATACTCAACTCAATGCGGTTAAGATGTTTATTCACTTTGTCTTCATTGTCTTTGGTGGATGCTATCATTGGGAGTACGTACATCCTATTGTACATAAAATTAGATGCAAACTCACCCATGCAGCATCGCATCGCTAGCATCATCAACAGAATTGCAATGAGCGTCGTACAACATCAGTTAGAGTATAGGAGACAGCATCGTCAGTGTGATGGCGTCGTCGTCGGTGTTCTCCTCATAAAGAAAAATAGTAGTTGCAAGTTGCAGCAAAACATTCAGCAGGACCCAACATTCATTTCACCATTGCAAACGCGCACAACCATCAACCCCATCTACTGACAAACAGAATAATCAACACCGCAGTTTAACATCATTATAATGCACAAAAACCAAAAGGATATGATGCGAATTTTTGATGAGTTGGAGGGAAAATTTTACTTAAGGATAATCTGTAAGACGACTTGCAAATGTAATTTCTAACAATTGCTTTGCTACACTAACACTATATACAACTACACTCTTTTCGACTTCCTCGTCCTTTTGAAGCTGTTGTTGTAGAAAACTCCTTGTACTCGTATCATATAGTGCCTCTGCTTGAACGAGGTCAGAGATACAAATGGAGAAGAAATTTGCATTGCATTCTCTGTTTCTTTCCTAGATTTTTGTTCGCTAATGCCAAAAGCGTTTGTATATGTACGTTTAAGTTCTATGTTGGGAATGGGAACATTCTTTAGGAACACAGCAACAAACGATTTAAATTTTTGAACCGTCTTAGAAGAGATGCATCTAGGAATGCTATTTCGAGCTAAAGGGTTTTGTAATTTGGCAACGTATGTTGATGTTTAAGTGCGTCTTACTAAAGCAGTAAAAGAGTTGCACTTAAAATAAATGTTCTATTTTGATCCTTTTGATTGCGATGTGAGATAATCGAACTATATACAAAGTTTGAAGAACAAAAATGCTTTAGAATGTTTAAAGTTCATGACGGAGTATAAAGAGGGTCGAAAGCCCCCTGTGAAATGTGCATAAATGTATCCATCAGCCTCTGCTGTGATATGTCTTTTATATCTCTATATCTTGTTCTTTTTTCCAAGATAAGTTTCCAAAGCAGTGACGATTCAAAGGAATATTCAAATGGTTTAATGAGCAGGAAAAAGGCTTTATAGATTTATGAGCCATCAAGATGAGCAAACTAATGGTCTAAGGGCCAGTTTGTCAGAGAAGAAGATTTTCGGCTTAACAAAAAGGTATAGCATGGCATTCTTAGTGATACCGTTGTTTTTTAATAATTTGCTTTCTGTTTAAAGTCAGTTTCTTAGAAAATTGCCCCTCCTAACGGCTAAACGGGAGAGAATAGAACAATTCCTCCCCATTTTTTTTTCAACACACAACATGCTTTTTGTCAAATTTTACACGAACCACCCTGTATAAAGGAAATACCATGTTTCGTGACCTTCTACCCCGTATGATTAATGTATTTGAGCCCTTATATATATTTAATGACTGTTTTCTAACTTCCTTGGAGAATATCACGCAAGAAAAACTCACCTTGTACTCAACTTCAAAGGTGGTTTAAAAGGACTAATTTTATACAGAAACAAGAAGATTTGTAAATGTACCGATTGAATTATCTTGAAAACGGTTACTCTTATGAAAAAACAGGCTTAATATTTTTTAGTAATCAATAGATTTTATTTTTCAACATTTTTTGTAGGAAATTTTCTAAACTACAAAGTAGTCCTTGACATTTTTTCTGTAATAGTTACCGTTCGGGAGATATTAAAAAGCCATTTGGGGGGCATTTGACCCCCGTAAAATTGTTAGCTGGGCTCATATCGGTGGGGACTTTTAAAAGTAGACTAATAATGTCACGGGGATGCTATGTACAAAAATTCAGCTATCCGCCTTTTTTCCGTAATTTGGCAGATTTTTCGGCTAATTTGACAGGAATACGTTAGGAAAATTGGAGTGGATTTAAAAGGAGATACCGAAGTACATTATTGGTTTGAATTTCTTTCTACCGCAAAGGGAGGGAAAATCAAGCCGGTTAACTGGCTGAACAGAATAGAGTGCTGCAACTGGAGCTGCAGCTGCAACTGGAATAGCTGTCAAAAAGTGTCGTACGTGATTTTTTTTACGCGCCCACAATGCAGCTGTACAGCTTTCTGACATTTTAGTATCGAAAATAATGAAAACAAAAATTAAAAATGAATAATGATGAAAAAGAAGCTAAAATTGCTTTACGTCTTTATGAGACATTGAAAAGAGTTTAAAAATTACTTTAACCCACATGTAAACACTCTGTTTTGCTCACGATTTCAAAACGTCAAAAAAGCTGCAAGCAAAAGTTAAAAGTTGGCCAACTTGTCCAGTTGCGTCTGCAGCTCCGTCTGCAGTTGCGTCGTGTTCTGTTCGCATCATTGAATTTGTGGTTATTCAACATTTTGACAGCTATTCCAGTTGCAGCTCCGTCTCCATTCTGTTCAGCCAGCAAAGCATTCCACAATCGTGCAGTAAGAAAAGAATCTCTGTGCTTAAATGAAAGTCTGAAGTTAGGATCAAGGTTAAACTGATGGGCATTTATTGGGATGCGAATCGGGCGGTGGAATCGATAATTGCAGTGGGGGTATGTTTCGTTTTAATGAAAAGGGACAGCACTGGATTATGGATGCATTAAATTCCACGCGGTTATTCGACGTATTGAGATCGGAATTTAATGAGCTTATCATACGCTGCCGTTGCAGCTCTACATCCGAAGCATAAGACTGTATGGGTCTGGAAACGAATATAAAAAGCTCAGGGTACTGTCGTTTGCAAAACAATCAAGTAGAAGACTTAGCATTAAGTTTTGCTGAATTATTGATTTAAAATAGCTTTTTATGGCCTTTAGTCCCAGACAAAAAAACTTCCAGCTTAATGATTAGGAATTCTAATATTGTTGGATATAGTTTACAGTAGTTTTTTTTTGTTGAAAAATCCATGTAAGTTGAACAGAACTTATTACAAATTGCGTATGACAAGGCACTCACTATGTCACTGATAAGTCCAAATGAGTAAGCCGGACGAAACACCAATTTGTAGGATTAAAGGCCATTAAAAGCTATTTTGATAAGAAAGAAAGTTGGAGACAAAACTATGTAAAGAAAAGATTATGGTTCCACTGTTCAGTGAGATATACCATCAGATCACCAGTGGACCTATTGCAACGAAAATTATACTGACGATCATTAAGAAACTTCCGTTCTTCTAGATATTTCTTCAGCTGCAACGTTTCCAAGACCTTGGAAAGAAGGGACGGTAATGCATTTGAATAGTTTGAGGTTGATGAAGATTTCCTAGTTTTAGGGACTGGCTGAATAAACACTGTTTTGCATCTAATTGACAATAGGCCACTGAAGACTGAAGTAGGATAGATGAAAAAGTTTAGTTTACGCAATGGTTTTGCCAGCGTAGAAAAAAACTCTTCAGAACAATGCGTGAGATACACCATCCTGGCCCAGTGGATTTGTGAATATCGAGACCTTTGAGGACGATGGCTGAATTTGGGATCACGTGACATTTTAGGGTTCCTATGTCACGAAGAAACCGACATCATGGGCCACTCCTAGCAGGCTGTTATTGAGTCTTTTACGGCAGTTGAAGAACAGGTGAAATTTGTGGGTCTTTAAGTAAACGAAAACAACCGGCTAGAACAGAGAGTCACTCTTGATAGCAACAACTTCGAAGTGCTTAGGGAGCTCATCTACCTCGGAGTTAGCATTAATCCTAAGACCGACATCACAAAAGAGAATGTGTATGCTCTATAAAACCCTTACACTCCCAGTCTTAGATAGATTAGGTAGAAGGGGCTGTCAGTAATTAATACTGACACACTTAGACCAATGTTGGCCCGTTGTGATACCACATGAATCTTGAAAATTTTCCTTTCTCATAAAACCACTTAGAGCTCCTGACGAAACGTGTGAGACTTTGAATGTCTATGTTTGCCAGATCACTAGGATCGTTATAGAAGTAATCTCCTAAGTGGAGCCTACGTCTGTGGGAAAGCGCAGGGCAAGTACAGAGAAGGTGAGGAATCGTTTCTTCCTCCTCCTCGTCCAAACAGCTTATGCAAAAATCGTTTGAAAGTACGCCAAGCCGCATTGCGTGCCTGCCTATTAAACAATGTCACGTTATGACACCTACAAGAGAGCTGATGTGCAGTCTGCTTAGAGGTATTAAGCACTTGGAGCGCTTTAGTTCACGTTTTAACCATACTTGTTTTGTCGCCAAGCAAGTAGTGATTTTTTCCCACAAATGTTTGTTCTCTCCAAAGCATCTTGCTTCAGCAAAAGTTTACACGTAGCGATGGGTATACCAATATTCAGTTTTTCAGGTAAAATTGGTAAATATTCCACTTCTAGCTAGTTCATTAGCTTTACAATTACCTGGAATGTCACTATGGCCCGGCATCCAACAAAGGTGAATATTAAACTGTTGTGCCATCTCCAACAGAGATGCTCCACAGTTAAGGGCTGTTCTAGAGTTTGAAGATACCAGAGTCCAGGGATTTAGTAGCAACTTGACTATCAGAGAAGATGCGGATATCCGAAGTTGATATCACGTTTTCTTTGAGCCAAGATAGTACTTCTTTTATCGCTAGAAGTTCCACCTGGAATACGCTACAGTGTTTAGAAAGACACTCCCAATCTTGCTTTGACTACATTGGCTCGGCCACATCAAGCGAATGGACAATAATGCTCCAGCCAAGAGAGTCTTTGAATTGCAGTCCCTAGGTTCGAAAGAACGAAGAAGACTGAATCTCCGCTCCGGTTTAAAGACCCAGCCATTGTGGATTCTAGAAAGCTTGATCCAGATGACTGAAAGTAGCGTGCTCAGCTCAGGAACGGAATTGTAGAGGATGGAAGCCTCACTCACGCTGTGAATCTTCTGGGATTGTGATATGAATAAATAAGTAATGAGAATAATAATAACATACTCGTAAGCACCAGTTACACTTACAAGTGAAGAGTAGTACCTACCTATTTCATATTCATGAAAGTATGATACACTTACGACCTACACCGAAACCATACGCCAAATCACATTCGAGTATTGACAAAGATAGCTTTGTTAGAAGTTGTGCAAAGAATAATAGACAGGAAGCTATAAGTTCTAACGTTATATAAAACAGGTTAATAAGTACCAACACAAATACCGAAGCTAGGCAGGTACGTGAGTTATTAGCTTATTATGTCTATATTCTTGCAATATGTTCATAAGCTATAGCATTTATAAAGTCATCTTTAATATGATTTATCCCATTGACTTAAATAAAATATCAAAATGGAGCATTAATCAATCAGATCACCTTATTAATTATTTTTACTAGCTAATCTAAGTGTACATTAAGATTTAATAAACTCATCAACACCAACCAACCCTCCCTAAAAGTCCAGTCTATGATAATGCTTCATACTTTTTCCTCAAACGATTTAATTTAAATGATGAATAATAATCCTATGTAATCTGTCTTTGACAATTCTTGTTACTGTTTCCACTATATCGTGTTCAAACATAATAAATTGAGGTAGATGGGAAGGTATACCTACGCATACCACCTATATACCTAGTTTTAATTTATTCCTAAGACCCACATCTGTATCCTGTGTTCACATGTTTCATCTAGACAGCTATTAAATTATTGAGCTTTTATATCATTCACTGATATCCTTCAATATTTTATCTGAAACATTCAATTAATAAATTATCTTACCCACACCCTAAAATAAACCAACACAAATAATATGCAGATTAAACACCTTTCCTTGTTATTTTCCGCTTTATTTATCAACTAGTTCTGACATACCCCCTGTCACCACCCACCGCCGCCGCCATGCCAACATCATCTCAGTGCAAACATCTTCATCGACATTGTCATACGCCCTCCTACATTATTTAATAGCTTCCATTGCGTAAATTTTTGCTATTCATTCATCCGTCAGATGGAATAAATCAACACAAAAGACGAAGAGGGTCACCAGATATATACAAACAAAAAAATAAAGAAGAATGATATAGGCAATACACAATCACAACCCAGCGAGTTGCCCCCCATGGCAGCTGAGCTAAGCGCCAGGCAGAAAGGCCATCCGGATTATGTGGGACATAATAAAACTATAAATTAAATTAACTCATAAAAATTCCAAGTGCATAAAATAAATAAAATTCTAGTACCCGCAGGAGACTGTTCGCAGTTCCTCTTTTATTATTTTATGTTTCACAAATAAAGAGAATGGGGATGTTTTGTCCAAAGAAAAGTGAATGTGGAGAGGTTTGTTTCTATGCAGACTGCAGGACGGACACGGTACGAGGTTGAGGAGTTTCTCCATCTTGAAAAAAATATCCATGAGATGAGTTGTAGCTGAAGCTGTTTTCTTTATTATCATTATTATGAGACTGTTACCATATAATACGAGGTTTGGTCAGAGGTGAGCTGAACTTCTGGAAATTTACGTTTTCTTTTGGCCCTTTTCATTTTCTTTTTGCTTGTGATTGTGCTGTGTTTTTAAGGTGGGTTTTCATGAGTTCGAAAAGAAGTCCAATAAAACTTCTGAATTAGCTTTGGATTTGTTTTTAGAAATAAAGATACAAAAATTAAGTATAATGTGGATGTCCCACATAAATATTCAATAATCCATTATTATCAAAAATGTGTGACATTGACGATCAAAGAAGGGTGAAAACTTAAAATTTTCCAAATATTCTATCTATGTATTCCAAGGAATTATGTAAAGCTTCTGTAGACTTAATCTCAGTGGCGTATTAACCCTAGGTACATGGGCAGTGCTGCCATATCGTTCACAATGAATTATCATACAATGCGCTGATTTCTATCATACCAGAGTAAAAATTATCATACGCAAATTAAAAAAAAATTTCCTAAATATTTATGTAAGTACATATAAAGAACGCATTTTTTTATCTAAAATAAATATATACCGAGTAGCAATTATGATGTTTGCTATGCTTTGATTGTTTAATGAATTCCACATAGCCTAAAAGTAGGGGCTTTAGTGCATGATATGAGGGCAAACCCTTTCATTTCGACCCGACGACGCACGGGTTGATTCTTAGTACACTGATAGTTCATGAAGTGTGTGTCTAATGCTTGGATATTAAAGAATACCCTTAAAACATGTGTCATATGCTTATATTATACCAAGATGAATATTTAAGTTTGTTATTCTTTCATATCCTCCCTCCCCAGCACTTTGAAAGTGGCTTTAGAAACAAACCAAAGTAGGTTTTCAATCAACTTCGGATGTAATGTAGTAGATTGTGAAATTCTGCGTCGACACCGTCTTTAAATTTTATTAATTAGAATATTTTTCTTACTTTCCTTGGCTTTTCAAATTTTCTTTCCCGAAACGACTTTTTCTACCCCTTCGTACAAGGGAAGGGGTGGGAGAAAAACAATAATGTGGTCCTATGGTTTCAAGAGTGCTGAAACCAACGGGAGTTCTTGAGTCAACGCCCAACCCTTGGTTTTAGATATATAAGCAACATTTCGGGATTTAAACTGTAAGTGGCAACCCTTCTCTTGTCCTTCTGACATCTGACAGTAGCCGTTTTCCTTTGGAGGTGGCAAAGGGCACTACGAACTAACTCCCAAATGACTTAACTCCCAATGAACCAACTCCCAAAAAAAGTGGACCAGCTTCATAGTCCGTCATAAAACTTTTTGCCTCAAATTTGAAAATACTTTCATATGTATATGTAACATAACAAATGGGTATAACAATCCCGACTTTTTTATCCATCAGTATAAAGAAAAAAGGATAAACTGCAAAAATTTATGTTCCTTAATTAGATCATAAAACAATAATGACAGTGAAGGCTCGGAGCAGGGGGGGGGGGGCGCGCCGATGACCACATGTGGGACTAGTGGGAGTTAAGTCATTTGGGAGTTAGTTCGTAGGGCCGTGGCAAAGTACTTATGAGTAGATGAAAACCCTAATCTAGTACTACCAACTGCACATGCTCTCATGTGCGAGTAGATACATTTTACATGGAAAAGCAGTTTGATGTGTTCCATTGAAAAAAGTAAGAAAAAGTACTTGCAAGTACTTCGCCACCTCCAAAGGAAAACGCCTAGTGTTGACACCCTCCCAACACTTCTTTAAAGTAAATTTAGGACATGAACTCTTTGTATACTAAATTTCAACCCGTAAGGTCAAAATGAAAGGTTGGTCTCCTTAACAGAACCACTTTATTGAATAGACCTTTTAAAAAGGAACAATTACGTGCAAGAGTATTTATTATTCAATATATTTCTTTGGCCTTTATTATTATTTGTGTAATGGTCACACTGGCTACTTTTCAATATTTGGCAATTTAAAAATAAAAAATTAAAATTTTTTGTTCAAAATTAAATTTTCAATCGAAATGGATAGTTTGGAAAATTTCTTAAAAAATTTAAGCAGGAAAAGGAAACAAAAACCAAAATACAAAATATCAAAAAATGAAAGATTTTAAAATTTTTTTTCTAAATTGCGCATAACTTTTTTCGGAGCGATGATAAGTTCAAGACATGTTTAAACAAAGTAAAGTAGAGTTTTAAGGGCCTTAATATGAAATGTTAAAGCAATAGGCTATTGATTATGTCATATAATAAGGAAGTAAGACGTTCATGGAATTTTATTGTAAAAATCATCAAAGGGGTCATTGAAGATGAGAAAACCGCGGAGTGCTATTAAATTGGAGGGTGCATTTTTGAGAGGGGGATGCAAAAGCACCCTTTTTGGTTTTTTGCATATAACTCGAAAACGAAGCAAAATTTCGAGATAATTCTCTAAACTTTTTTTGTAGAGAATAAAATTTACCATCAAAATGAATTTAAAAAAAAAAAATTAAAAAAATTTTTAGTTAGCTAATTTTTAAAAAAAATCATTGCAAAAAAAATGTGAAAAATCGTATTTTTTGGTTTTTTTTTACGTATTTGCTTATAACTTTCTTACCAGCAGAGATAGGTATAGGCATTGTTCCATATAAAAGAAAGATAATTAAATTTTCTTTAAAATAAATTAAAAAAAAAAAAAAACGGTTTGGATAAAGCTTTATAAGTGGCATTTTTGGCTATTTTGCTGGACTTGTTAGATTATGCACTCAAACAGGGTGTATTAGGGTGTCATGACCAGTTGAGTCAAAAATAAAAGTAAAGTTTCAAATTTTTCGCAGTTTAAGGGTTGCCATCAAATTTTTTCAAAATTTAAAATAATTGTCAAAACCAACACACTTGCTTTTACAAAGCCGGCTTTTGAGCACATGTTAGCGCATACCTTCTCGAAGATAAAAAAAATTGTGTTAGACCAGTTTTACGGTTGAAGGTCCTTGCCAGACCAGCTCAACATTTTCTAAGTAGGTATTAAAGAAATAACTTTTTTTTTATTTTGGAATACCTAACTCGTCTGGCACTATTTTGTCCATATAACGAAAGGCATAAACTATCAAATACCCCGGTTTTTGAAAGTAGATTTGCAGCCAAACTCGTCTGGTACAGTTTTGTCTCTATTTAAGGAGACATTAGCTAGCATATATTGAAAACCCGGCTTTGTAGAACAAGGTTTGACAGTTATTTGAAATTAAAAAAAAAGTTATTTCTTATAATACCTACTTTGAAAATGTTGAGCTCGTCTGGCAAGGACTTTCAACCGCAAAACTTGTCTGGAACTATATTTATTCATGTTCGCGAAGGTATAAGCTAACATGTGTTCAAAACCCGACATTGTAGGAGCAAGTGTGTTGATTTTGGCAATTATTCTAAATTTTGAAAGAACTAGATGGCAACCCTAAAACTGCGAAGAATTTGAAATTTTACTTTTATTTTTGATTCAACGGGTCATGACTCCCTAATACAGCCAGTTTGAGTGTATAATCTAACAAGTCCAGCAAAATAGCCAAAAATGCCACTTAAAGCTTTAAAAACTTAACATCAGCCTAGTTTGAACGACTTTTTCTTGGTCGATTTTTATCCAAACCGTTTTTTTTTTTAAATTTATTTTAAAGAAAATTTAATTATCTTTCTTTTATATGGAACAATGCCTATACCTATCTCTGCTGGTAAGAAAGTTATAAGCAAATACGTAAAAAAAAACCAAAAAATACGATTTTTCACATTTTTTAAAAATTAGCTAGCTAAAAATTTTTTTAATTTTTTTTCAAAAATCCATTTTTATGGTTTTCTCATCTTCAATGACCCCTTTGATGATTTTTACAATAAAATTCCATGAACGTCTTACTTCCTTATTGCCATGTTTTTTAGGACATAATCAATAGCCTACAACATGTTATTTGAAAACTGACCGAGATTTAGCCATTCAAACTTCAGCCAAATATAACAATTATCATACATTTTGCGTATGATAGTGAATTTCAAACATACATCATAGAGGACCACAAATTATACTACATGTAGCATAATTATTCTGCGGTTCTCACTCAGCACTGACAACAACACAGGCTGCGGCAAACGGCACATTTATTTAAACAATGTCATACAAAAAACAAACTCTTCTATTCTATTCTAAGGTAAATTAGTTTGGAGTAAGAGAGTCAGCTATATATTCTATGGGCAGACAAAAAAATATGGCAAAAAATAATACCTCTGTTCGTGTACTATCCAAAACAGCCCATTTTAGTCCAAAGTTCTGTCAATATCATTTCTTTTATATGAACTTTGACAGAACTTTGGCCAAAAATGGGTAGAAATTGGAAGTTTTGGGTAGTACGCGAACAGAGGTAATGTCTTGTTGAAAAGAGTTCAATGAACAATGAAAATGAAAGCGTCTACACGAATTAAGAAGTGCCGAAAATGTAGTAGAAGGCTGATGTCTGCATTCAGAAGAAGTTTAAGAAAAGAGTAGATTTATGTTAGATTTGTTGTCTTTTAAATTTGGATAGCAAAATTTTGTATTTAAGTCAAATATCACAATTATCATACATTTTGCGTATGATAATGAATTTCAATCATACATCATACAGGGGCCACAAATTATGCTACATGTAGCATAATTATTCTACGGTTAGCAGCACTGTACATGGGGGTCATGTATCGGGCTGGCAGGATGCGTGTGCTTGCACAAGACGCCTTTTGCACACAGCTTTAGATGCCTATATAATCGTATTCCTTGCATCTACATGTACGCAAATTCTAACACTTACAAAAGTACAGCACTTTACTTTGAGCTAAGCAAAATTTTGCTGTACAAAAATTGTCCCCCTAAATAATAGATTGGAACCAAAATATACTATACTCTTGAAGGTATATGCAAAGCGAGTTTGCCCACAAGAAAATAGCTTTGATAAAAAATTAAAACTAAGTATTTACACGACTATTGGCTCAACTGAATTTTTCAAAAACGACCATAGTGTCAAAATTGTGGGTATCTATATTTAATCAATTTGATGTAGCACATAATTCACATAGTATCCGCTAGTATTTGCATGGTAACCGCATAGTATACGCATGTTAACCGCATGGTATACGAATGGTTACGCATAATATACGCATGGTATCCTCATGGTATTCGCATGGTATCCTAATGGTATCCTTATATATCCGCATATTATCCGAGTGGCACACATGTGGTATCCGCATGGTATACACATGGTACACGCGTGGTATCCGCATGGTACACGCGTGGTATCCGAATATGGTATACAAATGGTATACGCATATGGTATCCGCATGGTATCCGCTTAATATCCGCATGATATACGCATGATACCCGCATAGTATGTATACGCATGGTATACACAAGATTTCCATTAGTATCTGCATGGCATACGCTTGGTGTACGTATGGTAAGCGCTTGGTATCTGCATGGTATGCACATGGTATCCACATGGTATCCGCATGGTATTCGCATGGTATCCGCATGGTTTATCTCCATATGGTATCTGCATGGTATCCGTATGGTATCCGCATTGCCTCCGCATAGTATCCGCAGGTATTTAAGTGGTATCCACATAATAACCGCATGGTATCTGCATGGCATCCGCATAGTATGCGCATTCTATCCGGATAAACATAGTCGGAAACAAAAACCGTTGAGCTTAATTGTGATATTATTTCCCTTATTTTCCAGTATATTCAAAAGCCTAAAAATTCAAATTCACTACTAAAGAACAAAACCATCCCGAGGTAATTTAACGTCGACAAACTAAAGATGTAGTATTCTCGTTTTCGTTTAGAAATTATAACGGTTTTTACGATTTTCGTGCCAGTTTCTTTTAATTGGCTCTATCTTTGCCAAACCCCCGCCTATGCTTTATTTTTTTTTTATTTTTCACCATTAGTCTAGGATCCCTCCTTGGACCTACCCTCATAAAGGTAGCAGATGAGCGGTATACAGATTTGTATGCAGTGTCTCTAAAAAAACAATTTGCGCATGGGTTGCCTGTCGAAAAGTGGTCAAGGCATAGTTTGCTAAGCAATTATGCTCAATTTTTGTTTTTTTTTTAATTATCTGCCCCAGCTAAGATGGTAAGCCTTAAAGATATATAAAAAATACCACACAAAGAAAATATAATTAAAAGTTATAGACTGCGTGATTTTTTGAAATTCAAAATTTTAGTAAGGTACATGGGGTAAACAAAGAGAAGAGTCTAGAATCTATTTGCCGAACTCGAAATGATAGAAAGTTTTTTTTCTTTTGTGATCGGTAGATTTTTTTAAATACAAGAAAATCATCGTGTATGTAAAAAAAATTTAAAAATTGCAAATCGAGATATGAACATTTGAAAGTCGAGAATTGCAGCATAGAGGTTTCAGAAATAATTCACCATATATCAGAATGATGGTCTATGAAAAATATTTATATATAGACAATTTCAAAAAATATGACCCGTATTTTTCGAATTTTATATTTAACCTTCATTTTTAGGGTGGTGAATTTTTGAAAGTAGAGCATTTATTTTTTCTAGGAACATTTTGTATGATTTTGGATTTTTAAAATACAAGTACAAGAGCCGACAGCATATTTTGCGAGTTGATGTATAACCAAAATCTGGGTATGAGGGCTTACAGGTATATCTATCGTGATATGGAATACCAAAATGTGGTTGGTTTTTTTGTAGAATAACCCGGACTCATCGGCGTTATGAATGTGATTGGAAGTCAAATCGAGCTCTCTGATTTTTTCCTTAAATTTAATCAAAAATGGATCTACAAGCTGCGGTTTGTTTGAAAATTTTCTCCACAAATTTTCAACCGGCGAAATTCCGTATCTTTCTTAAAATTTGTCACCCAACCATTGCTCGCATTAAAAGATCCTGACCTCTCTTTAATTTTTTCATGCAATGAACATGTCTTTGTTTTTAGGACCTCGCTGGAAATTGGCACATTTTGCTTTCTTTGATTTAGGAACCACTTGAACAAAGCCTTTTCCATCTTAGGGTATTCACCACCTTTTAATGTAATCCTTTTTCCGTGTCCACATTCAGCATTAGATAAAAACTTTCTTATTGCACCCTCTTTTCGTTTTATTCTGCTGACTGTAGATCTTTGAACATTATATTATACTCACGTCATAATGATTTAATTGAAGCACTTTATAAATTTTTTCTAAAATTTCACTCTCTAGTTGAGAACCTCAAAAATTGAGAATAATTGCTTGGCAACCCTATGCCTTGACCACTTTTCGATTCGACAGGCAACCCATGCGCAAATTGTTTTTTAAGACATTCCCTACAAAACTGTATACCGCTCATCTAGTACCTTTATGAGGGTAGGTCGTCATATGGCGGGATCTTCTACTATATTAAGAGTTCTAAAAATATAAATAAAAATAAAAATTAAAAAATAAATATTCAAGAAATACAACATTTTAACACAGAAAATTATTAAAAGTGTTCAAAGAAATCACCCTGCTCTTCGACGCACATTTGACCTCTCCTGATAACACTTGTAGTCCAGTAAATTTAAATTAAATAATTCTAAATATCTACAAAAAATGCTGCGTAGAATTTTGTATTTGTTTCTTAAAGAGTGTAAATCCACAAAGTTCGGACAAAAAGCGCCCATGTATTGTCCGCCTTTTTTTAAAAATCTTTTAAGAGCTTGATTTCGATTTTCTCGACTACTATCACACCTAGAGCAATATTTTTTTTTTTAATTTTGTACGTTAAAATGTCTTCTATAACTTTTGTTTACAAACAATTTTGATACCTCTTTCCAAAAAATAAAAGTTTTTGACGAAAAACTGTCGAAATTTTGAAGTAAAAATGGTTTTTAACGTTTATCTGGTCTCATGTTCATCTGATCGAAAAAATACGGTAATCATTTTTTATAAACACTTTATTTCCTACATTGATATATATGAAATATTTATGTGCGACAGAAAATATCAGAAATATTTACAACCTGCCAAAGTTGCTAATCTCCAGCGAAAAATTTCTTATCTATACTCTATACATATAAATAAAATTGGAGTGTCTGTCGTTAATATTGAAATAATTTCAAGTTTTTGAGCTTAGGTGGTTGTTTAATTGCTAAGAAACATAACTGCATCATTTAAAAAAATGTTGTCTGTCTGTCTGCTTGTCCGCGGTAACCATCAAAACGGCAGAACAGGTTATGACAGGACTTTTAATACATGTAGTGGACAACTCAGGGAGTAATCTAGGCTACTTTTAATTTAAAAAATGTTAACGGTTTCTTTGAAATATTAGAAAAACAATGAAATTAAGGGAAAATTGTTTCGAATAAAAAAATTAATTTATAGGAAATGATTATAAACAAGAAGAAATAATCGATTTTAAAAGTTTCAGAAAATTAAATTAAAACAATAATTATATAGTCTTACAGGTGATGAAAGCTTTGCTCAAAACTTCGTCGACGTACTGGTTGGATCTGTGCAAACTACATGGCACCAACAAGCATCGATGCCACGGCTCTTTGACCACTACAATGTATTTCCAAGAATTGCTTGACCTATTTGGATGATTCTTTTCAGTAAATCTTTGGTATTGGGAGTTTTTGTCAAGTTTGGGTTAATTCGGTCTTGCGTTTTGCCAAAAAGGTGCAGAAGCACACTCTGGGTACCTATTTTATGTAAGAAAAACTCAATAGAGTTTGAAAAGAAATCAATCAATCATGAAATTTGGTTCTGACAAAATAGAAAAAAAATACAGTCGAGTCTCGACTATCCGGAATTCGATTAATCGAGGACACATAATTAAAATTTTGTTTTGTTCATTTGTTCTCGAAATTTTTGTCTACCCGGGCGGAGCCAGGGTGGGCCAGCTAGTATAGGAATAAAATATAACTTTGGAGAATGAGCAAAAAAGTATGATAGCTAGTTCATTTCTCAACAAGAATGAGTCATACATCGTTGAAAATGTTTTTATGAGTACATAATTTTATTATATAACCGTTAAGCTAAAGAAACAATGGGGTTTACGAGATATTTGGCTCCAAAGCATCGAAAAGAACAATAATGCAACACCACATTTGGACATTGTCTTTCTACTCAACATCAATGTTTCGAACACCGTTGGAAAGGTTATAACATGCACTTCATTCTATTGTACCACCACCGCACCATTCAGCTGTGCACCATTCCATAGAGTATAGTAGAGTAAAGTGGACCATATATTAAATTTTCTATAATGCATTTTTACCAAATATCTCTTGAGCCCCATGGTCTACAGCCTAGGTTAGGTTAAAGTGCCTGCCAGTCGTGAAGACTGACACACTTAGGCCTGGTTCACACGAGATTGTACCGCACGATTTTTTGCAGTATAAATCCGTGCGAATGAGCAGTGGCATATATATTTTGCATAGAGCCTTTCACACGACGTTTGTACGGCAAGATAAAGTACGTTTATCGAATACTCAACGGACTTATAAAAAAAAACGAATGAATTGCGACGTATCGTCTTCCAGTGGCGTATAGTTTTATATAGTCTCGTTCACACGGTTTAAATCCACGTTGGGTATTTGTTCGTTGGCATAGTATGAGCTTCAGTGGAGAGAAAAGCCGATGTACACAAAAAAAATTAATCGACCGATATGGTTGGTTTAAAAAAATTATAACTCCGGTGATACTGATTGGATCTTATAGGTTTTAAGGTCTTAAAATAAAGAAGAGGAATGAGGCAACAAATATGCGTTTTTAGTTTTTCAAAATTATAACATTTTTTTATCAACATTTGAATTTAGAATAAAATAAATGGAATTGAATTGGGTTTTATTCACCCCTTTAGTATGAAAATTTTTGCCCCTCCTCAATGATTTTTTTACACAATATAGCCCGTTATGTCAGCTTTCTTTAAAGACCTTAACCTTGAAGATCCAATCAGTAGAACGGGAGCTATAATTTTTTAAATTCATCCATATCAAATTTTAATCAAAAAAATTTCATGTAGATAACGGGATCTTCTCGCTGGTGGATGGTCGTGTACAATGGTCCAAGCAGGTAATTTCAATGCAATTGTTTTGATTTTTCGATCAATTTAAAATCAAGATTGTGTCGCTTATATACCACGTAGGATAATGAATGAGGTATCAAAATAACCGTTATTCTATTTATATGTGACATTTGAAAGCAACAAGAAAATTCATCAATGCACTTAAGAGATATGAGTTCTTATGTGAAAGCGCTCAAATATTCTCCTTATCTCCGTCCAACGGTATTCTAGGAATATAATTTTTTTAATTCATATTTAAATCAATAATTAATATCATTCGTCCAAATTTCAGCTTTCTAGCCCTTGTCCTTAAAAAGATAAAAATAAAATACTTCACAAATTCAAACTTTTCCATTCATTTTCATTCCACTGCAGCTATTCGATTTTTAAACGAATAAATATAAATATCGTGTGAACACCCGATATTTGTTCGGAAAAAACCGAATGCGATAAAAAAACGTGCGGTACAATCTCGTGTGAACCAGGCCTTAGGCGATTATAGTTGGTTCATGTCACTTATTCAGCTCCCGATTAATGGAGAGGGTCTCTGCCTGAGATATTCCGATCTTTCCTCGGTTGTGGTCCCTTCTCTCACCAAACGCTCTTGCGTCTGTAACCGCTTGGTCCCTGTTGAGAAGGTTCGGTCTTCCTGATCGTCTTGAACCTGGGGCTGGGATTCGAAAATGTTCTTGGCTGGAGCATTGTTGTCCATTCGCTCGATGTGGCCGAACCACAGTAGTCGACGTGTTTTGGCTCTTTGTACTACATCCATAAATTGGTACATCTCGTACAACTCACGATTGAAGCTTCTCCTCCATTCACCCTCGTCACATATAGGACTAAATATCCGTCGAAGAATTTTTCTTTCGAAAGTGCCAAATATCAATTCACCTTTTTTACTTAACGTCCAACGGAGCACTCAGTTTGTAGAGGAGAACTGGTGAAACAAGCGTTTTGTATAGCGTGCACTTTGGCCAACCCAAAGTAGCAGCGGTTCACTAGGGTAAGTCTTCGTCGGATTTCCACTAAGGTGTCGTTCGTTGAATTGATGTTTGTTCCGAGGTAGGTGAACTCTTTGACTACCACGAAATTACTGCTACCAATAGCCACGTTTTGTCCTAGGCGGTGGACAGATGAGGCTTTGTTTGTTGATAGCATACACTTTGTTTTGTCCTCATTCTCTTAAGGACCAACGCGTTTCGCCTGTTCGTCAATAGTTGTGAATGCTTAAAGCACAGTCGATGTTGTCCGCATAGCCAATCAGCTGAGAAGACCTTTTGAATATAGTGCCTTCCAGGTTAACACCACTCTTGTGCACTATCTGTTCTTAGACTAGGTTGAGGAAATCACATAAATAGCGCATTTCCTTGTCTGAACCCTGTAGACGTTTGGAATAGCTCGGATAAGCTGTTACCCATTTGCACGTTGCACTGCGTATTTTGTAACGTCATGTGGCATAGCTGGATTATTTTTTCAGAATCCCGAGTTCCAACATCGCCAATAGAAGGCCTTGAAGTCGGTGTAGATTGGGCATATGGAGCTATTTGACCAGTCGTCAGGCATACTTTCCTCCTCCCACACTTGGTTGATGAGCTGGTGCAAATACCCTACAAGGACATCTCCTCCAAACTTGAAGAGTTCCGTCGGGAGGCCATCCGAGCCGGCGGATTCGTTGTTCTTAGGCTCGACGTCTACACTTTCCTGTGCTTCAGTGACTATGTTGACAGCTGTTTCGAAGAGCTTCCGTGCCAATTCTATACCCAGATGCCAGTTGCTTGGCTGTTTTGTAGAACCGGCGGGTGTTGGTGGCGGTGCTGGACTCTTCGAGATACCTGAGCTCATAGGCTGCGGATACTCTTTTTTCCTGCATAGGGGTTTTCTCTCTTTCCGTCTCTTTTCACGGTACTCCTCTTTAGCTGCTCTTGTTTTCTGTTGCAGCCTATGCATTTGTGCATTTTTCGTCTCTGCTTCAAAACCGCGCATTCATCATCATAACACAGGTTCCTTTTTTCTGGGTGGTTGATAAACCTATGGTGGTCTTGTCTGTTTCCTTAATGACGTCGCAATACTTGTTCCCTGGTTCTTGACGCTTGTGGCTGGGGGTACCTATGGCAGATAGTTTCCCGGTCAATTACTCACTGTAGTCTCTGGCTTTCTTAGATATGCTTAGGCATTCAATGTTGAATTTCTTCCTTTGGGTGGACTTCCTTTTCTTTTCGTTAGACAGTTGGACTTTGAACTTTGTCACAACAAAAAAGTGGTCAGAGTCCAGGTTTGCACCTCGGAAAGTTCGCACGTCAAAGATGTTCGATGTGGGCCTGTTGCCAATTAGCACGTGGTCGGTCAATTAAGTTGGCGGTTCAACCACCTGGAGGTCGCCAGGTTGCTGTGAGTATCCTTCACCTGGGGAATCTAGTGCTACTTATCACCGTTTTACGAGCTGCAGCAAAGTCGATTAGTTGGAAGCTGTTATCTGTTGTCGTTTCGTGAAGGCTGTGCTTTCCAACAAATCCGCCAAAGATGTTTTCTTTTCCGACTATAGCATTGATGTCTCCGAGCACGACTATGACATCGTACTCCGGACAGGCTCCGTCCTGGAGATCATAACACTCCGGTAGGGGCGTGTGTGCACATATTAGATATTTTGGAAGATATAGCTTTGATGCGGATCACTGACACACGATTGCTAATCAGCTCAAAATCGATGACTTTCGATCCGAGTCGATTTCCCATGATGAATCCGCATCCTAATTTTTGCAATCTTTGATGACAGCTGCAATAAATTTCGCAATCTTTTCTATTCGTTATTCCTGATCCTCTCCTTACCTATACTCAAAGATTGAATCAGTGAATAAACTAAGCTTTATTTTTTTGCCATTCACAGATTGTAATCACAGATGAGAAATATTGATAACAAAGTTCACTTGTATTTAATTAAAATCTCTAAGCACTTATTCAATCACCTAATTTCAATTGAAGAAAAGTGTCAATTAGTTGCAATTCAATTACCTAGATTAATGAACCTAATTGAAAACAAAAGTATCTTATTGTCACTAAATCGGTAATGACTACTTTTTTTCGATAATAATTATACAACGGTTACATTGTTTTAAATTAATAAAAATACGTCTTTAATTACAATTCAAGAATTCAATAACATTAAATGTAATTAACAAAGTACTTCCCTTCAAATTACTTGCAAGAAAACATCCATAATCCATCCATATCCATCACACATTTAACTATCTTCTGGGAGATTACAGACTCAAAAAAAAAAAATTAACGATATATTGGAAGAATTTAAAATCATCTCTAGCAGACCCGTTCCATCTTTCGATACTATTAACCCACGTTTAAATATCTCTCTGTTGGATGAGCTGCAAATAGTTGAACCAATAGCTGTTCAACCAATTAAAGAATCCACTAACTCAACTGATGAAACTACAGATCTAGAAAATATCTGTCCAACCAATTTATCTAATACTGCTAATCCCAATACAACAGATACTATTCCTGAGGATCTAACTATATCCAACTCTAGCTCCAAAAGCTTATCTGATCAACTCGACTCAACTTTAACCAACTCTACAATCATCAACAAGTTTAAAACATCTTGGACGCATGAAGAATGGGAAACCGGTCTCAAGCGTATGAACATAACCAATACAAATTCTACAACTACTTACCTGACAGAACATGACTGGGAAACCCGTCTCAATATCCCCTCTACTTCCAGCTTTTACTTGAAAGGAGCACCAAATAAGGCTGATATTTCATGGATCATTTCTTCAAAAAAAGATTCAGCATTAACGTACTCGCCCAACTCATATCGAAAAGACCTCGATCTTTTAAGATAGAAATCCCAATAAAATATGAATGGCTTTTTCTCAATAAAGCTAACGTTCTCAACTTTGAAGGAATGACTATCACGCCCTGGATTAATCGATCATCAAACCATCTTATAATTAAGTCTAGACCTAAGTTTTCAAAACATTCATTTAATAATTCTTATTCTACTTCACCTCATCAAGTCTCAACACCCATCCCAAACCCACCACCTATTCGTTCTATATCTTCTCACATCCCGAGCCCACCACTTATTTCTTCTGTATTTTCTCAAAAAACATCAAATAAAAATGTATCTTTTAATTTGCGTCATTCCTCGCTTCCTTCTACGTATAATCCCTCTTCTAAATACCCTAACTTCGTTAATTCTGAAACTCTCAACCAAAATCCCTCCTCCAGTAATAATGCTTTCCCATCCTCAGGTACTTTAACCAAAACTTCGAAACAATTTCTTGATCCTCTAAATCCTCCAGTAGTAAGATTGACTATACAGTTTTTCAAACTTAACGCTGATAATCGCTATTTACTCCCACGGCTTCAAGATCAAAGAATATATGCAAATGTGCGCCTGTACCTTGCATATCTTCATAATAAGAATGATACCATCTGCGTTGATAGAGTAACCAGAACCAGCATCGGTATCAATTCATCGTAAAGGTCTTCCAACTAACACGAGTGAATTGCTGAAAATGTTTGTTTTATATCATCAAACTTTTGATTTTACGTACACTGACGTACAAAATGACTTATCCGCCTTTGCCTCATATATCGAATCTAAACGGCTTTCACAGTCTCATACAAATCTGCGAGCCACTAATAATCCCTTTCGTCCCTAATCCCCATAATTCAAACCTGTCAAAACCTCAGTTTCTTACGATTTATTACCAAAATGTAAGGGGTCTTCGAACGAAAACTTGAGCCATATACTTAAATTGTCAAAAACTCCCTTTTGATGTATTTGCGCTCACCGAAACCAATCTCACCTCCGGCTTTAATAACAGTGAACTGTTTACCTCTGACTATACAGTCTATCGAAAAGATGTCCTGGTTGCTGATGAATAACTTAGTGACATTTCCTCGGGTAACTCTTCATTTGGTCGTGGTGTACTTTTAGCAATAAAATCTTCACTTGATTCATCGCTCTTAAACAAACCAAATACTTTAAATCTGGAAATCATTTGTGTAAAAGTTCGTCTGCCCAAACGTTTCCTTTACTTATTATGTTGCTATATACCCCCCTCTCAGCCTACTACTATTTATCAACTTTTAGTTGATGCAATGGATTTTTTGATCGATCTCATTGACAGTGAAGATGACATTATTGTAGTCGGCGACTTTTACCTTCCAAGATTGGTATGAGAAGCTTCTGAGGACGAGAACTATTATATCTCTTCCAATGCAGTCTCCGAAAAACAAATCCTTTTTGTTGATAGATTTCTGTCTTCTAGTCTCGCCCAGATTAGTGGTGTTAAAAATTATCTGGAAAGGCAATTGGATTTGGTTTTCTCCACCGACGCTCATAATACCGTCATTACGCACTAAAATCAAATCCTGTCTAAGCTTGACAATCATCATCCACCTATTTCAATTACCTTTGCCTTCGACTGCGAAAATATACTTCCTAATTCTCTCACATTACAGAAATATAATTTTCGCAAAGTTGATTTCAATAAATTGAACGAACTTATAGGGAAAATAAATTTCGACTTTATCTTGAACGACTTGAGTATAGATCTTATTATCACGACTCTTTAATTTCAACTTCAAACCTACTTTTCACAATCCATTCCACTCATGCCTCAAAAGAATTTTACAACCTCTCCCTCATGGTACAACAAAGATCTTCGTACTCTTCGCAATAAAAGAAATAAGCTATGGAACATATGCATATCTTAGGACAAAATCAGATCAAGATTTTTCCAACTATGTCTCCGCATTCAGCGACTTCGCATACTTATGTGATTCTCTTTACTCAAACCACCTCATTCAAACCCAATCTGACCTCATCAGGAATCCAAAAAACTTTTTTCAATTTATAAATTCTAAAAAAAGTCAGATGGTTATCCCTAAACTCTGAAATACTCCAGTATCTTATCCGCTGACCCTCTCACTATTTCTAATTTTTTTGCTGATTTTTTTGGTCAAGCCTTTTCCTCAAACAACTCCAAAATAAATCTCGACTACTCGACTTCTTAAGATATTTGAACGGTTGCGACCAAACATCATTAGAATCGATTAACATATACCAAACATCAGTGATTAACAAAATTAACCTGCTAAAAGATGATTACTCATCAGGTCCTGACGGGATCCCACCTATTGTTCTTAAGAAGTGTGTAACAAAACTCGCTCCACCACTTGCTGTTCTCTTTCATCTATCTATTTCTCGCGGTGTGTTTCCCAAACAGTAGAAATAATCTTTCATTATCCCTATCCATAAAAAAGGATCTAAAAGTGAAATCTCAAACTATAGACCAATAGCTAAGCTGTCTTGTATTCCCAAATTATTTGAAAGTGTAGTTAATGATAGCTTACTTCTCCACTGTAAACCACTCTTCTCTAAAAAAAACAACACGGCTTTCTCAAAGGAAGATCGACAACTTCTAATCTTACTGAATGTATATCAAATAGTATTTGTGCCATGGAATCAGGTTATGAAGTCGATGCAATTGCAACCGAGCATTTGATAAAATTTCCCACAGTATAATAAACTTCAAATTAAAATCGTATGGATTTCCACCTCTTTTTATATCTTGGGTCCAGTCTTATTTGGCTGATAGGATATACACAGTTTTGTTTAGGGCTAACACCTCCAACCCTATATACTCACAATCAGGCGTCCCGCAAGGGAGTCACCTCGGCCCACTGCTTTTCTTGTTAAGTATTAACGACGTTGAGCTTACTTTAGTAGGATCTAATCTGGAGATTTACGCGGATGACATGCGCATCTCCAAACTGATTAAAGGCACGGAAGATTCTCAGTTACTACAAGAAGACTTAAATAACTTCTATACCTGGTGTCGCCACAATTTCCTTGAGATAAATATTAGTAAATATGTCAATCTATTACTTACTTCCGCAAACGCTCTCCTCTTCCTCAACGTTGTTACAACATGAATAATGAACAAATTTCTGTCGTTACTTCCATTCGCGACTTGATGGTTCTTTGTGATAATCAGCTGAATTTCCGAGCTCATTATGATTCTATTATTAACAGAGCTAACTCAACCTTAGGATTCATTAAACGCTGGTCCAAGGAATTCTCAGATCCCTACTTTAACCAACTTTAACCAACTCTACAATCATCAACGAGTTTAAAACATCTTGAACGCATGAAGAATGGGAAACTCGTCTCAAGCGTATGAACATGAACAATAAAAATTCTACAGCTACTAACCTGACGGATCAACTCGACTCAACCTTAGTGGCCTTAACCACTTTTTTTTTCATTTTCATCCAAGGATGCACAAAATCTCTAATTTTAGAAAAGTGGTCGGACTCGTGGCAACAGCCAAAAAACTCTGTCCGACCATTGCTATCGTGTAGAGAACAGTCATAGCTTTCAGTTGATACCCCATTTATATAAGTTGCTTATATCATAGGTACATTTAGCGGAAAATGCAACCTGAAAAGTGCATTTTCTAACCATTGCGACCAGATAAAGCTTGTCCGACCAGCAGTTTTGTAAATGTTTGGACTAATGCTATCGGTTGGCATCCAATTTTTGCGTGGCCGCGATGAGATAGGTAATCTTACGGTGGGCTCCCAGACTATATAGAACTAGTTTTACATTAAAACTAGTTTTGAATCGTGTCAATAATAGGGCTGTTAACGTGTAATTTTGTATTTCATTTATTTTCTTATTGTTTACTTATGTGGATTTATTTGAAACAAAAAACAACAGATATCTAAACACTCTGAAGCTTTTGAACTTCTAACGAATATATACAAAATAAATTGAGGTTGCATTGCGAATGTATGAAACTCAATTGACTCTTAACATTTCTATTTTAAAACTTGGTTCCACTTTATCCCATTCTTAAATTAAAACGATATAACTAGAGGACTAGGATGAAAAATTATATCGTCAGCTCATAATACCTTGCAGTGTTTGGCTAATAAATTATAAAATAGATTTCTATTTTTTTTTTTTTCAAAACTAGAAGAACAAAAGATGAGAGAAGAACAACAACAGCAACAATGAAGTAGCCAAGAGCCAGGAGCAAATGAACGACGAAAGGATGCCTTCATCATCATGGTCCATTATCGACGAAAGGACAATGGAAACCAATTAACAAAAGCATTGTTCCACATCGCACCAACAGCTTTTGTCCTTATACGAGTATCCTATGCTAGCTGCATATATACTGGACTAAAGTCCTCCTTTATTTCTGGGTCTTCTTTAGGATTTATCTCTGCTATTCTTACCCATTATCTGGATGCAGGACTAGAGTAATCTGTAAGGATAGAAGGGTACGATGGAATTTGGGTAAGAATACCAAAATTGAAAAAGGATTTTTTTTTGTTGAAGGTCTGTTTTATAAGACTTCTTACGTACATATACACAAAATGAATGAAAACAGAGTCAAACTCTTGTTTCTGCTACTTGGATGCTGCATATCCTTGTACACGGTTACATTTTGCAATTGTTAATGAAAGCTCCAACCTCATCATTTATACATGTTGAACATAATGAGCAAAGTAAGTTGAACGTAGGTATACGGGATGATGCACTCTATACTTAACAGATTCAACTATCACGAGGATGAACGTAAATAAAATGTAGATAGAGGTGGAGGTGGAGAAATGTTTAAAGAAACTCCTGCACTTGAAAGTCGAGTGAAAGTAAATGTTTGCCATTAACTCGTTTCCTTTCAAAGAGGAAACGCGTTAAGATAGTGTAGATCCCCGATGCAATATGTCTGAGAGTGAGCTGGCGCATATAGTTTTGACTTGGTGCTTATTCTTCTTCGTATAGCATCAGAGCAGTCTTCTTAGCAGTTGTTTCCTGGCTCTTGCTCTTCTATCTGGAAGCCACTTTTCTTGAGCCAAAGTGTGCAGCAGTTTGCCCATTCCGATGGTGTTTTCCGTTTGATGAGTGCATTTTTGATTCATCTGATAGATTAAAGTGATGAATCATCAATGCTGAAAGTTAAGGAAAAAGTTAACGTTTTTTCTCTTGAGTCTTGATACGAAGAAAATATATGTGTAGTATTTACAATATTAACTTATATGTATGAACATTTGTAAATGTACCCTGGATGAGTGATCGGTGAACAGAATTGGAATCACAATTGCTATCATCATCAGACTGTGCAAACTGAAGTTGGATTTTAGTTTGGTGACGTTGAAATGATTGAATTTCATTGTTTTATTACTTTTCCATTAGACTTGTACGTATTGATGTCGTCTTGAGTTTTAAGTTTTTGAATTTTAATTTGATTTACTTCGATTAAAATAAATAAAATCCTTTCAATAGTGTTTTTTTTTTTTTTATAAATGTCATTTTTCCGTTTTTCAATTATGAAGATGTAATTTATGTATAGATCCCATTACTTTGTTCCAAGAATGTACATAGGTATATATTGATACATGCATCCATGAATAACAGACGAATAATCACATTGGTATTATTTCAGTAGTTCTTTCAAAACTTTTAACGAAACGTTTCATTTCATATTTCTTCATAAGAAAGTTGTTCCCAGTTGGAAATTTGCTCCTCAATGAAAAATAATAGTTCTCGTCGAAATCATGTGGCACATTCGTTGAGGTTTGAGGAGAAGGTCTGCACTGCACTGCTTTCATTTATCTAAAGTCAGGCATTTTTATACATTATTTATATTTTGTCTTTTTGGGGGGATGTGGGGTTTGGGCGGCGTCTTCTAGCGACGGTGGTAGTTTGACGCTACACCTTCATAAAATTGAACTGCTTCGTCGTGGTTAATTGGAATAATTCCTTCGTCCAGTAGTGCTGTCAGCTGTCACATCAAGGTATGGTGACTCGGTGTGTCTCTCTTCACTTGTGATGGTTCTCACCAGAGGTTTTGGATGATTGCTTAGGTTTATCGTCAGCATTTTACATGTATTTGTCAAGGGGTGTTATTCTGGATGCCTCGTGGAGCCGCTTGTTGCAGAAATGTTTTTGCCGCCGTTGGCCAAGGTGGAGTCCCGTGGAGATCCACAAGATCTTCCTCTACTCGAACACTCCCAGTTTTTTCACGCTGGTTTTGGAAATAGTAAACCAGACATGAAAGCAGTATGTGATTATCAGTCTGGGAAGTTCTTCATAGAGAAGCAACTTCGTCCTTTGGCTGAGTCCGTTCCTTTTCCGCATTAAGGGATGGATGCGCTGGAAAGCTTAATTTGCTTTCTTCAGCGTAGCTGTTACAAGCGAATTGAAGCGTTAACTCTTTCAAAGTTGACACCCTGATATTTCACCGATGGTTTGGTTGTCAGTTGCAATCTGCAAGGCAGATCGATGATAATGCTTCGGCAGCTTTTAGCTGACGGTGTACTTCGCTGTCCGGCTGGTCTTCTGAAACAAGCCAGCTCAGATCCCTGAACCATCCTTAGTTGTGAATGCATTTAAGTATGTTTTTTTTTAGTGGCAAGACAGAGATATCGCCCAGTTCGTCGAAGAAGTATTCTCCAAGGGCTGCTTTTCTGGTTATAGCTGGGCTGGGGCATTCGCAAAGAAAGTGAGAGGAGCCCTGTTCTGCCTCTTCATCATGACACCTTCTATATGAGTCCGATGAGCTGATGCCCATTCTGCTCATGTGGCTTCCTACTGAGTTGTGACCCGTAAGGACGCCAACCATGAGAGATAATTGAGGCCTGCTTAACTTGAGTAAGTACTCAGTTTTTTGCTTGGAATATTTGGCCGTAGATTCCTTGAAACCCGACAAGTGCCGATGGATGATCATCTGACATTTGCAGCTTCTAAGAAACTCTGGTGTATTCTACTTTTTTTTTGTGTTCCAGTGGGATGAGCACCGAGGCTTCAATTTGGCTCGGATCAAGAGATGACCCGCTTTTGGCCAGTTCATCCGCCATTCCGTTCCCGTGAATATCCCTAGGTCCTGGGACCCATCTTAGGGTAACTGTGTTCGTTGCATTGAGTACTCTTAGCTCATTCCGGCAACGATCGACCAGTTTGGACTTTGTTGTGATTGAGGAAAAGGCTTTAATTGCCGCCTGGCTATCTATGAAAATGTCAATATTGTTGTTGACTAATTCGCGTGAGGTAAGATATTTCGTTGCTTCACAAACTGCCACCACTTCCGCTTGGATTACACTGCAAAAATTTGGAAGCTTTATAGATCTATTTATGGGTGGGTTATCTGAGTACATGCCTGACCAAACCCCCTCCAAGGTTTTGGAACCGTCAGTAAAGACCGGAACACGATTTTCATTTATGACCCTGTTTTTATTCCAGAGTTCCCTGGTTGGGATATCTGTCATGGTTACTGGGGTGAAATTTATGTGCGGTTAAACGTAGACTGTTTGAATGTCTGTGTCTGTAAAACTCATTATAGTTCTGTGACGGTAGAGGCCCCTTTTCCAATATTTACATTGATGAAGTCTTAAAGCACTTTTGGCCGCCAACTCTTTCGAAAATAGATCGAGTGGGGCAAATGAAAGGAAAGTTTATGGTCGGCCGTTGGTGTGGTCCTGATAGCACTGGTTGTACCAATACACGCTAGTCTTTGAATTTTAGTCATGGTTTTTAGATTGGTTTCCTTATCTAAGGCTGGCCACCAGACCATGCATGCGTACGTTAGAATTTGCCTTATAATGGCTGTGTGCGTACATTCAATGAATGGTTCTGGGGCTGGGACCCCATCTTTTACCAAAAATTCTGCTGCAAGTGTAGGAAGCTATTGAGGCTTTCCTTTCGCTTTCTTTAATATTTTCTTTCCAGTTTAGTTAACGATCAAGAACAACGCCAAGATATTTGGCAGTAACCGAAACCTATAACGGGGGGTTGGGGGGCTTACGTTTGGAATATTACATTTCCTTGTAGACTGCACCAGTTCTGTCTTAAGTGGGTTAACATTTAGTCCACAACTACCGGTCCAATTTTTAAGCTAGTTCAGGGACGTTTGTAAGAGCTCGCACTTATTTTCCAGAGGCCAATAACACAATTTCATCGGCGTATGCAACTATGTACCTTGATACCACCCAGATTTAGTTAAGCTAAGATCTGGTAGACGACAAGGAGCCAAAGCTAAGGAGATAGTACTCCACTCTGTGAAGTACCCCTTCTCCTACTCGTCCTAACTTTTAACTTGCTGTCACCCATTTCTGCATTTATGAGTCTCGTTTGAAGCATGAAATCAATCCAGTTTATCAGTAATGGATCGATACTGACGGAGTTTAAGGCTTGTCGAATTGCACTGTTATCAACATTATTAAAAGCTCCTTCTATGTCAAGGAATGCTGCTGAAGTGAATTCCTTGAAGTGGATCGATTTTTTCAACTGTGCTGACCACTTCAGATTTTCCCTTCATGTACGTATGTTGGGACTGGGCGAATATGAGTGTAAATTAACCTCCCTAAGGTCTTCAGGAGAAAAGAGGAAGTCTTTCGGTTCGGTATGGGTGGGCTAGCCAGCTTTCGGAATGAAGATGCTATGGACTTCTCTCCAACTAGCGGGGATATAGGTGATATTAAGACAACCCATAAAAATATTCACTACAATTGGTACAATTATATCATTAGAGCTTTGGAACATAATTGGAATGATTGAATGATTCCATCAGGTCCTGCAGACTTGTATGCTGAGAAGGAGTCAATGGCCCAAGCTACCTACCTTCCTACTATCTTCGATTTGCTTACCTATACCATAGATTTCACTTATGTTGGGCCCTCTGTCTACAGGAGATGTACTGATAGTATATACTGGGAAGTGAGTGCTTATAAGTGACTCTAAAGTCTCGGAGCAGGAGTCTGTCCAGATATTATCCGGTCTTTTAAGAATTCCCGGGGGAATGGGTACCTAAGACATGGCTTTCCTGAGCCTACCAGCTTCATTTGTAGTTTCGATGCCTGAACAAAATTTTTGCCAAGCTGCTCTTTTTGCACAGGTAGTTCGGTTCTTGTACAAATTTTTTCTGACCTTAAAGAGGTCCCAATTAGCAGGTTCATTGCTGAATTTAGTTCTATTGAAAAGCCTCCTTCAGTTTTTCCTAAGACAGCTCTTTGGACCACCTTACGGGGTTGAGCTTGCCTTTACTTTTGGTAATGGGGCAGGAACTTTCGTAAGCATTATTTATGGCTAACGTTAGTTTATTTACATGTTTATCAATGTCTGAGTGGGTTGTCAATGGTAAATGTTCATAGTGACCAAAGATGAGGCCAATCTAATGTTGAAGGCATCCCAGTTTGTTTTCCTGGGGTCTGGGGTTTCTATAGGGTTTTGAGTTTTCAATTTTGTGCTCTATTTGAAATGTTATCATTCTATGATCTGAAAATGAAACATTACTTGAGACCTTCCAGTCACTGACCTTTATTGCGTCAGAGTTAGTGGAAAGCGTCACGTCGAGCACTTCTCTCCTATTTCTAGTTGCAAAGGTTGGTTCGTTACCTTTATTTAAAATCAATAAATTTTCCTTAATAATAAATTCTAAAAGTGACTCACCTCTTTTATTTGTGTCGGTGCTCCCCCATTGTAGACGATGAGCGTTAGCGTCACAACAAACTAGGAGGTCCCAACCGATCTTACCTGTTGTTTTGACGAGATCATCAAGGGCTGCTCACGGCGGTGGCCCCGGTGAAAACCCTGGCATATAAATGGAGGCTAGGATCAGGGGCGGGGCCCCTTTTCTGTCGCGCTCCACCGTCGTCATGACTGCACTACTATGGGAAAATAATAGGAAAAGGTTTATAATTTTTTTCGCCACTATATATGTCCGATAGTTACCTTCTGTTTCTGTAGGCCCTTTATTAAAATACATGTTTACATCTTTGGAGCTGAGTCCGCAGATCCTGCCGCTGTTGATCCAGGTCTCCTGAGCAAAGGCGATATCAATGTTATCTTTGGATATCAAAGAGGTTAACATGGCTTTACTTGTAGCACCTTCATCATCATTTTTGTTGCTTGTATTTTGTATAAGCTGGCTACCGGGCACACCTTAACCATATTGATGCCCACCATTAGTTTGAAACCCTTGGAGGGAAGCATGCCATGGTTTCGTGATTTAACATCACTATGGCTTCCTGGCCCATTTTGGAGGGCACTTCGATCACCAAGACCTTCCAGTCACCACTGGAAACTGGAATTTTGACCTCGGGGGAGGTTTTCCAGAAGTTCCTTGGTGATGTGAGGACCCGGCACATTAATACGGGCTTTCGGTCTAGTGTTACCGCTTCGAGCAACCCTGTTATCTCCGAGACTTTCAACCTGAGCCATTTCAAGGTGGGTTCATCTCTGCAGGTCAGTATTTTGAAACCCTTCAGCGTCGACAACGGACCGAATTGTGGCACAAGCCCGGTAGAGGCTAGGATCTCGGTGTTGATATACTCGAGAATCTTTACCTCCACCCGAGTCCACTGCTCGTTTGTTAGCACCAACTCGGAGCTTCCCTCATTAACAACGGCCACTTGGAGACTTTGGCCAACAATGTCTGCTAGCGTACCTGCGCTGTGAGACGTTATAAATTTTGTGTTGGAGGACGTTTGAGGGGGCGTCGAATCATTATGCCTCATCCTCTTCGTTTTACTACTTGGGCAAGTTTTATCGACCCTCGAGTGCTTTTGACCATTCAATGGCCTCACTTTAGGGTTGCTGCCAGTCGATTTGGAGGAAGAGGCATTCTGAGCTGAAGGCTTGTCAACTTTTTTCTTGTCGTTTGACTTAGAGACGACCGTATTCTTGCTTTTGGTGTCCAACTTGGCAAGCAGTTTTTTGGGCCCAGCCCAACCGCTTCCAGTCCCTAAGACTCAGTTTCTTAGGATCACCCATGCCACACCTACGGACGGCCCTCTTGGCGCTTCTAATCTATTTTAGCTATGAACTAAGATCTCCTCCCTTGTTCTGCTTTTTTGGATTCGCCACTTTTCCTTCGGTCAGTTTTGGTCCATCGATTTACGGATACATCGACCTTCGGATAAGGGTGACATCACGGTCTTGGAAGATATTGGGCCATCCGCGCAGACTTCGGTTGGGTCACTTGCCCAGACTCTTTGTGGGGAGTTGAAGAAATCCTGGCTTCCGGCAGCGCCAGGTTTTTCGCCACAGACTCGCCTTGAGGGGGTGCCTTCATCAGTCCTACCGCAGCGCAGGGTTCTCGGCCACAGTGACGTCTGCGTCTGAGCTGTCTCAACTGAAGGATTGATAGTAGTCGTCATTAAGGAAGCCTTTTTCGCGGATGCGGAAATAGTCTTAAGTTTTCTGGTCATGCATAAAATGTTCAGAAAATTAATGCTATACTATATTTTTCCAGAGGTAACTGTTCTAATTTATGTTTCAATTTCATGACCCCCCAAGCTGAATTCCTGGATCCGCGCATGACGTGAAATACGGAAGTGCGCCTTTCCGTGACAGCGTGCGACTTTCATTGCACTCCAGCCATTTACTTCAAAGACTAAGCAATATGGTTGAAGTCATAAATAGGTATAATGAAACTTAAAACATAAGTTTAAAAACTTAAACAAAAAAATAAAAAACCGCTTTCACTTTGCTGCTATTGATACGATTATTAATTGAAATTAACAAAGGCCTGGTATTTTATTAAAAACAATGCCAAGACCAAACAAAAAACTTCAATACAAAAACTATACCTACCTTCTTTCCATTTTCACACAGAAGATGATATGAAAGTTTGTTTTTCATTTAGATTTTATTTAAAAAACTTTTCTTTGTGTATCCAATGTATCCCACTGATTGAAAATAAAAATAAAAACAAAAACAACTAAACAAACAGTCCTTTTTCGAAATTACCACGTTCAATTCCGACGCATTAATTCCTTGAAATCATTTTATTTAAGTTTCAGAAAGTTCTTTTTTTTTACTTTTATTCAAAGAACAAAAGAAAAAATAAGACACATTTTTAAGAACCGCGAAAATGGTGAACGACTAACGATAAAAGAACAGTTCTCTACCTAACGTAGAGGGAAGTAAATTAATACGGTAAGGGTGAAAGTGAGGGTGGATAATGAATCCTTTTTGAGAAAACAAAAATTAAAAAAAAAATGTTACAAAAAATAAATATAAGTAAGTTAGATAATGTAAAGCAGTTTGAAAATTAGAAGGTATAAGCTACCTGTAGGGACTATTTTCGGTCTCCAGGAATAATTGCATAATTTTCTTTCGCAAATTACGATTTTTGTTTGCTATTTTGTTTTCGTGTTTTCTTTGTTGTTTAATGTTTTAAAAGGGTTTTAGGAATGTCTATAGAAGTATTGGTTAACTGATTTGATCTAAGATTTGCCTTGGAAAATAAGAAACAAAAACAAATAGGTAACACATTTTGTTGAGAAAGACCTATGAGAAAATTCATTTTAAGGTAGATGTATAGAAGACTTAATATTTCTGTTTAATAAACATAAGAAATAAAGCATAATATAGCCAAGGCAAAACAAAAAACCTTGATACATTAGAAAATTGGTAGAATAAAAATCTCTTTATAACCTACGCATTCCTTCGTTTTTCTTAACATCTATTTTTCAAATGAATATTTCAGAAAGTTTTAGTAAAAAATCTATACCAACATACATACATAAGTATACCTACATACGAATTTGTACATTTTGGCCTTGATTACACAGGCTTACAAGGTTTTCGACACGACTAAGTAAGAGTTTAAGTAATTGTTCGTGCTGAACTCAAATCCGTTATCCGTTTTTCGCTATCAGCTCTGGTTTTCGAGATATTACCGTTAGAAAGTACCAAAAAAACCTTTTTTCGCCATTTTTGGGGTTGCGAATTGATTTTTATTTTAATTGTACAGATTTCTGAAAGAACTGATCTTAGTCTTCAAAATTCAGCTTTAATCATCCCATTATCTTTTTTACTTTTTGAGAAATCCTCAGTTGCATTTTTAAATATATTGTGATGAGCCAAGGAGAGCGTCTTCACCAAGATTAAGAAAGAATAGAAAAAAGTTACAAAGGTTTTTGGAATGATGATATGTTGAGTGACTATTGTTGGTCTCTTGTACGTGAAAAGGACCAACATCTATATAAACCGTCCCATTACACTTTGTGTTAATTTGTAAGAGTGGTCAAAAACGGGTGTAAGGGGGCCTTACAATTACCTGGAATGTCTCTATGCCCCGGCACCCAACACAGGTGAATGTTAAACTGCTGCGCCATCTCCAGCAGAGATGATCGACAATTTAGGGCTGTTCAAGAGTTAGTAGAAACCGATTCCAGAGATTTGATAGCTGCTGGACTATCCGAGAAGATGCGGATATCTGTAGTTGATAACACGTTTTCTTTCAGCCAAGATAAGGCTTCTTTGATCGCCATAAATTCCGCCTGGAACACGCTACAATGATTAGGAAGACGGAAGGAGAGACTTAATTTTAGTCTTTCTGAGTACACACCACCACCCACCCCATCATCAGTTTTTGATCCGTCGGTGTAAATATGGATTGATTCATCTTCCAAGAGAGCCGTATCCTCCCAGAGAACTCTAGAAGGTATGCTGACTTGAAAGTTTTTGCCAAACTGAAGTTTTGGGATGGTGTATTCATTGCGACTTAGGATTGATCCGAATGAATTCAGAATGATGGAATGGCCAAAGTTGTTGTTGGTCCATTGTGAGGAAGCTTTAAGGCGAATGGCTGTATTTGCAGCCACTTGTTTGCTGAAAATATTGAGGGGTGTCAGATGGAGCAGAACGTCTAGAGCCAGCGGAAGGTGTCGTACGAAGTGCTCCACTTATGCACAAACAAGCAGAGCGTTGGACTTTGCTCAATTTGTTGCAATTTCCCGCTTTATCCAGAGCAGTCCACCATACTGTCACTCCGTAAGTGAGGATCGGTCTAATCACCGAAGTATATAGCCAGTGAGTGATTCGAGGTTGAAGGCCCCATTTGTTCCCAACGGCTTTTTTGCATGAGAAAAGTGCCACTGTGGCTTTTTTTACTCTTTCTTGTATATTAGGTTTCCAGCTTAACTTTTTGTCCAAAATAAGACCCAAATATTTTGCTTGATCATTGAATGTTAGTGGAGTACCTTTGATAGAAGGAGGATCAATATGAGGGATTTTATATTTCCTTGAGAATAGAACAAGTTCTGTTTTATGAGGGTTGACACCCAGACCACACCGGTCAGTTGGTAAGCTTATTTAAAGCATTTTGTAAGAGTTCTTTTAAGATAGTAGGATGCTTTCCTGATACGGCAATAGCAACATCGTCCGCATATGCAATCACTCTGTAACTCTTCGCTTCCAGGCATGTCAGCAGCTCATTTACTACCAAGTTCCAGAGAAGGGGAGATAGGACACCACCTTGCGGCGTACCTCTACTGACAGACCTTCTAGCGGAAAAGCTGCCCAGTTTTGAATTGATAACCCTGCTAGTCAGCATTTGATCAATCAATTCACCAAGCGTACCATCTACCTTCAGGGATGTCAGAGCAGATGCGATCGCATTTGTGTCGACATTGTTCAAAGCGCCCTCTATATCCAAGAAAGCGACCATGGTGTACTCTTTATGATGGAGGGAATATTCTATAGTTCGAACTAGAGTATGTAACGCAGTTTCAACCGATTTTCCTTTACAATAAGCGTGTTGAGCAGTTGACAAAAGTCGCGTGTCTATGCTTGTTCGCAGGTGGATATCGATCAATCTTTCAAAGATTTTAAAGCCTAGTACGTTGCTGATGCGAAACGAAATTTTTAGTTGGTCTCCAACAAGACAACGAAATGCTTACGAAACCACAGCGAAAAAATATTCATTGACAGTTACACCAATCCAAAAATTGAAAACAAATCCAACTGAAAAAACAAAACACACTGCCACGCTGGAAGCAAAGAAACAACAAAAATACACACGAAAAAACCCAAATGTCATTTTTCCGCACACAATAAATGGCCTGGGGGCCGATTCTGGTTCTGTGAAAAAATGAAACGAACAATTTTTCACGCTTTCACACTAATTCCGATTCCCGTTCTGTGAAAATGTGCAACCAAACATCAAAAACTTTCATTATGAATAATTTGCTTTCACGCCGTCATTTGGAAGCGAATGTCCAAAATGAAAGCGTGAATACGAATAAGCAATGACAAATTCAATCATATCTCTCTCTCTGTCAAATCCATACAGAAAAAAGTGTTCCTATCTCACGCATTTCTCTGTTCTCTTCAAAAACACAAGTAAATTGAGAGAATCGTGCAGTTTTCAGGAGAAATGGTAAGGTGGTTCTAGCATTGATAATATAGTTTTCATTCACAGAACCAGAATCGCTTATTTGTGGCAAATGAATCGAAAAAGTGAAAGCAATGGTTGGCAGCGAATGTGAAAAAGATTTATTCGATTCACTTTTTCACAGAACCAGAATTGGCCCCCTGGGTAATTAATTGTGTGCGAAAAAAGAGTGTAGACTTCGCCAAAAAATATGCAACAATTTCCAATTTCGTTCATCGAACAGCGTACTGCAGAACGAAAAGTAAAACTACAATTTTCGTTTATGATTTCGTTTTTTTTTTTTTTTTTTTTTATTTTTTTTATTTTTTTTTTAAATTCATTTTTATTTTTCCATCATCTTAAAATTATCTTAAAGCTAGACAAAAATTCATAAAAACTAGCCTACTTATCAATATCTTACAACTAACTTACTGGCCCCATTCGGGCGCTCTAAGTTAAACTTAATGCTAATGCCTTTCAGCCTAAGAACTATCTTAAAACTAGAATTCATGTTGGTTTTATTTTTCACCAAGAAGAATTGAGAAAAAAACTTGGTATCTTTATCTTTATTTTTTTTGTTTTATATAAAACTTACAAACTAAATAAAACTAAATTAAAACTACTTAAAACTAACTAAAACTAATTAAAACTAATTAAAACTACTATAAAACTACTTAAAGCTACTTACAAGGTACTTATAAACTACTTACAAACTAGAACAGCCACAGCAAGCATTTTCGGGTTTTTATAATTTTTTTGTGTTTTTATTGGTTTTATATTTTTTTTTTTTGTTTGTGTTTTTATTGGTTTTATATATTTTTTTTTTTTTTTTTTTTTGGTGCCACCCTGACTGTCCCTGCTTAAAACTAACTACCTAAACCTATGTAAGTCGGCCATGGCATAAAAAATGAATAGTTAACTTTTATATATCCGAATTAACTTCTTGTTCTGGTTTCAACCACCAGAACTGGTTCTCCTGCCTTACCCTATCTCTTCGGTCCCGATCGGACACAGTCCTACTGAACCGAAGGTGCTCCGCTCCGTGTTGTGCGAGGACGTCTCGGTCATAAAGGAGCCGCCGATCCACAGTTCTACGGCCGACGTGGTAGATTAGCGGAACCGCCGCTCTATCCTGGATCAGCCCTCAACTGTCTAAATAGAGGAATGCATCGGGCGGAATAAAGCCGCTTAGACGCACACTCTCGTAATAGTCGTTTTTAGGGTAATAAGCCCCAAAAATTAGGCTGTTGGTCGAGGACATTGCTCTTGCACTTGCAATGTGACTTCGAATAAGCTTCAGCAAGAAATTATCTATCCTGTTTATGTTGGCACCGTTGTATAGAACCAGGTTGGAATAATAATGTTTGTACTCCGACTCTGGTGTTCTGTGTAATCCAAGGCAGCGTCTAAGACACTGCCTCTCAAACACCCGAATCTTTTCCATTTGAGATGGGACAACGTTAAACCAAACCGGGCACCCATAGGCAATCATCGGCCGTATGAGGGCCATGTAGCAAATCACCTTCACCCTGCTGTCAAGCCGGCTGCTATAAAACAACCGTTTCGTCAGGGCAAAAGCTCCCCTAGCCCTGGACAGAGCAGCATTTATACGTCTGTCGAAATACAAATACTGATCCATCCAGATGCCAAGGTACTTTACTACACTTTTACTCGCCAGTGGCTGTCCATTTGGTCTAACGATCACCAGCTTACGCCAGTTCTTTCTCGTATCCCTTGTGGCTCCATGCAACGGAGTCCTAAACAAGATAGTTTCTGATTTCTGCAAGTTGATTTTCAACTTCCAGTCATCGCAATATCGCTGAATCTTCTCGAAGTCACGCTGCAAAAGAATTCTGATGACCTCGACTTTTGGAGCTGTTCTGTACGCAATTAGATCGTCGGCATACGCAATTGCCTGAGTTAGACTACTTATCAGATCGCTGGTGTAAATGCTGAATAGAATCGGCGAGTTGACCGCTCCCTGCTGAAGACCATTTTTAATATTAAAGGTTGTGGCAGAAGTCACATTGCCACTCTTGACAACAAACTTTCTACCATTGAGCATATCATAAAGCATATATAATAGTGGTTTACTAATGCCTAGTCTGGTCAGCTTTAGATAAAGACCCTCTAGCCATACGGTGTCGAAGGCCTTCTCCAAATCAACCAGACAGGCACCCGTACACTGCTTTTTTGATTTGTTTTGTTTATGATTTCGTTGTGTCATTTTTGTATCCATTTCGATAGAAAATTTAATTTTGAACAAAAAGTATTATGTGTAAAATTGTCAAATTTGGCTTAGTTTTCAAGTTACACCAAAAATATTGAAAAGTGGCCAGTGTGACCATTCTCTCAGAAACGCATGGGTGAATTTAGTAGCATTTTCGGTTTTAAGCATGCTTATGGGCCAAATAATCATATTCAATAATAAAAACCCTTGCACGTAATTGTTCCATTTTAAAAGGTCTATTCAATAGGCTATATGTCTACATTGACCAAAAATTTTTCAAATCTTATAAAGAATGCATTTTTTTAAAGTGGCTTAAGTCGTGACATAAGCTATTATGACACTTTAATTTGATAGATATTCATCGCTTAGGTCGACATAAGTTGTTCAAAACTTGTGTTCCAATTTTTTTGAAAAAGCTTAAGTTGACTTTAGTCTCAAAAATGTCATCAAAGAAATTGTTTAAACATCTTATGTCACATAAGCTACTATGTTCATTTGAATAGCGTTTTTTTAAAATAGCTTAAGTCCCTTAAAAAGATTTTTAGCAGTTCAGTTAAAAGGCTTTTTACAAAAACAAAAATAGGATTAACTAGTTATTGCTACTATCTTTTCTGAAGAAAAAAAAATTATTTACCTGGCTCTAGTACTTTTTTTTTAAATAAATAAAATAGTCAGTTTTAAAAATATGCAAAACTTGTTTTGCTCATACTGAAAAATGACAAAAATTGACTTAAGCTGTTTTAACTTATAACCACAGATTTATTTATTTAAGTAGTGAATTATAAATAGGAAACGTAATGCCTTCACCTGTTGTTTTCGTTATGTTAATTTTGAATCAACAATATTCCGCCAAATAAAATTGAATTGTTTGTAGGTAGTTAGATATGTTGCTTTTAAAATTTATATGGAGGAAAATGGAACTTTAGTTTATTGGTTCGTTTATTGGCCTGTTAGATTTAGAAGTGGTTGGTGCAACCGATAAATGTCATTTTAAAATTAAACGTAGCAATAAAAAAATAAAAGAGGTCGGTGCAACTGGCCATAAGACACCTATCTCAGTTTAAGTTTTTCAGTTCTGAACAAAATTATTAAATGAAAATATTAGATGTTGTCCTGTACCTATAAATTACTAGGCCACCGCCACATGATTTCAAAACCTCGTTTTTTGGTCGAATTTCCTTAGGGCTTGGAAAAAACACAGCCAATATTTAATTAAATTTAATTTCATATTTGTTACACCCATTTTCATTTTCTTTATCCAAGTCTCTTAAGATCCAATAACAGATCTTAGGCGTAAATTATTGCACTAATTTTGATTGTTCGTATTTCTTGGAATTAATAGAGCCAACCATTAGCGTTGATTCAAATTGCTTAGTCTCACCTTCGTTATTTCATTCAATAGCCATGAGGCTTGGAAAAAACATACTTTCATGCAAATTTTTCAGCCCCAACCATGACGTATTTATAGTACAATTTCCTAAGGGCTTGGAAAAACACAGCTAAGGTTATACATTAGACTGCCACTAGCTTTTTTGTTACAATTTAGTAAAATAATAAGCCTGGTAAGATTTCAGCCCTTAAGATTAATATTTTAAGGTCGTTCATTGATGGTAGTAGGGTTCCCAGCTTTCATTGAAACCAAAGGAGGACACTTAGATATTTAAAAAAAAAAAAGACAAACGAAGTGTAATAATTTTAACAGTTTATACATAAATAAATAATAAATAAAAAACCTTAAAAAATATATTCCAATTAATAAATCAAAATTTAGTTCAAAAAAATTCTAAACACGATTTCTCACTTTTACTGCAAAGAAACTGAGACACAAATTTTTTGGATTCGTTTGTTCAATTGACTTTGAGGAATCATATTTACGTAGGAAAACCACTGAGTGCTCTGAAATAAAAACTGCTTGAGCTAACAGTGATAAAAATATTGATAACGTAATTTGTATATCTTGTATAAGAAACACGCATTTTTGTTGGAAAATTATGGTTTTTGCTACTTGTAAATTACGTTGGGCATTAACACGTATTGGATATATGGTCTTAAAAGAATTGTATTTTCTTTAAGCAGATACATACAAAAGTAACAGAAAGTTAAAGTTAGTTACAGTAAGTAACTAACTTAATTTTTTAATTGTCTTCAGTACGAGCTCGCTCCATTTCCTCTATCTCTTTTCGACGAAAGTGGTACGCAAAAGGGTACAAACTCTTCGTTTTATAAGGAATTTTATGCGGTACCTGAGGAAACAAATTTTGGTGCAAATGTGGCTGATGTCATCGATAGCGGATTTCTTTTACTCAGAGTTATTTGGCCGCGAGACGTCAGTTTTGGAGATATTTGTGAAAATTATGTGGCGTATTTGGGGAACCATTTTGAACCTTGTTTAAAAGTGGTTTTTGATGGCCACCCAGATGATGCAACTAAAACTGCGACAAAATTAGCTGAAAAAAGCCAACGATCTGCAATTCAACAGCAGCTGATTTCATTTTTGATGAAATACAATTTTTCGAGGATTAAAGAAAGAGACGTTTTTGGCCAAAAAAAAAAAAATAAAAACAGAACAAACAGCCATTTCTATGTGTTCTGAATTTGACTCGGTATTTATTGGGAGAAGATATTTATTTACTGGTGATTTTATGGGGATACGGGGAAAATGTTAAAAACGTTTTCTTCAAAAAACCAGTCAGGGGTTCTACGAAAACAATCCTGTATTCGTCAAAAAGTTTCCTGCACAAAACTCTTTCTGAACATATTCCTTTTCTAAAGATGACTTATTGACCAATTTGGATTTCAATTGATGAGTGGAAAAGTGATTAATAAATCTTTCCGTCGGCTTTTTTGGTCACTGTAGTTTTGGCAATGAAACAACTAGTTTACATTTGCTTTCCCGACGTTTCGGCAGGGGTTGCTGCCTTCTTCAGGGGAACTTTATTACGACAAAATAAACAAAAATAATACATTATTTGTTACATTCAGTGTCATAACAATTTAAACAATAATGTGTACACTCACTATTTATATATTATTAAATAAATTTTAACATTGAATGATTATTAAATCATTTATTAAAGGAAGAGCACTTCAAATGAAGTTTAGTCTATTTTACAAAGAAACTTATTTTGAAATAACGTTTATGAAGATGAGACGAGAGAGCAATAGACAGCAGAAATATTTTGTGTGTCTTGTTTTCTATTCATGTTGTTGTTGTTGTTTATTATGTGTAATGTCTCCAGAGTATAACGTTTGGATACATGTTTCTCCGTCTGCAGAACTTTGACACCATCAAAATCTGGAGAATGACCGCTTTCAATGCTGTGGCTTGCCAGGGCTGTCTTAGCAGGATTATTTGATTTTATGTCAGATCTGTGATTTGAAATGCGTTGGCGAAGGAATTGTTTTGTGGTGCCGATGTAGCACAGGTTGCAAGGTTCGTTCGACTTGCCATTGCAATTGATCTTGTAGATTACATCTGTCCGTTTGTCTTTATCTGGTTTTGTCTTAAGCTTTGTATAAAGGTGTGCAAGGGTTGTATTCGATTTGAAGGCCAAACGAACGTCGGTTACCTTTTTACTAATGACTTCTTTAAAGTTCTCAGTGAGACCCGGCACGTAAACCATGCTCTTAAAGTAGCCATCAATTGTATCTTTATTTTGCTCGCGGGGAATTTGTTGTCTGTGCTTTAAAAGCAGACCACGAATTATGGCTGAAGGGTAGCCATTATCGATGAGAATTTTAGTGACTTTTTTCTCATTTGCTGAGTGGAATCTTACGTCACTCAGTGTAAAAACTTTACGCACGAGATTGGATGCAGTGTTTAAAATGATGTGCCTGGCTTGATTGGAACGGAAGTTTATTATTCTGCCCGATGCTGTATTTTTTTGATACCAGTCAAATGTAAGGTGGTCATTTTCACGAAGGACTTTCACGTCGAGGAAAGCTATCGCTTTGTTTAGTTCCATTTCAACAGTGAACTTGATTTTTGGGTGGAATCCGTTGAGGATACGTAGAATGTTGTTGATATTCCGTTTGTCCATCACTGCAAATATATCGTCGACATATTTGGCAACAAACGTAGGTTTTTCTTCCATTTTCTTGAAGCATTCTTCTAATACGTGGTCTAGCACTAAGTCTGCAATGGTGGGTGATAGAGGGTTTCCCATAGGCATTCCAAAAATTTGTTTGAAAATATCCTGTTTAAATTGTATGTAATTATTCTCTTTCAAGCAAAAGTCCAAAATCTCCAGAAACTTGTTTTGATTGATTCTAGTGTTTTTACTAATTAATTCCCATTTCTTTTTGACTATGGTAATAGCAAGTTGTATGGGAATATTAGTAAAAAGAGACACTGCATCAAAAGAAACTAAAACATCATTGCCTGTTAATTTAATTTTTTTCGCTTTGTCAACAAATTCAAATGAATTTTTAACTGAGTGGGTTAAATTTGTCGACGCGCACTGTAGTATTTTGCCAACAAACTTCGAAAGCTCATAACATGGCAATTTCATTGCTGACGTGATAGGGCGGAGGGGCATGCTTGCTTTATGAATTTTAGGTAAACCATAAATGGATGGAAGCTGCGCTGTGTACGTAGTCATCTTCGCCTTTTCTCTGTCATCAATAATGTTGTTGTTGCTTAACCACTTAACAAGATCGTTGTTGCGAGTTTGCAGTGTTGTTGTTGGGTTATTCCTCACACGCCTATAGGTATTGCGATCAGACAGCAGTATGCACATCTTCTCGTCGTACTCTGCTCGCTCCATCGCCACTGTGACATTACCTTTGTCAGCTGGTACTATGACAATGTTCTTGTGCTGCTTTAGGAAATTAATTGTTAGTTTGTTTACGTAAAGCACATATTTGGCGAAACGATCATTTTGTTGGTGGCGTTGGAACGAGTGCAACATATTGCCATATTGCGCTCTCATGAGTTCCTGTTCCCCTTCGTCTTTAACGTTGCGGATTACTTCTTCTCCATCGGCTATCAACTGAAAAAGAGGGAAGCTTTGTTTATCAATTGGTAGTGCAAATTTTTTGCCCAACGACAACAGCCATTTAACCTCTAGAGGAAATTCAATTATAGTTCGATTGTCAAACCATTTTTCATGCATCTCTATATTGAATTCCTTCCAAAGAAGCGATTTAAGAGTGTCTATTTTCTGTGTATTTAATTCTTGTTTTTTGTAATAGTATCTTTAAAAACTTGTTTTTGTTTTGCTGTGAATTGCTTGTATTCATTTGGAGCTAGGTTCTCTTTGATGCGTTGGTCATGGAGACGAAGTGCGTTATTTGTGCGTTTGATTTTATGATGCATTTCTGATATTTCTACGTTGAGAACTTTTTGATGGAATTTAAGTTCTATTTTTTCATAAACGTTGAGAGATTCTTTGTTGGAGAGGAGTTGTTTTGTGTTATTTGTGGATTTTTTTAGATGATTGGGGATGAGTCCAGTTTGTCGACATATTAGTAAAAATTTTAAGTTTTGTCTTTGTAGAGCTAAAGTTCTTTGTGAGTTACTATATTGTTTTAAATTGTCACATACTTGTACACCGTATTTGTATTTGATGTGTTGGTAATAGTTCTTCATGGTGATGTTTATGGATTCTGCTCGGCTAGCCGTCCGATGATAATACTAAAGATGACTTATTGACCAATTTGGATTTCAATTGATGAGTGGAAAAGTGATTAATAAATCTTTCCGTCGGCTTTTTTGGTCACTGTAGTTTTGGCAATGACAAAACTACAGTGACCAAAAAAGCCGACGGAAAGATTTATTAATCACTTTTCCACTCATCAATTGAAATCCAAATTGGTCAATAAGTCATCTTTAGTATTATCATCGGACGGCTAGCCGAGCAGAATCCATAAACATCACCATGAAGAACTATTACCAACACATCAAATACAAATACGGTGTACAAGTATGTGACAATTTAAAACAATATAGTAACTCACAAAGAACTTAGCTCTACAAAGACAAAACTTAAAATTTTTACTAATATGTCGACAAACTGGACTCATCCCCAATCATCTAAAAAAATCCACAAATAACACAAAACAACTCCTCTCCAACAAAGAATCTCTCAACGTTTATGAAAAAATAGAACTTAAATTCCATCAAAAAGTTCTCAACGTAGAAATATCAGAAATGCATCATAAAATCAAACGCACAAATAACGCACTTCGTCTCCATGACCAACGCATCAAGAGAACCTAGCTCCAAATGAATACAAGCAATTCACAGCAAAACAAAAACAAGTTTTTAAAGATACATATTACAAAAAACAAGAATTAAATACACAGAAAATAGACACTCTTAAATCGCTTCTTTGGAAGGAATTCAATATAGAGATGCATGAAAAATGGTTTGACAATCGAACTATAATTGAATTTCCTCTAGAGGTTAAATGGCTGTTGTCGTTGGGCAAAAAATTTGCACTACCAATTGATAACAAAGCTTCCCTCTTTTTCAGTTGATAGCCGATGGAGAAGAAGTAATCCGCAACGTTAAAGACGAAGGGGAACAGGAACTCATGAGAGCGCAATATGGCAATATGTTGCACTCGTTCCAACGCCACCAACAAAATGATCGTTTCGCCAAATATGTGCTTTACGTAAACAAACTAACAATTAATTTCCTAAAGCAGCACAAGAACATTGTCATAGTACCAGCTGACAAAGGTAATGTCACAGTGGCGATGGAGCGAGCAGAGTACGACGAGAAGATGTGCATACTGCTGTCTGATCGCAATACCTATAGGCGTGTGAGGAATAACCCAACAACAACACTGCAAACTCGCAACAACGATCTTGTTAAGTGGTTAAGCAACAACAACATTATTGATGACAGAGAAAAGGCGAAGATGACTACGTACACAGCGCAGCTTCCATCCATTTATGGTTTACCTAAAATTCATAAAGCAAGCATGCCCCTCCGCCCTATCACGTCAGCAATGAAATTGCCATGTTATGAGCTTTCGAAGTTTGTTGGCAAAATACTACAGTGCGCGTCGACAAATTTAACCCACTCAGTTAAAAATTCATTTGAATTTGTTGACAAAGCGAAAAAAATTAAATTAACAGGCAATGATGTTTTAGTTTCTTTTGATGCAGTGTCTCTTTTTACTAATATTCCCATACAACTTGCTATTACCATAGTCAAAAAGAAATGGGAATTAATTAGTAAAAACACTAGAATCAATCAAAACAAGTTTCTGGAGATTTTGGACTTTTGCTTGAAAGAGAATAATTACATACAATTTAAACAGGATATTTTCAAACAAATTTTTGGAATGCCTATGGGAAACCCTCTATCACCCACCATTGCAGACTTAGTGCTAGACCACGTATTAGAAGAATGCTTCAAGAAAATGGAAGAAAAACCTACGTTTGTTGCCAAATATGTCGACGATATATTTGCAGTGATGGACAAACGGAATATCAACAACATTCTACGTATCCTCAACGGATTCCACCCAAAAATCAAGTTCACTGTTGAAATGGAACTAAACAAAGCGATAGCTTTCCTCGACGTGAAAGTCCTTCGTGAAAATGACCACCTTACATTTGACTGGTATCAAAAAAATACAGCATCGGGCAGAATAATAAACTTCCGTTCCAATCAAGCCAGGCACATCATTTTAAACACTGCATCCAATCTCGTGCGTAAAGTTTTTACACTGAGTGACGTAAGATTCCACTCAGCAAATGAGAAAAAAGTCACTAAAATTCTCATCGATAATGGCTACCCTTCAGCCATAATTCGTGGTCTGCTTTTAAAGCACAGACAACAAATTCCCCGCGAGCAAAATAAAGATACAATTGATGGCTACTTTAAGAGCATGGTTTACGTGCCGGGTCTCACTGAGAACTTTAAAGAAGTCATTAGTAAAAAGGTAACCGACGTTCGTTTGGCCTTCAAATCGAATACAACCCTTGCACACCTTTATACAAAGCTTAAGACAAAACCAGATAAAGACAAACGGACAGATGTAATCTACAAGATCAATTGCAATGGCAAGTCGAACGAACCTTGCAACCTGTGCTACATCGGCACCACAAAACAATTCCTTCGCCAACGCATTTCAAATCACAGATCTGACATAAAATCAAATAATCCTGCTAAGACAGCCCTGGCAAGCCACAGCATTGAAAGCGGTCATTCTCCAGATTTTGATGGTGTCAAAGTTCTGCAGACGGAGAAACATGTATCCAAACGTTATACTCTGGAGACATTACACATAATAAACAACAACAACAACATGAATAGAAAACAAGACACACAAAATATTTCTGCTGTCTATTGCTCTCTCGTCTCATCTTCATAAACGTTATTTCAAAATAAGTTTCTTTGTAAAATAGACTAAACTTCATTTGAAGTGCTCTTCCTTTAATAAATGATTTAATAATCATTCAATGTTAAAATTTATTTAATAATATATAAATAGTGAGTGTACACATTATTGTTTAAATTGTTATGACACTGAATGTAACAAATAATGTATTATTTTTGTTTATTTTGTCGTAATAAAGTTCCCCTGAAGAAGGCAGCAACCCCTGCCGAAACGTCGGGAAAGCAAATGTAAACTAGTTGTTTCATTGCCAAAACTACAGTGACCAAAAAAGCCGACGGAAAGATTTATTAATCACTTTTCCACTCATCAATTGAAATCCAAATTGGTCAATAAGTCATCTTTAGAAAAGGAATATGTTCAGAAAGAGTTTTGTGCAGGAAACTTTTTGACGAATACAGGATTGTTTTCGTAGAACCCCTGACTGGTTTTTTGAAGAAAACGTTTTTAACATTTTCCCCGTATCCCCATAAAATCACCAGTAAATAAATATCTTCTCCCAATAAATACCGAGTCAAATTCAGAACACATAGAAATGGCTGTTTGTTCTGTTTTTATTTTTTTTTTTTTGGCCAAAAACGTCTCTTTCTTTAATCCTCGAAAAATTGTATTTCATCAAAAATGAAATCAGCTGCTGTTGAATTGCAGATCGTTGGCTTTTTTCAGCTAATTTTGTCGCAGTTTTAGTTGCATCATCTGGGTGGCCATCAAAAACCACTTTTAAACAAGGTTCAAAATGGTTCCCCAAATACGCCACATAATTTTCACAAATATCTCCAAAACTGACGTCTCGCGGCCAAATAACTCTGAGTAAAAGAAATCCGCTATCGATGACATCAGCCACATTTGCACCAAAATTTGTTTCCTCAGGTACCGCATAAAATTCCTTATAAAACGAAGAGTTTGTACCCTTTTGCGTACCACTTTCGTCGAAAAGAGATAGAGGAAATGGAGCGAGCTCGTACTGAAGACAATTAAAAAATTAAGTTAGTTACTTACTGTAACTAACTTTAACTTTCTGTTACTTTTGTATGTATCTGCTTAAAGAAAATACAATTCTTTTAAGACCATATATCCAATACGTGTTAATGCCCAACGTAATTTACAAGTAGCAAAAACCATAATTTTCCAACAAAAATGCGTGTTTCTTATACAAGATATACAAATTACGTTATCAATATTTTTATCACTGTTAGCTCAAGCAGTTTTTATTTCAGAGCACTCAGTGGTTTTCCTACGTAAATATGATTCCTCAAAGTCAATTGAACAAACGAATCCAAAAAATTTGTGTCTCAGTTTCTTTGCAGTAAAAGTGAGAAATCGTGTTTAGAATTTTTTTGAACTAAATTTTGATTTATTAATTGGAATATATTTTTTAAGGTTTTTTATTTATTATTTATTTATGTATAAACTGTTAAAATTATTACACTTCGTTTGTCTTTTTTTTTTTTAAATATCTAAGTGTCCTCCTTTGGTTTCAATGAAAGCTGGGAACCCTACTACCATCAATGAACGACCTTAAAATATTAATCTTAAGGGCTGAAATCTTACCAGGCTTATTATTTTACTAAATTGTAACAAAAAAGCTAGTGGCAGTCTAATGTATAACCTTAGCTGTGTTTTTCCAAGCCCTTAGGAAATTGTACTATAAATACGTCATGGTTGGGGCTGAAAAATTTGCATGAAAGTATGTTTTTTCCAAGCCTCATGGCTATTGAATGAAATAACGAAGGTGAGACTAAGCAATTTGAATCAACGCTAATGGTTGGCTCTATTAATTCCAAGAAATACGAACAATCAAAATTAGTGCAATAATTTACGCCTAAGATCTGTTATTGGATCTTAAGAGACTTGGATAAAGAAAATGAAAATGGGTGTAACAAATATGAAATTAAATTTAATTAAATATTGGCTGTGTTTTTTCCAAGCCCTAAGGAAATTCGACCAAAAAACGAGGTTTTGAAATCATGTGGCGGTGGCCTAGTAATTTATAGGTACAGGACAACATCTAATATTTTCATTTAATAATTTTGTTCAGAACTGAAAAACTTAAACTGAGATAGGTGTCTTATGGCCAGTTGCACCGACCTCTTTTATTTTTTTATTGCTACGTTTAATTTTAAAATGACATTTATCGGTTGCACCAACCACTTCTAAATCTAACAGGCCAATAAACGAACCAATAAACTAAAGTTCCATTTTCCTCCATATAAATTTTAAAAGCAACATATCTAACTACCTACAAACAATTCAATTTTATTTGGCGGAATATTGTTGATTCAAAATTAACATAACGAAAACAACAGGTGAAGGCATTACGTTTCCTATTTATAATTCACTACTTAAATAAATAAATCTGTGGTTATAAGTTAAAACAGCTTAAGTCAATTTTTGTCATTTTTCAGTATGAGCAAAACAAGTTTTGCATATTTTTAAAACTGACTATTTTATTTATTTAAAAAAAAAGTACTAGAGCCAGGTAAATAATTTTTTTTTCTTCAGAAAAGATAGTAGCAATAACTAGTTAATCCTATTTTTGTTTTTGTAAAAAGCCTTTTAACTGAACTGCTAAAAATCTTTTTAAGGGACTTAAGCTATTTTAAAAAAACGCTTTGATGTGTTGGTAATAGTTCTTCATGGTGATGTTTATGGATTCTGCTCGGCTAGCCGTCCGATGATAATACTAAAGATGACTTATTGACCAATTTGGATTTCAATTGATGAGTGGAAAAGTGATTAATAAATCTTTCCGTCGGCTTTTTTGGTCACTGTAGTTTTGGCAATGACAAAACTACAGTGACCAAAAAAGCCGACGGAAAGATTTATTAATCACTTTTCCACTCATCAATTGAAATCCAAATTGGTCAATAAGTCATCTTTAGTATTATCATCGGACGGCTAGCCGAGCAGAATCCATAAACATCACCATGAAGAACTATTACCAACACATCAAATACAAATACGGTGTACAAGTATGTGACAATTTAAAACAATATAGTAACTCACAAAGAACTTTAGCTCTACAAAGACAAAACTTAAAATTTTTACTAATATGTCGACAAACTGGACTCATCCCCAATCATCTAAAAAAATCCACAAATAACACAAAACAACTCCTCTCCAACAAAGAATCTCTCAACGTTTATGAAAAAATAGAACTTAAATTCCATCAAAAAGTTCTCAACGTAGAAATATCAGAAATGCATCATAAAATCAAACGCACAAATAACGCACTTCGTCTCCATGACCAACGCATCAAAGAGAACCTAGCTCCAAATGAATACAAGCAATTCACAGCAAAACAAAAACAAGTTTTTAAAGATACATATTACAAAAAACAAGAATTAAATACACAGAAAATAGACACTCTTAAATCGCTTCTTTGGAAGGAATTCAATATAGAGATGCATGAAAAATGGTTTGACAATCGAACTATAATTGAATTTCCTCTAGAGGTTAAATGGCTGTTGTCGTTGGGCAAAAAATTTGCACTACCAATTGATAAACAAAGCTTCCCTCTTTTTCAGTTGATAGCCGATGGAGAAGAAGTAATCCGCAACGTTAAAGACGAAGGGGAACAGGAACTCATGAGAGCGCAATATGGCAATATGTTGCACTCGTTCCAACGCCACCAACAAAATGATCGTTTCGCCAAATATGTGCTTTACGTAAACAAACTAACAATTAATTTCCTAAAGCAGCACAAGAACATTGTCATAGTACCAGCTGACAAAGGTAATGTCACAGTGGCGATGGAGCGAGCAGAGTACGACGAGAAGATGTGCATACTGCTGTCTGATCGCAATACCTATAGGCGTGTGAGGAATAACCCAACAACAACACTGCAAACTCGCAACAACGATCTTGTTAAGTGGTTAAGCAACAACAACATTATTGATGACAGAGAAAAGGCGAAGATGACTACGTACACAGCGCAGCTTCCATCCATTTATGGTTTACCTAAAATTCATAAAGCAAGCATGCCCCTCCGCCCTATCACGTCAGCAATGAAATTGCCATGTTATGAGCTTTCGAAGTTTGTTGGCAAAATACTACAGTGCGCGTCGACAAATTTAACCCACTCAGTTAAAAATTCATTTGAATTTGTTGACAAAGCGAAAAAAATTAAATTAACAGGCAATGATGTTTTAGTTTCTTTTGATGCAGTGTCTCTTTTTACTAATATTCCCATACAACTTGCTATTACCATAGTCAAAAAGAAATGGGAATTAATTAGTAAAAACACTAGAATCAATCAAAACAAGTTTCTGGAGATTTTGGACTTTTGCTTGAAAGAGAATAATTACATACAATTTAAACAGGATATTTTCAAACAAATTTTTGGAATGCCTATGGGAAACCCTCTATCACCCACCATTGCAGACTTAGTGCTAGACCACGTATTAGAAGAATGCTTCAAGAAAATGGAAGAAAAACCTACGTTTGTTGCCAAATATGTCGACGATATATTTGCAGTGATGGACAAACGGAATATCAACAACATTCTACGTATCCTCAACGGATTCCACCCAAAAATCAAGTTCACTGTTGAAATGGAACTAAACAAAGCGATAGCTTTCCTCGACGTGAAAGTCCTTCGTGAAAATGACCACCTTACATTTGACTGGTATCAAAAAAATACAGCATCGGGCAGAATAATAAACTTCCGTTCCAATCAAGCCAGGCACATCATTTTAAACACTGCATCCAATCTCGTGCGTAAAGTTTTTACACTGAGTGACGTAAGATTCCACTCAGCAAATGAGAAAAAAGTCACTAAAATTCTCATCGATAATGGCTACCCTTCAGCCATAATTCGTGGTCTGCTTTTAAAGCACAGACAACAAATTCCCCGCGAGCAAAATAAAGATACAATTGATGGCTACTTTAAGAGCATGGTTTACGTGCCGGGTCTCACTGAGAACTTTAAAGAAGTCATTAGTAAAAAGGTAACCGACGTTCGTTTGGCCTTCAAATCGAATACAACCCTTGCACACCTTTATACAAAGCTTAAGACAAAACCAGATAAAGACAAACGGACAGATGTAATCTACAAGATCAATTGCAATGGCAAGTCGAACGAACCTTGCAACCTGTGCTACATCGGCACCACAAAACAATTCCTTCGCCAACGCATTTCAAATCACAGATCTGACATAAAATCAAATAATCCTGCTAAGACAGCCCTGGCAAGCCACAGCATTGAAAGCGGTCATTCTCCAGATTTTGATGGTGTCAAAGTTCTGCAGACGGAGAAACATGTATCCAAACGTTATACTCTGGAGACATTACACATAATAAACAACAACAACAACATGAATAGAAAACAAGACACACAAAATATTTCTGCTGTCTATTGCTCTCTCGTCTCATCTTCATAAACGTTATTTCAAAATAAGTTTCTTTGTAAAATAGACTAAACTTCATTTGAAGTGCTCTTCCTTTAATAAATGATTTAATAATCATTCAATGTTAAAATTTATTTAATAATATATAAATAGTGAGTGTACACATTATTGTTTAAATTGTTATGACACTGAATGTAACAAATAATGTATTATTTTTGTTTATTTTGTCGTAATAAAGTTCCCCTGAAGAAGGCAGCAACCCCTGCCGAAACGTCGGGAAAGCAAATGTAAACTAGTTGTTTCATTGCCAAAACTACAGTGACCAAAAAAGCCGACGGAAAGATTTATTAATCACTTTTCCACTCATCAATTCATATTCCTTTTCTCCATGCCTTCACAGGCTCAACCTCTGCCATTTTCAAATCACGAAAAAGTAAGCTAATCTCTTCCCTGAAAAAAGCTCCAAACCTAATGAAAACCTTGAAGATTTTTAAATCTGAAGATGCCAGTCATAGTGATATCGCATCTGTGGGGAAAAATGTATTCACTGCACTGTATGGAAGAGGCAGTAAGGAAACATCGCTGGACCACTTGAGATTCAATATTTTCTCAAGTGCGAGTGTTAAAATCAAGTCCGATCTTGCTTCTTTGCCACCTACAGAATCAGCAGCATAATTCCGGCATTTCATCAAGTTCATGCTTGGCTGGGAAATACTTAAGACCCTAGGGGTGGGGCTGGAAACGAAGTCCAAGAGGATTTGAGCCGGTGTTGCTTCCAGGACCCACGATCCCACCCACACTCATCGACATGATTTCCTGCAAGTATACGAAACAATGCGGTGTAGCCAGCGGCTGTCTAAAAACTGGACTGAAATGCTAAGCCGTCTGCAAAATCTTCTGCGGGAAAAGCTGCCAAACGTAGTTGATGTTGCAGATGACTCCGAAGACGAGGAAAACTACGACTTTGAGCTCACGACCATAACTGTTCCTAACGAAAATGAAACAGTGCAGAGACCAAACCTTCAATGTGATAACTGATAAGTCTAATGAAGAAAGTGCAACCGAAATGCCCTCACGCCCAAAACGGTTGAGAACAAGACCAATTTAATTGATTTTTGAAGTGGATTAGGCCTACAGGGGATATCACAAGATTAAAAAAAAGCGCACTTCATACTCTACCCCTTGGGTGGTGCGGAAAAGAGTTAGCGTGGGCTTACCGATGCGACGATGTTAATTTTTAGATCTTTCAGTTCTCGTTGGTAAAAGGATTTTTTTATTGTAAAAAAATTAATAAGCTACAAGGTCATAATCACAAAATTTAACCTTGTCCTAACTTTTTTTTTAATAAATAATTATAGAAAGAAGTGCGGAATAAGAAAAAATTAGCCTAGTTACTGTAACTAACTTTAACTTTCTGTAACTTTTGTATGTATCTGCTTAAAGAAAATACAATTTCTTTAAGACCATAATGAATATTATTAAAAATAATACAATTTCATTGCATACTATGCATACACAGAGGCCGAGATATTCTCAAAAAAAGAGAAAGATTTTCTTTGCGTCAGTTAACTGACGCGTCATTTTTAATTCATGAATAACTTGGCTCCCGTTTGTCGTAATGGATAAGTTTTTTTCTTTTAATTTAGAGAAGATCTATAGGACTACCAACAAAAAATTTGAAACTAAAAAGGTATCAAAATCAAGACAAAAAAAAAACCTTTTAATCAATTGTAACTTTTTGTCTATTTGCTGAAACAAATTAAATTTAACATAAGTTGATAGAAACTATTATTATAAACAATACAATTTTTTAATTTTTACTTTTTACTTTGTGACATACTGGGGCTGAGATATAAATTAAAACCTAAAATCATAAGATTGCGGTGTGCGGACTTCCCTATGTTCATTAATTTATTACTCGGCTTCCGTTATTAGTTAAGGGCAGATTTTATTTTTAATTGTAGAAAATTACAAAGACTTAAAAAAAAAAATAAAAACTTCATCGTTAAATGACTTTTTTTCTTAATAATTACGAAAGTGTTTTTTAAACAACAAGAAATTATTTTTACTAACTGTAACTTTTTTTTGTATTTGTTTAAACAAAAAATTTGTTTATAATATGGTAGCCAATGTTATTGTGAATAAAAGCATATATTATTTTTTTTCTGTCCGAGCCGAGATATTCACTAAAGACCAAAAAATGCCAAAAAACACATATTTACTAATAACTTTGGTAAAAAAAGTTGTGAGGTGGTGCAAATTTGGTTTAAAGCCTTTCACATAAGCCCCTTTTGATCCATGACAAAAAAAACAGACCATACCTCTGCGCGCAAGGTCAAATGACGCTTTGACTGAACTAATTACCAACATTTAGAAGTTAGTATGGAGCCACATTTTTGTTTCCTCGGCTAAAAAGCTAGCATTTTCTCTCTTGACAATATTTTGGTTTTAACAAGCGGTTGAGCCAAGCATTATGAAATTTAAAAATTATGCCAAATGATTTTTTGGCATTTTCGTTTTTATTTTGCATTCTTTAATGCCAGAATTGATTTCAATAAATGACTTAATCATAAATATATTAACTCTAGCTCTGAATTGTAAACTTTTAGTCCAGTCAATTTGTGCTCATAAGGGCACAAAATAGAGAAAAAAATACAACCCCAAATTTGCATAAGAAATGCATTTTTGTTTCAATCTTTAGATTCAAATATCTCAAAAATCGTGACGTGCTAGAGCAATTCCAAGGCCAGATTCAAACTCAGCGCATCAAAGACCATCAGAAAAGTATATATTTTTTCATGTTACAGACAAAAATTCAAATTTTGTCACACAAAGTTATTTCTTAGTGTTTTCGAGTGGATGTTCCAAAATAGCAAAAATACGTTAATTTTCGACTAGCGCTTGAGTCCAAATGGGTTGTCGCAGAAAAAACCTCAAATAGATATTTATTGGAAATTGTGTATGCTTTCTTTTAAGGTGGAAATTGGTTGTTTGGAAAAATTTTAACAACAAATTAAAGTCCTGGGTGTCAAATATGTAATAGAAAAAATTGGTTTTCTAACTTTTGTAATCTTCAAATTTTGTGAATCTCGAAGAAAATTGCTTCAAATGACGTTAAAATTTAAGTACCTATACATACCTTGCAATAGTTATAATATAAATTAAGAAAAATGTTTGTTTTCGTTAAGGACTGCCACAAAACAGCAAATAAAAATGATCTCCTTTTACATGGAATAACATCCCGAGCTGGCGAGGTCCTACTTTATTCCTTAAGTTGATTCTCAGCAATTGAACTTTTCTGAAATCATTTCTTCTTCTCTTCCCTCAATTTGCATTGAAGAATCCATTACTGTTCCCTTAATTATATATATTTATATTAACTTTAATATATTTTTCACTTTTGTTCACTTAACTTTCAATTTATTGTGGAGCTGAAGCTAACAAAACTTATCTTGCCTAAAAAAAAATTGAACAAAATGTATGAAAGTGACACCTAAATAGCTGTCACCGACAAACCATAGCAAAAAAGTGATAGTCAATTTGATAATCACCTTACGTGAAGCAAAATCATTAATTTTGATGATCAACAATCAACTATCGCCTTACGCGATTCCGCCCCTGCATTGCCAACTAAAATAAACTAAAATCCAAGGGCCCACCACAAAATACTCCTCTTAACATTCTGTCATGTTTCATGTTACTTTTATAGAATTCACCATCTATTACATCGAAGACATTCCAAGTGTAGCAGAGATTTGCGTGTCTAAACAACAAAACAATTGAATTTAAATTCCTGTATAACAGAGGTAATATATGCTGGCACTAGCATATCTCTATAGGTATGTGTGATAACCTATCACAGTTTCTGACAGAAAATTTCTATTCTTTCATGACAGCCAGACAACACCAACCGTAACCGAGCAGAGAATCGTGCCACATTCATTTGTTTAAAAATTATAAAATTAACATAGCAACAGGGTGGGCAGACAAAATTGATACTTAGTTACAGGGCGCATGGTTAAAAATCCAGAAGCCAAAAGTCCCTAATGAAATTTTGACCAACTTGGGTGGGTTAAAAGTCCATAAATGCATTATGGACTTTTAAACCATCCAAGTGAGCTAAAACTCCAGAAGACAGTGGGTCGTAAGTTCTTAAATTTTTTGAGGAAATGGGTCAAAATTCCATACTTTAGCCAAAAAACAATTTATTTCAAAATGTTCATAAAAAATTAATGAATATCAATTAAAAAAGAAACAAGAAAATTTACAGATTCATAATTAAAGCCAAGTACGCTGCTGATGCGAAACGAAAAATCCCATACAAAAATGACACAACGAAATCATAAACGAAAAATTTAGTTCTACTTTTCGTTCTGCAGTACGCTGTTCGATGAACGAAATTGAAAATTGTTGCATACTTTTTGGAAAAGTCTTCACTCTTTTTTCGCACACAATTAATTACCCAGGCTATTTATTGTGTGCGGAAAAATGACATTTGTGTGTATTTTGTTGTTTCTTTCACTACAGCGTGGCTGTCTGTGTTCTTTTTTTTGTCAGTTGCATTGGTTTTGAATTTTTGAATTGGTGTAACTGTCAATGAATATTTTTTCGCTGCGTTTTCGTAAGCATTTCGTTGTGTTGTTGGAGACCAACTAAAAATTTCGTTTCGCATCAGCAGCGTACTAGGCTTAAGGCTAATATTTAGTTGGTCTCCAACAAGACAACGAAGTGCTATGAAAACGCAGCGAAAAAATATTCATTGACAGTTACACCAATTCAAAAATTCAAAACAAACGCAACTGAAAAAAAAGAACACATACAGCCACGCTGTAATGAAAGAAACAACAAAAATACACACGAAAAACCACAAATGTCATTTTTCCGCCCACAATAAATGGCCTGGGTAATTAATTGTGTGCGAAAAAAGAGTGTAGACTTCTCCAAAAAGTATGCAACAATTTTCAATTTCGTTCATCGAACAGCGTACTGCAGAACGAAAAGTAAAACTAAATTTTTCGTTTATGATTTCGTTGTGTCATTTTTGTATGGGATTTTTCGTTTCGCATCAGCAGCGTACTAGGCTTAAAGGTTCAAAAACATTTACAAAAAAACTTTTGTGCTTTTTGTCACAATTTGCCTGAAAAATGGACATAACACTTCATTTTTGTTGAGTTTGGCCGTACTTTCAGCGTTCCTCCATTAGGCGAGTGGAAGCAATTGATAATTTTTTGTATCGCACATTCAGAACACGTAAGTTCTTACAAAGTTTTCGCTGATTTAGTTACATCAGATTTTTTTTTTGTATAAGGTTTGAGAAAATTGAAAAATATGATTTAAAAAAAATCACTTGATATTACTATAAAACAATATTGAGTTTTGAGAAAATGACATTACTATGTTTTTTGGGAAATTTGAAACTCTAATACACAAATAGCATTGTCAATTTTGAGAAGCTTTGTTTATATATGTAAATTTTTTATACTTAGAATATGGAGTTGCCAAACTCAACGTACTTAGTTTTACAAAGCCGGGTTTTGGCTATATGTTAGCTCATGTCTTTTAGAATTTGAATAATACAGTGCCAGATGAGTTTGTAAAAAGAGCTTGACATTTTAAAAGTATGTAGGTATAATAAGAAATTCTTTTCTTTTTTTCTAAAATTTTAAATACCTACTTGTCAAACCTTGCAAACCTACTCCACTTAATCAGAAGAATTTCTTTTTAAATTTTCTTCTATTATTATAAAAAGCCTGAGCGCAGGAATTTGTTATTCTAAGGGCCAGTTTTTCAGTTCAGGCTTTACTCTGAGGTGAAATCAGAGTTAGCAAATCCTGAAAATAAATTAACCCTGAGTTAACTCAGGAACAGTTTTTCAGTTGAGGATTAACTTTATCTTTCAGCTGTCAAAATTCTGAGGCCAACGATGTGCGACACTATGGATATCACCCTTCTACGAATTTTACGCATATGAATAGACATGGCACCACAGCGAATTGCACTGGCAATAACTTTCAATATGGAAATCGAGATGGCGCCACAGCTAAAAAGACCCTCAATTTGGTGCCTGAGTTAACTCACCAAATTAGACGAGTTAACTCGGAGTTAACCTTCGATTTCAATTGACTGAAAAACACGTTTTTGGAGTTAATTCCGGTTTAACCCCGGTACTAGGATGATCTCGCACTGAAAAACTGGCCCTTCGAATGATAAAATTCATAGTATCTCCTATGCTGTGATTTGTATACATATTAGTCGGTAAACATCGATAAAAAATTGCGTCTTAGAAGGGTACGATAGTCACCTAACTCATGAGCCCAACTATCGTACTTGGGTTAAACGCAATATGGAGTTGAGCTCACTTCAACTTTTAACTGGTATATTTATCATCAAACTAATAAAGTAGCAGACCCGGGAAATCTTGGCTTAACCCCAGTTGGTAGCCCTGATCGGCGTGGGGCCATTTAGCTCGTTGATTCTGTCGTTTATATGGCAAGCTTAAGCTTTCAAATTGGTCGATTTGAGGGCTATTTGTGCATAACGGATCTTTTCACTGAACTTGGTCAGCAGCCAAGGAACAAATACTCATTGCACCACGCTGCGCAATAAATTTAGAAATACAGACATCGTGCAGCTCTTGAGTTTGTCTGCTTCCATAAGAATCTGAAAAAGCTGCACGTGTGTTTTAGCCATTAAGGTAAGGCTCAACTTGGAGATGTGAGATACATCGTTTCTTTTATCAAAAAGTATTAAATAATTTCGTGAAATGGAAAATCAAGAAAATGGAAACGTGAAGTTCTCTTTTGGCTGCCAAGAATACATTAAGATAAAACGTACTAAAAAACATTTTTTGATAAAATTTTATTAAATGATGTTTTATGCTTCGTTCGTTCTTGCCCAGGGGGGGGATTGTACCCATTGCCTTTATATCCGCGCCTGGCTGTAAGAAGTTTGGGAAGGTTTTAGCAGGCAAAATTATAGCTCTAAAAATCATCTTAGGACTATATTTAAGTACACATTTCAGATCTAATTGTGATGGATGATAAACTAATAATTTATATTTTCAATGTGTGTCCACGTCAAAAACCTTAAACTTGAAGCACATGAGCAAGTTCCTGCGATCCCTTCGTCGTGCCTTTTACTATAATTCAGTCACGGAAACAAAACGTCCAAGTACGTATGGATATTATTTCCATTTGCAAAAATGATAAAGCGTACATTGGTTCAAAGTGGACAGGCAACATGACAGCTTATTGTGGGTGAATTTCAATATATATCTAGTAACAGTAAGTATGTAAAGTTTTGGTGTGGTGGAACACAGAAGGGTATTTAAAAATGTCTAAAAGTGATTTCTTCACTCAGCTCGCTCAGTGTTTGATAGACAACAAGATTGTGCTTGTACTGTGCGGTTTAATAGCTAGACACTGATGAGATGGGTCTTTTTGTGCACAGAGCCATTTTGAGTTGTTTCCTTTTTTAACTTTAAACAAAAAACAATCAAATCAAATTTATTCATAAATAGAGTTGCGGGTATTACAAATGTGATAGGAAAATCACTTTTATGTCAGAAACTTGCCCGACATTTCTAGCAAGAGAATGTATGTACTTGAAAGGGTGTGGGCTGAAATCACAGTCCATGCGGCTACAATCGCAACAACATATTAAAGTGACCGTGCATGGTAATATATAAAAGCCTTATATACTGCCTACAACAAGAAACACAAGTCCATCTCTAGGAGACTTTGAAATATACATGGTTCCTCAGGATCATGATTCATATTTCAGGATATATTGGTCTCATGCATCACTTTCAAAATGAAAATTGTACATCAAGACCAGACATATTATTATTTCTTACTTAGCCTGTCACTGTCACCTCTCGTGCAAGCAAGCAAGCTGTTCAAAGCTTAGAGCCCATCAGACTTCAGACATCATCAGCGTTAAGAGTGAAGGCCAAAACATAATCTAAAGCGGTTTGTTGTGTAGACTTCACCGATATCCTTGTTAGAATGTAAATTTGTGTGTTACATGTGACAACATACACTAAGCGTCACAATGTGTGTTAAATTCATTTGTACGCAGTACTTTGGAACAAACCAAAATGTTTAGGGAAGGAGAAAACTTGACAACGGCACCGATGATGATGATGATGATGCTGTCCTATAGTGTTCTATGAATATTATGTTTCGTGCAATAACGCCCGGTGATTCTTTGCCTTACACTTTCAAAAACAACAGCAGACTTTGTGTGTATAAGCTTTTTCTATTGTGTAGTCAAAGAAGGGTAAAATCTGTTGTTGTTAGAGAGAGATGCAGGAGGGCAAAAGGAATAGGATTTGGCGATGCGGTTTCATGTACAGACAACAAATTTTGACATTTATTGTCTTGGGTTAAATTGAAATTTATATTAGAAGAAGTGTCTGTCGGTTCCGGCTGGAGTAAAGTATGTTTTGCAGGGTATTCCTTAAAATCTAGCACCTACAAACAAAAGCAGTATAATGACGTTTTGCACCATTGCATGGTGTTGGTTAAATTATAAATGTCTGTAGAAAGATCTCATATATTTGACAGCTATTTAGATACCTACATGATGTTTATGAGTTTCCTGTGGGTAAGAGGGAGCTAAAATTATACAGCACAGAACATTGGATAGTGGTAGTATAGTTTATAGTTGTTGTAGGTGTATGTGGACTTATATTATATTTGCTTGTAGCAGTTAAGTCATTTTTCTGAGACATCATGTTACTAGTTTAGAAAAAAGTATATCAAGTCAATATATTGAAAGACATAAGGTTCCAACGAAACTATAAATGCGCACAAGCATACGTGTTAATTATTAAAAAACATTTATTTAAATTTAGTTTATTTAGGTCTTAGTCGGCAGCAAAAGAGGGAGGGGGAGAAGTGTTCCCATTAAGGCACTTCTCCTGTATCCAGGTGGCAGCGGGAGAATTCCCCAGATTGAATCAACGGTGGCGTCTACAGTTCTTGTTAGGTTGAACTACTTGGTGAATACTTTATATGTGCTACTACGACACATTCGTAGCTAGGGTTCCCAACCGTCCTCCTTTTGGGAGGACAGTCCTCTTTTTTGATAATTTGTCCTCCCGTCCTCCCTTCACTAACAAATGTCCTCCTTTTAAAAAATAAGGAAACTTTAGGTACAGCTTCATGCAATAACTTTTAGTAAAAGGACTGAACGCACTCATCTCTGAAGTCATGAAATCTCAACATTTTAGTTTTAACGTAAAACAAGATGAAAATTTTTCATAATACAAAATAATTAATGAGGGGTATAGTTTCAAAACACTTCTTTTTCAGGTTTTTTTTTCAAAAATGAGTTAAGTATGAAAAATTGATCTTTAGAAGGCCCATTATGTACGTGTTTACCTAAAATTTATACAAACTAATAATTATTTCCTATATTTCTTGGTATCTGAAATTTTTGTTTCAAAACTACAGTATTCCATTCGGCGTTTAATCCAAAACTTCTTATACTTTTCAATTACGGCTATTAACGATCTCGTCGTTTTACTCCTAGTCCTCAAAAGTGGAAAAGAAAAGTTTTTTTAATTATACCCCTCAAACGTCAATGCATCCAATACGTGTAAACAAAAATGCCTGTTTCTTATACAAGACTTACAACTTACGTTGTCAAAATTTTCATCACTGTTAAGTTCAAGCATGGTGACGGTTAGCCAGTTTATATTTCAGAGCGCTCAGTAGTTTTCCAACGTCATTACGATAGGGGAGTGTCAAAGTTAATTGAACAAGTGAATCCAAAAAATGTTTGTCTCAGTTTTCGGCAGTAAAAGTGAGAAATCGTGTTTATATTTTTTAGAATAAAATTTTGATTAATTAATTGGAATAGGTTTTTTAAGGTATGAAATGCCATGTTTTTATTTATTATTTATTTTTGTATGCTTAAATGAACTGTTAAAATTATTATACTTCTTATTGTTTTATTTGTCTTTAAAAAAAAGTGTCCTCCTTTGGTTTCAATGAAAGTTGGGAACCCCTTTTCGTAGCACAGGCCTGTAAGGAGCGGTTTATTTATTAAGTAACTTCCCCACCACTCAAAAAATTACTGGTTTTAATTAGGCAGCCGAACAACTAGTGGACAACCTGGATAGCCTAAAGGCTGATGTAACAGCCATCCAGGAAGTGCGATGGGATGGAGAGGGCATCCATCATCGTTTCCTGTAATCCCGACTGGGACAAAGAGCTTCAACACGTAACGTTTTCATCCTTCACGGTCTGGTGCAAGGTATTTTAACTGTGGCCACTTCTTCCTCTGGGATTCTGCTTCTGATTTCCATGTTGTTCTTGGTCTTCCAACCCGTCGTGCACCCTAAGGATTCCATTCAAAGGACTGCTTTGCTATTTGATTGTTTGGTTTCCTCAGTGGTGTGACCATTTACGCTTTCTTATGTCGACGTCCAACCACTCTTGACTTGTCCTGCGCCACAATTCCTCGTTTGATATTACATTTTTGTGGCCAGCGAATTTTTAGGATGTGGCGATTGGCGAAGACAGCGATTCACAAAAACCTGCAATTACCTCGAAATGGTAGACGTGACTTTTCAGGTTTCACAAACATATAACAGCACGGATTTGACATTGGATTCGAGGAATCTCAACTAAATGCGTATGGAGATTTGATTGGATTTACAAATTGGGGACAGAATACAGATGGCAGCATGAGCTTTATTTATTCTACTTTTAACGTCCAGATCCATACCGCCATTTACAGAAACAATACTGCCAAGGTATTTAAACTGTTCGACTCCTTCCACTGGCGTCTCTTGTAGAATAATACGCTGCTATGTAGAGCGGCCTGTGAGCAATATTTTTGTCGTTTTGCTGTTTATTCTTAGACCACTCGACGCTCCCTTCACTTGCAGTGTTTGACACATCCCGTTCAGCCCACTAATGTTAAGCTGCTAGGAGCAGGAAGACAAGTAGGAAGTCTAAGGCTTCAGAAATGTAAGCAAGCGCTTAGTCACAATCACAATCTGCATCAACACAAAATTCAAAAACATCATGTTGATCTGTGCCCATGCCCCAACGGAAGAAAAAGATGACTCAACCAAGGAATAATTCTACGGTCTCCTCGAGAGTACTAATGATAGGTGCCCCAAGTACGACGTCAAGATTATTCTTGGCGACTGCAACGCCAAGATCGGAAAGGAGAGCATCTTTCGTTCGATATCCGGAGGACACAGCCTGCAAAACACTTCCGGTAACGGAGTCAGGTTGATAGATTTGGCAGTGTGTGGGGCGAAGCATGTAGCATGTACTCGATTTTTACGCCTCAATATACACAAAGGGGCCTGCCGGTCTTCGGATCAACCAGATTGATCACGTTGCGATAGATGCCAAACATGCTTCCAGTATCCGAACGTTCCGAGACGCCAACATAGACTCGGATCACTACTTGGTGGAAGCTCAAGTACGAATGCGGATATCCATTACGCCTCAACGACGAGCGGATGCTATGAAAAGGTTTAACGTTGCAAAGTTAAAATCGCAGGAGATCGCCAGAACTTTTGCAGACCACGTCTATCTAAATCTCTCAGCAAGCCCACCACCAGCATCATCTGCAGAGAACCAGTGGAAAATACTGCCAAAATGCCATCAGGAATGCAGCCACTGGATGTTCTATAGGTTTTTACTAGGCCATCATAACGAAACGTCTGGTTCGATGAAGAATGCAGTTTGGTGCATGCACCAAAGAATGAAGCCTACCAATCAATACTGCAAACTAGGCCCAGGGCTGCTTAAAGTGCAACCCGGGAGCTGTACGGGCAAAAAAGAAAGTACAAAAACCAACTTCTCAGGAGGAAAAAGAGAGAGCATGCGAAGTGGGCAGTCGAGTCTATTGAGGACTGTGGTGGCAGGGGGGATGTTTGTAAGTTCTTGGAAGGGTGAAGCAATCTTCCTAAGGCTACAGGGCTTGAACGGAAGCCTGCCGAGGTGAGGTGTGGTTAGGGATAGCCAAGCTTAAAGCGTACGCTGGCTGCTAGTGCGGATGGCTGCCAGCCGAGCTATTCAAAGCAAAGGGTGGAGATGACTGGGTAGGGAGTATAAAGCAACTTATCTCCAAAATTTGGACGGATGAAAGTATGCCCGATGAATGGAACATCGGTATAGTGGGTCCCATCCACAAGAAAGGAGATGCTCTGACCTATACCAACTGCAGAGGTATAAGTCTCCTCAACGTCTCATACCAAATCCTGTCATCTGTACTGTGTAATCCCTTAAAAGCGTTTGTCAACGATCTGATCGGCCCCTATCAGTGTGGTTTTAGGCCCGGAAAATCAGCCGTGGATCAAATGTTCAGACTCTGACACATTTTGGAAAAAACCCAGGAGTTGCAAATCGCTACACACCACCTCTTTATCGACTTCAAAGTCGCATATGATAGAGTAGGTAGAGAAAAACTATACAGATCCATGATGCATCGCGGCATCCCTGTCAAACTCGTCCGCTTTTGCAGGATGACTATTGAGCAATCTCGCTGCTCCTTTAAAGTTAGTAAAAACACCACCAAACCCTTTTATGTCGAGAAAGGTTTGAGGAAAGGCGACGCGCTATCATGCACTGTTTAACATCGTTCTTAAAAAAATTGTACGCAACTCGCAGGCAAGTCAATAACAGAGGTACAATTTTTCAAAGGCTTGTTCAACGACTTGCTTATGCAGATGATATTGACATCATTTGGAAAACGAGGCATGCTGTTACTGGCGCGTTTGCAAGGATTGAATTAGAGGCAGTGAAAATGAGTTTGGTTGTTAATGACGACAAGACGAAAAATATGCTATCATCGAGAAAGGAATCTCAATATCGTCGACTCGGGCAAAACGTAACGATGGATAGGTTCGAAGACGTCAAGGACTTTGTCTACCTGGGCACCACTATTCCATCGGAAAATAAAATCATCGCCGAGATCAAACGATGAATTACTCTTGCCAACTGTTGTTTCTTTGGTCTATGAAGGAATTTGAGTAGTAAAGTTCTCTCGCAAAGAACCAAGAAGACCTTATATGAGACCCTAATCATCCCGGACCTGCTGTATGAAGCAGAAGCACGGACCCTGTCAAAAAAGAATGAGAATCTGCTTGGGTAAGTTGAAGGGAAAATTATTCGGAGCGCCCAGTTTTTGTGGACGGAATATAGAAGAGAAGATTTAACAACGAGCCTTACGGGCGTAAGTGATGTCAAACTGGTCAAAAGGCTGAAAATACGGTGCGCGGTGACTGAGATGGGTGGGGCACTCGGAGGGTATGGACACTGACACTGACGCACCAGCCCGAAGAATCTTCGAGTCTACCCCGGATCCTCTGCCCAGCAGAGGAAGACCTCACCTTAGGTGGCGAACAAAAGTGGAGAATGACCTCAACAAACTTGGAGTGCGTAACTGGAGGCAGCTAGCTGGGTACCGAGCTGGTTGGAGGGGCTTATTGCTTGAGGATGTAGTCCACCCTGAACTTTGAGCCTCATCTAAAGTAAAGTAAGTAAGTTTAGTTCCGCGTATACATAAAGCAGCGTCCACATTATACCCTAATCTTAAACATTCGACTTTTTAACGAGAGGATATGCTCGATCACCCTTGAAATTCAAAATACCAAACTAAAAATCCTTCAAATATATGCACCAACAAAAAAAGCAACAGACGATGAACTTGAAAATTTTTACAAAAAACTAGACTATGCCTACCAGGAAACAAAAACCGAATTGATGTTCGTCATAGGTGACTTTAATGCTAAGATGGGAACACAAGAAGAAGGAGAGGAGCACATCTTTGGAAAATTTGGATACGGGGTACGAAACAACAGAGGAGAGCGACTTTTAGCATGGCTACAAGAAATGAATATGACCTTCGGTAACTCTTTTTTTAAGAAAAAAGACACAAAAAAATGGACATGGATATCGCCAGACGGAAAAACAAAAAATGAATATGACTTAATATTAACAAACAGAATAACTACAATATCAGACATCTCAGTTATAAACGATTTCAAGTTCGACAGCGATCATCGATTAGTGAGAGCAAAAATAAAAATTGACGACAAAACCTTAAAAAGAAATAAACAAAAACTATTTATACCAAAAAATATCTGTGATGATCATTTACAATCCTACAACGAATGTCTTTTGAGCAGGATAACAGAACACATTAATTTTAATGACAGTAATGAGAACATCCAAACAATTTATAACAAATTTGAACAAATCATAAAGACTACAGCCAAAGACACAATAATGAAACCAAGATCCTACAGAAACGACAAAATTTCACCTGACACAAAAGCTCTCATAAGTCTTAGAGAGACCCTAAGAAATAAAACAAACCTAACAGAAACAGAGAAACTGCAACTTAAAAATCTAAGAAAAACAATTAAGACGAAAACTAGAAATGACATTGAGAATTATAATGAAACAGCAATCAAAGACATACTTAAAAACACAAAATCCATAGAAAAGACGAAATCATATTTGAATAACGAAAAAGAATGGATAATTTCAATGAAAAACAAAACCAAAATAAGAAATGAAAGAAAAGATATTAACGAAGCAGCCACATGTTTTTTTGAATCTTCAAACTATGAAAGCGACAACAACTATCTCAACTCTCTTCCAGACAACCGAATAACTTCACAGACAAATTTACTTATTTTTACCGAAACTGACGTCGAAACATCTATTGACAGTATGAAAAATGACAAGTGTGCTGGAAGCGACGGGATTGAAGCTGAAATACTTAAATATGGGAAGAGTGCTATCACACCAGTATTGACAAAAATATTTAATATGATTCTGACAACACAAAGAATACCTACACAATGGCAACAGAGCACCATAATATTATTACATACAAAAGGAAACAAAGATGACATCAACAATTACAGACCAATCAGCCTGATATCGACAATATACAAACTATTTTCAAAGACTCTATATAAAATAACGAAAACAACACTCAATGACGTACAACCCAGAGAGCAAGCTGGCTTCAGAGAAGGCTTTTCGACTTCTGATCATCTACAGACGATTAATCAACTTATAGAAAAGCACAACGAATATAAAAAACCACTTTATCTTCTGTTTATAGACTTCACAAAGGCTTTTGACACAGTGGAACACAACTGTATCTGGACAGCACTAAGTAACCTTAATATTCATCCAGACTTTATAAGGACAATGAAAAGCATTTATAAAGACAATACAGCTAAAATTAAAACAGATAAAATTGGAAGGCGGTTTCACATAAAAAGAGGAGTTCGACAAGGAGATCCACTATCACCACCACTTTTCTCTGCAGTATTAGAAGACGTTTTTAGAAAATTGAATTGGGACAGAAAATATGGACTTAATATATGGGGACAAAAGCTTAACAACTTACGATTTGCAGATGACGTGGTCCTTCTCTCGGACTCTCCAGATGACATTTAATCAATGATAAACGAACTTGCTTTCGCTTGTAAAGACTATGGACTATGTCTAAACTTGACGAAAACAAAAATAATGACAAACCACATAAAAAAGGATATATATCTGAATGACAACAAAATAGAATATGTGGAAGATTACATATATTTGGGCCAACTCAAATCATTCTTAAATCAGGACGAAAAAGAGATTAATCGACGAATAAGCAATAGCTGGAAGCAATATTGGAATATAAAACAAATATTGGACTCGAAGTTAAGTGATGGTATGAGGAAACACATATTGGACTCCACAGTTTTACCAGTAATGACGTACGGGCTCGAAACTTTAGGACTGACATCAAACCTATGTACATGAAAAATTGAGGATTTGTCAAACAAAAATCGAAAGAAAATTGCTTAAGCCCGTATGACACTACATTTTTTTTCTCATATTTAATTCACTGAAAATTAAATCAAAGCACGACGTACAATTTCTTATATAAACTTTGATAGGTATGAGTGGGTACACACTATATCCATAAATGTAAAAATGTCACAAAAAATCTATAAAAAATGTGATTTTAAAATTAAATTTGTCAAGTTCTGGCAGCTTTTCTTGATATTTCAGAATTAAAAATGAAAAATTGTTTCAAGGTACACTCAGTTACAAAAGTAGATATACACTGGACGCTAGAGAGCACTAGATTATGGTGTATATTTTCTTTTGGGACACATTGTAAATGTGAAATTTAATTTAGAGAAATGCTATCCCTTTCTTAAAAACACTTTTTATCCCTTTTTTGCTCAGCTGACACTTTGATAGATTAAATGAGAAATACAATGAAGAAAAAATGTAGTGTCATACGGGCTTTAATATAAGACAAGTACAGAGAATAAGAAATGAAGACATAAGAAAAAGAACAAAAATAATCGACGTTGTACAAAGAACAAAGCTTTTAAAATGGAGCTGGGCTGGACACATATCACGAATAGAGGACCAAGGATGGACAAAGCTAGTGACGAAATGGATACCCTTAAATGATAAAAGACCACAAGGACGACCAAAAAAGAGATGGGCAGACGACATAAGACAATTCAATCAAAATTGGTATAATGACGCAAAAAACCGAGAAATATGGGCAGCAATGGGGGAGGCTTATGCCGGATAGGAATTTTTATCGATGTAATATAGTGAATTTAAAGATTGTATAACTTTGCATAACAAAAAAAAAATTAAGAAAAAAACATGTATGATAAATTTTATTTTTATATTATGTAAATTAATAGGTTAATAAAGCTTATAATAATAATAATAACATTATACCCTCGGAATTCTATAGATATGGAACGGAAGAACTAATTAAACAATTGTCAAGGGTATTCAACCAAATTCTGGGACATGGGGTTATTCCTCAAAAATTCAAAGATGCCCTGATCTTTCCGATTTACAAAAAAGGCAACATGGAGGATCCGTCAAATTATAGAGGCATCCCCTTTTTGAACTCATCTTATAAAATTGTTACCAACATACTACTTAAAAGATTGAACATTTGGATTGATTCAAATAAGCTAGTTAGTGAGTTTCAAGCTGGATTCATTACAGGTTACTCTACAATAGACCATTGATCAAATTTCAACTATGTTTCGGCTAAGAGGTAAGCTTCTTACTTTGAATTTTATACCGCATCGTGAAGAATTACCAATACTTTGCAACATGTGCAATATGGCAGAGCGTGAAGATATTTTACATTTTGTGGGAAGATGCCCGGTATTAAGGGAAACCAGAAGATACATATTGGGTAGCGACTTTCTCACTGATGAAGAAACCCTTAACCTTTTAAATGAAGCAAACGTATCTAAAATAAATGCACTGACTGACGAAATAAAATGGATACCTGTCAATTGTGTGGACCAACACCCTCCAGACTAAAAAATTAGTGTTCTATTGAACAACTTTGTTGAAAGCTCTTCAGAACAATCCAAATTATTCTGAAAATCAATATCCTCAAAAAGCAAAATAAATCCTAAATACCTAGATACCAATTATATGAACCCGAGGTATATTTTTGTATAGGCACATAGTTTCGTGGGCTTTTTTTAAACAATTTATTTTTCATAGACTCAAGCAGGTATGATGAAAGCTGTTGCATTTTCATGGTCAAAGCCATGAAACATGAATTCTTTCAACTTTGACTTTTATATTGAAAATTCGAAACAATCTCACTTTTACTTTTACCTTTACCCCCTTCCCCCCTGCCTGAAAATCAAATTGCATGAACTATTGGTTTTTTTTCGATCTCGTATCTGGTAAACTTTTCCCCACCATCTTTATTTCAAGCACTTGCTCATTGAAATAGTCAAGATGTAATGGCAGTACAACGATAAATCGTTACGTTACCAAATCGGCCTCTGGTAAAGTTAATTTAAAAAGGGTAGTAAATTATTTTAAATGCAAAAAAAAATATTAACGCCGTAAGTACTCTCTTAGGGTGAAAATTCAAATCTTTGTTTGAGCAAGGTAATCCCCTTATTTATGCAATCTACGAATCTACCTTTACCTATAGGTACCTACTTGAAAAATTCAGACGATTTTCCTTCATTTGGATAAGGACAATGGCGAGCAATTTCTTTGCGATGCAATGTCAAACTATTAATGATTTCTTCAGATCTTTCTAGCTCCTAGCATTTAATGAGCCCTCATAAAATTATTTAAGGTAAAAGGAGCGGGAGCCCTTGTAGATTTTCTATATCCCCATACCCCATCATTATTATAATCATCGTCGTCGTTCGTCGCTCTTGGTTGGTCGCAGTTATATGTATGTATAGAGTCGTCATCGTCACTTTTATCCTATAGCCTAATGAATACCAGCGCTTAGGAGTCTCTCATCGAATTTAATTGAGTACTTAGGTGAAATTAAAATCGTGAACTTGTGTAAATACCTACTTAGAAGAAATCAATAAAAATCGGAGAAGTAAAGTAACTGCTCTTCCCATTTGCCGAGAAATAATGTCATCAGAAGCAAAAGGAGGACTTAAAGATATTCCAAAAATATAAACTTAAAACCTTTTTTTTATTAAGCTCGCTAGCTGTTTAAAAAGTCAAACAAATATGAAAACGTACATATTACACAAACATGTTAAAATACAAACAAATGAATATGAAATGCCAAGAGCCTTATTAGTCCAGTAAATTGAGAGGTTTTACCCTACAAATGGGCGGGTAGTTCTAGATTTTTGATAAATGTTATATCGTGCCCTGATTGCAAGAACTAGGTAACTCAATTTTCTATTTTTATAATATATCGGCAAAAACGGTATTTTTTTGTACAGTTTTAAAGATTTTTTGTTCAATCTTTTTATACCATTGACAAATATAGGATATTTGTCAAGTTTCAGGAACATACAAATTGAACCTTCCTAGTTCTTGCAATCAGGTGACAATATGGTATGGTTGGTAGATGAAAATTCCAAAACTCAACAAACACACCCCATCCACCCCATCCAAAATCCTGGCAAAACTACAAAAAACCGGTGTTTATTTAAGATGTTTGCTTATAACTTCTTTCCGGTATATATTTACGGAAAAAAAAGTGATACAAGTTTGTAGACAATAAAATTTCCTACAGATATGATACACAAAATATTTTTGTACCCACTACAAACGGCGGCGCTATGAGGCTCCCAAAAAAGGCTTAAATTTCGTATTTTGTAGGATTTTCAGTTTCTTCCCTCTTTACAGCACAATAACTCCTTAACCGTCAAGTTTAGTGCAAAATTTTCACAATCAATCTTGTAGATAATTTAATTGGCTACCAATTTCATGTTACTACAGCCAACGCTCTCAAAGTCGCACGCCCCCTAAACCGAATTTCCCTCTAACAAAAATTTTGTCACCATATTTGTTGTAATATTATTTGTGGCCAGCGAATCTTTAGGATGTGGCGTGGATGTGGATATTCCTAGGTGTCTTGGAATATCCAAGAGTCTCTACGTATCGTTCGCTTGGGTACAATTTCGGATCCAGCCTCCATAAAAACACTTTTAATTTCACCCCACCTCTCATCAATTGTTGAATGCTGGATTCCATTTAATGACGAGGCTCTGTCGTTAAGGGTGGTGACATAGTTTCGACATATGTTGGGGTCATTTAAAGCATTAGTAATGAATTTTGAGCTCCTTGCTGCATCCTGCGCAGGTTTTTGTACGGCAGCGGTTCGTAATTTGAGACTCATCAGAACCAAATGGTGGTCGCTTCCCACATCGGCATTTCTTATACTCCGGACATCACACATAGACTTCCTCCATCGCTGCTGAATCATGATATGATCAATTTGACCATCTGGATGCACCCAGGTAATTTTGCTGCACGTCTTGTGCTTAAATACAGTCCCACTTATCACAAGACGATTCGCGTTACAAAAGTCGACAAGTAAGTCACCATTTTCATTCCGTGACTCCAAGCCATTTCTTCCGATGACGCGTTCCAGTCCGTAATTGTCTGAACCGACTTAGGCATTAAGGTCTCCCATAACGACTATGATGTCGGCTCTCGGAACACTACTGTAAACCGAGTTAAGATGAGTGTAGAACGCGGTTTTGTCTTCCTCGTTCGCTTCATTTGAGGAGGCGTAGCACTGAATAATATTGACGTTACGAATTTTTGAACGAAACCTTGCTGTCATTAATCTCTCAGAAATGGGCCTCTACTACGCCTCGCTTCTTCGTTCAACATAATTCCGACACCATGCAGTCTTTGGCTACCTCTCTTTCATCTTCCCCGGAATACAGCATTCTCGTCTGTCCAGTGTCTGTATTTAGCTCTTCCTCTCCACTTAGTTTCGCTTATGCCCAGAATACTGATCTTTAGGCGAAGCATTTCACGCTCAACCTGCTCGTATCTACCATCGCTGTACAAGGATCGAATGTTCCATGCTCCGATTTTTTTACGTATGCGGTAGCCAAAAGTAACATTTGCGCTTCTCGAAAGACTTCTTTTATTTGTCAACGATTCATTTATTATTATGGCGTCTTGATTGACGCTCGTACATGAAAGATGCCGCACCCCCAAATCCGATGTGCAGTTTACTGCAACCGAAGCTACAGAAGGATTTTCTATAAAAAGACTACCTCTTGGGGACTCATATCCATTTGCTGTCATAATTCATGTATTTGCACATATTCTTCCACCATGGTGTTTTCCGAGATATGAATAATAACATACATAAGCTCAGATTTGACAGGCACACCCGCCTTTTGTATGGTCAAACACATAACTGCTCGAGGCCGCCCACTATGGGAAAACAGACGCCTTTTGTAGCCGCCCAATATGGGTTACAGACACTACCTGCTGCTGCCCTTGGCCTGTTAACAAACAAATTTTTTGTTTTCTCTTCGGAATATGGCAGCACAAATAGCGCAGAAAACACCACAATTTTAATTTTTCACAAAATTGCAAAATTTAAAAAATTTTCATCCATTAAATTTGCAAATTTTTTAAAAATATTTAAGGCCTAGGTTAGGTAGTACAAGTTGAGCACAATACAGCACATTTTTTTTTTTTGAAAATCGCGAATGGCGGTGCTAACTTCACGCTTCACAAAACTGTTCTTTGGTTGTAAAAGTTACAAATATGCGAATTTTGTTGTTTTCTCTTCGGAATATGGCAGCACAAATAGCACAGAAAACAGCACAACTTTAATTTTTCACAAAATTGCAAAATTTGAAAAATTTTCATTCGTGTAATTTGCAAATTTCTTAAAAATATTTACGGCCTAGGCAATACAAGTTGAGCACAATACAGCACATTTTTTTTTTTGAAAATCGTGCATGGCGGTGCTACGCTTGCTCATGCTTCGCAAAACTGTGTTTTGGCCGTAAAATCTTCATTTATGTGATTTTTTTCTCTTTTGAATATGGCTGCACAAATTGAGCACAAATTTCACTTTTTAGAAATTACGAAATTTCATTCGTAAAATTTGCAAGTTTGCGATATTTTTTTAATATTTACGGCACAAGGCAGTACAAGTTGAGCACAATGCAGCACAACTTTTTATTTTTGAAAATTGAAAATGGCGCTGCTAACTTCACGCTACAGCCCTACGCAAAGTTAAGTTTTGGCCATAATAGATGCAACTATGCGAAATTTTGTTTTTTTATTTTTGGTTCTTAGTAGCATTAAATTTTGAAATTTCGCAAAAATTTCATTCGTAATATTTGCAAATTTGCGAATTTTTCAAAAATATTTACGGCACAAGCCAGCACAAGTTGAGCACAATACAGCACATTTTTTTTTGAAAATCGAAAATGGCGGTGCTAATTTCACGCTAAAAAAAGGGTACCCTCTAAAAACCAAACCCTTAGTACGATTTTTTTTTAAATACGGCACATAGCAGTACAAGTTAAGCACATTTCAACACAGCCTGTTTTTTTTTTTTGAAAATCCAAAATAACGGTGCTAACTTCACGCGCATAACTCCATCCAGGATTATTTTATAGCTGGCTTATTGGATTTTTGTGTATGGCTTTGGGATTTTCTGTCCTTAAGCTGACAGCTAGACTTCTAAAGTTTGGTAGGTAATAAGAATCCCCAAAAATGTTGAATAAGGGCGTGGAATAGGCTAAAACGATATTTAACCGTCACTTGTTTTGATTGTCAATTTTGATTATCAACCTTTCTTTGTTCTGCGTAAGGTGATCGCTAAAAATACCTATAATTTATAGGTATGTTAAAAACAACAACAGGGAGTTTCAAAATGCTTGGTAGGTATATGCCGCATTAGGATAAGTAACCGTCAACCGTCACCCTCAAGCTCAACGGACGTGTAATTGCTACTACATAAAATATTACTATTACTAAACGTTAATAATGTTCATAAACTACCTTCTTCATTTCTATATTAAACTGAATAAATTTGTCTCAGAATCATTTAACGTTCCGCCCCCGATTTGTCTAAGAATAGAGAATCACATTGTAATATCACATTAGTTCTGGAAAAACCACTTTCAAAATGAGCAGCCACAAAAATGTGAACATCTAACAGCCTTCTTTAGCTCTATTCAGAAAACGAAACAGCAATCAATCATATGACTGTCAATACTTTGTCAAATAAAAGGTCCTACATCATCAGAACATTTTTTCCAAAACGACATCCGATTGTTTTCACCAATCACTTGGAAAAATGTACTGCCAATGAATGAGTGGTTGAAAGATAAAAATAGGTGAAGAAAAAACAACGCACAACGCACATATTGAATCCTTTACCGAGTGTAATTTCTCTTGGTGTCGAATGAGTTCACAAGAATTTGAAATCAATCGTATAACCAACCGAAAGAAAAATATCCTTGTTGGGAGATATGTAGGTATAGTAGAAGAGTAGAGAAATCCTTTGATGCGAAGCATTCATAACAAGATATCGACCAACATGACCGTGTTATCCGTCTCCTGTTCGGAAAAGAGTCTATTGATTCGATGACTGGATGAAGTAAAACCATCGTTTACTGATCGAAGACTGACACTTCTGCCATCAAGTATTGCAAGGCATGTTGGTCAGGATCTGTATGGCTACCTACCCATTTACTATCTCTACACCCAACCGCCCTTGCTTTGTTCATTGGAATTATAAAGGTATTGTCCGCACATCCTGCACTCGACATCAATACATCATTCATCTAAAAGGCAGGTTCACCATGCACGTCCATGTCTTCCAATCCTGCCAAAGGCTGACTACCTGTGGGCTCTAATTGAAATGATGTGATTGTCTGCCCCAAAAACCTAATCAGCAAGTGTAGTGTGTACAACATTTTACAGAATGACCCCAACTCATCCCACACATTATGTATATTGGTCATTTTCGATCAATTTGACTCTTTCAAACCACGTGCTATCACGGTGATTTGAGGTTATGTGCATTTCTGGCACCCTAATACCCCAACACCTGCCACATCCTGTGACAAAAATCTGAATAATTTTTCGCAGAAAGGATTATGCATTTAGATGGATTTCCAATCGATAAGTAAACTACTGGAAAATACATACACAGCTATGTACCTATGTATGTATGTGCCTCTACCAATTCGTCATAGTGAATTCATTTTGTGAATTGTGCGGTTCCTTCAGCATCCGAAGGCACTGAAATTATGAACTTTTCGTTTTGCAAAAGGACTTTTCAAAACGCTATTGATTTATGCACGTACCGGAAGATGGAAGTTTCTCACCCTCAAAATATTTTATGATGAAGAGATGTGTTAGTGAGAGAATTGAAGATATTCCGAAGGACATTTGGAAACATGCCGAAGTATAGGAAGCTTGCTTAATAGCTCATGATATTATATTGCCATGGTGTGAGCGCGTATTGAAAGTTGGTTGGTTAGTTATACTTTATACAATTGGGAATAACCATGTAGACGATTCCAGTGTAGAGGTTCTCTCATGACACTTCATTGAAGTAGAAACTTCTGGTGCAGTTTATCAAATGCATTTGAAAACTCTTTAAAGTTTCTTTTAGAAACTCAAAATATAATGTGTGCAAGGATAAAGTTTTGTCCTTATACGTTATTCCTATACATAATGTAGTGAAGCTGAAGAGACTACTGTTGTACTGTGCTTTTATGTTAATTTTTTATATTTTCAAAAAGTCGACAAGGTGTTCATCTGATTTCTATAATATTTGAGTGAAAAGTTGTGAAGCATGTCATGCAAGAAAGCAGGATGGATGCAAATGCTCCAGACTGAATTGTATTTACTATTATTATACATAAATATGTATTTCTATATATTTCACCTTTTAAACGGAGCATATAAGTTCCTTCCTTTATTTTTAAAAACAATTTATGATGAATTTTTATTTTACTTCGGCGACTTTTATTCAGAACAATGAAATAATAGGCTATTGATTATGTCTTCGAAAACAGAGCAATTATGCACTTAGACGTTCATGCGTTTTTATTGTAAAAGCGAACTTGGACTCATGAGTGACATAGTGGTGGCCTTTGTCATACGCAATTTGTATATTAGGTCTAGTTCAACTAACATGGATTTTTGAAGAAAAACCACTGCGAATCATATATCTAACAAGATTAGAATTCCTAATCATTAAGCTGGAAAACTTCATATAACCACTTACATCAAGAGAGGTTGACAGAAACTGAAATTTTTTTATTTCAAATTTCATATTCTAATTAAATTGGGTATGTTAATTAGCAATATAAGTTTTATAAAGTTCTGCGCATATATGCATATAACAAAATTGGTGAAAATGATGGATCCAGAGGTCAATATACTTGTCAAATTAAAAAATTTGTTGTTGTATTTACATACGTGTAATTTGAGAGGCTCTCGAATAGGCGACTCAAATTACTGACATTTTCAACTTTGATAACCTGCTCAATTATTTATGACCTTAGGTTTGTGTAGGTCTACTGTGGCGAGTACTTACTTTTATTTTAATTTTAATTTTAATTTTAATTTTAATTTTAATTTTAATTTTAATTTTAATTTTAATTTTAATTTTAATTTTAATTTTAATTTTAATTTTAATTTTAATTTTAATTTTAATTTTAATTTTAATTTTAATTTTAATTTTAATTTTAATTTTAATTTTAATTTTAATTTTAATTTTAATTTTAATTTTAATTTTAATTTTAATTTTAATTTTAATTTTAATTTTAATTTTAATTTTAATTTTAATTTTAATTTTAATTTTAATTTTAATTTTAATTTTAATTTTAATTTTAATTTTAATTTTAATTTTAATTTTAATTTTAATTTTAATTTTAATTTTAATTTTAATTTTAATTTCAATTTTAATTTTAATTTTAATTTTAATTTTGGTGGGGCAAAACCCCCAACCAATTTTTAATCTAACTTAAAAACTTAAGCTCAGGTTAGTGTGGAGGATAGTACATCAGGAGACGGATTACGGCTTAGGACCTTTTAAACGAGATTTTGAAATACTTATAATATAATAACACGACACATTCAGCGATTATTGCAATGAGTTAATTTTAAATCGTAGCAGCCCCTACTAACGCATATCTACAACCTACGCAGACAGCTTTTTATTGACTTAAGGACTAAAGCCCATAAAAAGCTATTTTGAATCAATAATTCAAAAAGTCCAATCCTTAATGCTAAGTCTTCTACTTGGCTGATTTATTTCAGTAGTTTATAGAATTTGTATTATAAAACCTTCTCATACGACATAAAAAGTAAAGTAATTTGCGTAAAGTTGTAAGTCATAACAATAATAACCTTTGATGTGTTGAACCATTAGCTGTTTGTCTACCTACCTAAGCACGTATCGAACAGGTGTAAAATTCGACGTAAATTTCTTACATCCACGAAACGACAACTGATAATGGCTTTCGACTAATCGAATTTGTTGCACCTCGTAATACAGTGATAAGTAGCAACATGGAGTTCTCCAGATGTTCGAACCGCCAACCAAATCGACCACGTATCGAATATCTTGGACCAGCGAACTTTCCAAGGTGCAAGCGTGGATTCTGACCACTTTCTGCAAAGTTCAGAGCCCGACTCGACTGTCCAACGAAAAAAAGCGAAGATCGCCCAATGGAAGAAATTCAACATTGCATGCCTAAGCACATATGAGAAAGCCAAAGACTACAGTGTGCGATTGACCAGCAAACTCTCTACCGTACCCCCAGCTACAAGCGCCAACAACCAGTAAGACCAGTATCGCGACATTATTAAGGAGATAGCCGACACCACCATAGGCTATCAACCACCTAGAAAAAAGAACCCGTGGTATGATGATGAATGCGCGGTATTGAAGCAGGAAACGGAAAATGCACGAATGCAATTGCTGGAACAGAACACAAGAGAGCACAAGAGGAGTACTGTGAAAAGATAAAAAAAAACCTGCATAGAAAGAAAAGAGCATCCACAGTAGAGTTGCCAGATTTGTATAGCAGCTCGATGGGAAAAATTGCTAAAATTATGGAAAATCCCGGCATTTTATAATTTCCCCCGGGACGAAATAGACCAAAGCAAAAATCAGAAAATATTAAAAAATAAATAATCTATTTTGATCAATTAAGAGTTTGACGCTCAAAAAATTTGAGGTTCATTTATGGGAAAATAATAAAAACTTAAAATATTTTTAAATCACTTCAAATGTATTCCTATTTAGTTATGAAAAACAATTTTTAATCTCAATATTTAAAGTTTATAAGCATCCCCCGCCTCTACTCGTTTGTCAAATCATAAACGTCAAAGTTAAACCAACAGTATATGTATATATTGATCATGAATTTAAAATGTGCTACTTAATTAATGCAGTCTGAATTAACTCATGTTTAGCACAGGGGCGATTCCTCTCAGTTGGCTGGTTTAGCGGCGCTAAACCAACAATTTAAATGAATATATTAGATTATATTATCTTCATACACTGAAAAAAATATTAGTTGTCATATTGACAATCGGTGGTTGTTAACTGAAAATGTTCATATTGATGAAAAAAATAATCAATATGATAACCAGTTTTTCGCATTTGATGATTGCAATCATCAATTTCGGTTATCAATTTGCAATTGTCAATATGATGATCGTTATTTTCAATATGATAACTACGATTGTCAATATGATGATCGTTGGTTTGCAGTTGTCATATTGACAATTGCGATGTTCAATATGAATATGTATTTTCATTTCAAAATTTTGTGACTGTCATCATTATGATCTTTTCTTTGTAGTTGTCATATTGACAAACTTGATTGTCAATATGATAATTGTCACTCTCGATATTATGATCACGATTGCAAATATAATAATTGCTTTTAAGAAGTTTTCATATTTTCAACTGCGGTTAATTACATGAAAAGCAAGATACATTAAAAAAAGAAAGAAAAACGGTAAAGTTATAAACAAAAAAAGTCCGCTTAAGACTTTTGATATTAACAACTTCGACTTTCAATATGATGATCGTTGCCTTGCTGTTGTCATATTGACGATCAAAGTTGTTAATATGATGATCAACTCCTTGCAGTTGTTGTTGCCCAAATAAAGCAAAAGACCGAAACAAATCGGTAGATCTAAAGATAATAACAGTCTGCTTAAAAGTTTTCATGTTAACAACTTCGGTTGTCAATATGATGATCAGCGATTTACGGTTGTCATATTGAAAATCGTGGTTGTTAATATGATGATCGCCTCCTTGTAGTTGTTGTTGCCAAAATAAAGCAAACGACCGAAACAAAACGGAAAATCTAAAGACAAAAACATTCTGCTTAAAAATTTTCATATTAACAACTTCGGTTGTCAATATGATGATCGTCGCTTTGCTGTTGTCATAATTGAAAATCGTGATTGTTAATATGATGATCGCAGTTTTCGCATTGAAAATTGCAATCATCAATATGAAAACCCAGACAAAAATACAACGGTAAAAAATGTTGTTTTAATCTATATTTTGAGTAAAGCGCGTCATTCGATTCGTAAAAGTTCAGGTAGTCACTTCGTCGTGTCGCATTACTAATTTTCTTTGCATCAAATTTGTGAATAATAAGTGAAGTTAATAATAATTAATAATTATCATACAATCTCTTTAAAAGTAATTTACGGAGGATAATATTTGTGATTCAATAATAAATATATAATAATCAGGTGAGTAATTAGTGATTTCTTAATTCATTTTCTTGAATGTGTGGTAAATTATTATTTATGATAGGTATCAAGTGTTTATTTTATCTGATTTTTGCCTGAAATGGAGTGCTTCATATGCCATCTTAAATTTATTGCCTTAAATGAACTGATTAAACATTAAAAAAAAAACATGAATTATCCTCCAGTTTCTTATTTTCAGTAAAAACTGTAAACAGCTGTATTTCTAGGTACTAGTATTCTTGAACGACAAATTCTACATTCAAATGGTGTATGAGGGAAACAAATTTCATAGAATTTTCTATTGAAAATTGAGATATTCTTCAAAATAGCTGCTTCTCCACACTTTTACCATCGTACTAATTTTTCCCGCATTCAGGAAGAACCTACTTACAGATTGCAAGAATGAAATTGGCACAGTATTCCGTTGTAATTTTTATCCAAGATACTTTTTCTGCCCACTTGGGTATAATTGAATATTGAATTTTCATTTCATCTAATTTGATCTTTTTTTGTTTTGCTTAGATCGATAAGGACTTTTCCATGCTGTATCCAGAAAGCCGATCAATTCTTCTCTTTGGGAAAATTCATTTAAGAAATTAAAAGAATTTCTAATGCAAAATATCAAGGACAAGAGAACGGTTGACGCCCTCAAAAACATTAATGATGCTAATTTCGAAAAATGTAAATGTCAAAGTGATGCACACAATTTATGTTTATATTTTTTTAATTTTAAAACTTTCAGATGATGTTGTATGCTGTGTCCTAAATAGCATTCACGACTATCTTGTGTCCTCCAAACACGTTCCAAAAAGCCGATGACCAAAAGTATCACCTTTCAAGGCACACTATCAGGGACTCGCAATTGTCTTTTCTCTTCGAGGGAAAAAGTGTACAACAATTGGAGGACCACATAAAATTCTTAAAAGATCGTGGGGAAACTATTCAGCCCTTCATTCTGCATCTGCGTGGGTCAAATGAGTTTATAGTCTACCTAGATGACTATAAACTTAAAACTAGTAATTCCTTACGCGCTGTGGATATTTGTTTTAAGTGTTTTTTGTTTTTAATATATGTACAAGTACATTACCCACCAGCAAGTGAGAATGTGTGGCAATTCATAGGATTTTTTTTATATGAAAAGAGCCAAAAAAGCTTTACCACAAAAATTATTCCCGCTGCTTGATGCGTTGAATAATTATTTTTTTTCTAAATAAATAGATAAACATATGCAAATATAATATTTAATGTATTTTTATAACTAACTTCGATTGTATTTCAGGAGGGAAGTTTATTAAATGGTTCAATAGAAGTGCTGAATAGTACTGAAATAAATCATCGATTGACAACCGCAATAATCTTTTTGACAACTACGATCATCATATCGACGATTGCTATAATCGTATTGAAAACTGCAATTATCCTATTGACAACCATAATAATATTATTGACAATTGTGATCATCATTATCGACAATCACAATAATCATTTTAACAACTGTGATCATCGTATTGACAACCCAAATAATCCTTTTGACAACTGTGATCATCATATCGACGATTGCAATAATCGTTTTGAAAACTGCGATCATCCTATTGAAAACCACAGTAATCATATTGACAACTACAATCATCCTATTGACAACCACAATAATCTTATTGACTAGTGCGATCGTCATATCGACGATCGCTGTTATCATATTGACAACTACAATTGTCGTATTGACAACTGCGATAGTCGTATTGACAACCGCTATCATCATATTGACAACCATAATCATCATATTGACAATCACGGTAGCCAATATGATGACCACACGGTTGTCAATGTGATGATAGCGGTTTTCCGAATTATCATATTCATAAAGTATTTACAAATATTAATTGCAATAATCAATGGCATAAATAATTACCAAACTACCTACCCACATTTTCAAATCAATTTTCCCTGCAAGCAATACAAAGCTTTCATACAAAATGTCTCCGTTGGAACCTTGTTTAGCGCTAGAATTTGCGCTAACCAATTTCATACAATCCATGTAGTAGTGTTGGTGCCTTTTTTACTTCACGTCACAGTAAAATAAAGGGAAGGTTTAGCGCAAAACAATGCGCTAAACTAAAAGGCGTTACGTTCAAACTCGAAAGCGGAGTGCAAGCAGGTATGAATTCTTTTTTGTTTTGATATTGGTGGATATGCGTGTGCTTATTTTTGCCATTATTTGAATAAATAGAGATTTGTTATTGAATCGACAGTTTAGTGGGAATAATTGACTGATTATTTAATAGTTTGGCGATTATTTATGTGAGTAAATATACAATAGTCGGAAGAAGTATTTTGACAAAAAAAATATTTCGCATTTTTCTTTATATCTTTCGTTTTATTGATAGAAAAAATCTGAAAAGAATATATTATAATGGTATCAAGATGAGCTTTCAAAAAAAAAAAATGTTAGATTCATAATTATAGTTTCGAAAATAAAAATGGTAACTCAAAAACGTAAAGGGAAAAAAGTATTTTGCCAAAACTAAAAAGGCTTATAAATAAAGGTTTATACTTTTTAGTACAGGCAGTGAGGATTGGTTTTCAGTATATTTTTGGGTGCTGAATTCAAATCCGTCATCCGTTTTTGGCTATCAGCTCGGGTTTTTAAGAAATTGCCGTTAGAAAATGACCAAAAATCGTTTTTTTTTTGTTGCTATTTTTGAAGTCTTTTAACATATAGAAATAATTATTTTTTACAAGTTTTGTGAAACTATCTGAAAGTACTATAATCTTCTTCTTCAAATATCAGTTTAAATCTTTTCAATATCTCACTTACTTTCCGAGAAATTCTTAGTCTTCACTCGATATTTCTTCATGTTAAATAAACCGTGTATGGTAAAATATGCAAAACGCTTACATTTCAACAAAGGATTGATCAGAGAGGAAAGAAGATATTGGACAGATATAAACTGATTTTTGAAGAAGAAGATTAGTACTTTCAGATAGTTTCTCAAAACTTGTTAAAAAATAATTATTTCTACAGTAGAGTCGCCTAATTTCGAACACTCCCAGTAGTCCAAAACTTTTTGAAAATAAGCTCATAATCTGTGTTATTTCTTAGTTTTTCAACTTCTATAAACGCAGAATAATTCATGTGTTATTCCTTTAAGCCTTGAAGTCCTATTAACTAGTCAAATTTCATCCTAAAGTTTTAAAAAAGGGACTTTAAAATTAGGCTTTAGGAAATCCAGTAATTTCAAGTTTTTGTAAATAAAAAAAAACTGTTGGAAGTGTTCTGGGAATCTGTGATTTTTCGTGTGAAAATTATAAGACGTTTTCTTGTTAGATAATAGTTATTTTTGGTTTATTATTTGGTTTAAGGGCCGTCATAATACTGCAAGATTGAGGGAATATAGTTTGAACGAAAATGAAGTGTAAGGTATAAAACATTTTTGTTTGCATCTTGAAAATACTGGTATTGGTCAAAGGGCCTTGTTGCCTTGTTGGTCGCATGCCAAAATGTTGAGCAAGGCTTTCACCACTCTTAAGTCTATATAATTTATTGTTCTAATTTTATTGACTGACACTTTTAAAATCGATTATTTCTACTTGTTTGTTTTTATTTCCTGTATCAATTTTTTGTTTCGACATAATTTTCCCTCAATTTCATCCTTTTTCCAATATTTTAAAAATACCGTTAACATTTTTACGATTAAAAGTACCCTAGATTACTCCCAGAGTTGTCCACTACATGTACGTAAATGCCCATTTTAAACTTTTCTGCTGTTTTGAAGGTTACCGCGGACAAACAGACAGACAGACAAAAAAATTTAAAATGATGCAGTTATGTTTCTTAGCAAGTTAACAACGACCTAAGATCAAAAACTTGAAACTATTTCAATATTAACGACAGACACTCCAATTTTATTTATGTGTATAGATGTATAGATGTATAGATGGAATACAGATTTTGTTTATTTTTTTTTTATCTTTGTAAATAAAATTAATTTCTTAAAATATCCATATTATTTAGGATTACAGGTTTTGTTTATTTTCTTTTCAACTTTGTAAATAAAATTAAAAGTTGTGATTTGGCTTATTTATTTAAAACTTTTCCAAGGTACGTAGCTAACCCAAAGCCAAAGACCAGGAATCGCCACTGGTTTAGCATCACCCTCTACTTTATTACTAACCTATTTGTATATTATTTTCAGTTGTACCAATTACTTAATTGTACTTCTTTAGTTTTAAGCTTTAGATTATATCACTCTCTTATCTTGACCATGGAACTGCGGGTGGCAATGGTGCAGTGGATATAGTGCTTGAGGCACAGTTGCAAAAAGGCTTACTATTGTACTGAATTCGGTACTATTGAACTTCCCCGAGTACGCAAGTACCACTTTTCAATTTTCAGTACTATTTGTACTATTTTAAATTTTTGAAAAGGTCAACTTTCATAGATCTCTAAAATCAAACAAATATGTTCAGTTAGACTTCACCACATCATCACGTAAAGAAGCTTTTAATGAAAGACCCATATTGTCAATAAACTTACTAGAAAACCACCTTCCCGTCGAGGAAATTTATTGCGGGACCAAAAGTGAAATTTTATACACTTCTAAAAATTTAACTGAAAGTGAAATTTATAGCTTTAAAAGTCATGCGTGGATGTTCTATATAGCTTTCCTCGAAGATGTGAAAAAAAGATTTGATTTTGAAGACATTTTTTTGAAATCGTTGCAACATTTTTCACAAACTTCAATTTTAGATGGCCAAGTAAATTCAATAGATTTATTCCTGGCGAACTTAAAAAACATTGAACTCATAAATAAAGAATATCGAGCTCTAGCTGACTGCCAATACTTAAAAAAAATAGAAATGCTTCTATTTCTGAGATCTGGGCTGAAATTGGCCTTGTGAAAAATGAATGCAACGAGTTCATGTTTTCAAATAAAAACCGTATTGTCCAGGGTGCTTTTTCTATTCCTCATTCTTCCGCAAACGTCGAAAGAATTTTTTCTTTTCAAAATATTATTAAAACAAAACTAAGAAACCGAATGCAGGTGGACACGTATTATGCACTAATAGAAACTAAAAACCTTATTAAAAATGAATGCTGTCACAGCTATATTATTCAAGAAAGTCTATTGAATAGACATATACCGAGTAAACCACTTACCGATGAAGAAATTTTTGAGTAAGAAAAACATATGAATGTAAATACAAAGAAAAGACTTGTGCCAAAGTTGCTATCCGTCCATTAGACTTATTTTATAATAAAATTATACCAATGAAATGTATAGGTATATTTAATTTATGTATTTTTGTTTTAATAAAATATTTATTTTAATTGTTTGCGTTGTTTTATAATTTAAAAAGTTCAGTACTATTTGGTCTTTTTCAGTACAATTTTTTTTCAGTTTTCAGTACAATCGACAAAAGTCAATTTTCATCACTGGCTTGAGGTGTGGGTTCTAGCCCCATTCTAGGCAGCATTCTTTTCTATATTCTCCCAGCTTAACTGGACGCCACCCGTGAGATTTAATGAGATAATAAACACCTTGATCTCAATCCACTGTGCCAAATCTTTCCTATCCTCCTACTCTTTCTAACTAGTGCCGTGCAATTCAGGTTGCATTTAAAAGACCTTAGGTCTTTTTTTTTTTTTTTTTTTACACTTCAGATTTTTATGTTGTAGAGAGCTTAGATCAAGTTACAACCTACAAACAAAGGCTCATCATAAGTGCATGTGTTAGTGGTTAGTAAAATAGTAAAATAATGCTAACCAACACATGCTTACAAACAAAAAGTATACAAAACTAAACTAAATTACAAAAATAAAAACAATACCTAAAATACAAAATTTAACAATAATAAAAACATTTAAAGTATCTTAAAGAGTAGATAAGACAGTCAAGATCTTGGAGCACTGGTTCGAAACAATGTTTTCAATCCCATTTTACATACGTTAAAATCAACCGAGGAAGCGTTTAAATTAAAAAGCTTACACATACGGCTTAGAGGTTCATGTATTCCGTTGTTAGTTCGATGAAAATCGACGTGCAAAAGTTCAAATCTTCGCAGGTGGTGGGATCCTGCGCGGTAATTTATGCCAATATAGGCTAACAAGTCAGGGGCATCAATTTGGCCATTTATAAGTTGATGAAGAAATTTTAAGTCATTATTAACCCGCCTTTGATATAAAGTTTGGACCTGCAGTAGCTGGATCCGATGTTCATATGGTGGGAGGTTATATGGATCAGCCAAGGGAGACCCTTCAGAGCGAATCGAATGAATTTATGATGTATTGATTCAATACGACTTTATGAGTTTCATAGAATGGAGACCAAACTTGAGAGGCATACTCAAGATGAGGTCGTACATAACAGTTATATAGAGACAGAGTAACATACGGATCGTTAAATTCTTTTGCCCAACGTTTTATAAATCCAAGCATAGAGCTCGCTTTTTAACAATAAAATGTATGTGTTCTGTGAATTCTAAATTAGAGCTAAACTGAACACCCAAATCCTTGAAGCTAAATACACGGCACAGTTTGTGCTGGGAAATAGAATAATTAAATGCGCTTGCTACTCGTTTTCTTGAGAAAGTAATTGTTTGGCACTTAACAGGTTTAGGGAAAGACCGTTTTTATCACACCATAAAGTAAAGCTGTCAATATCAGCCTGCAAGAGACTGTGGTCATGGTCAGCACTTATTGTTTTGAAAATCTTCATATCATCCGCAAATATAAGAATTTCACTAGAACGAATGCATGACACAACATCATTTATAGCGAGAATGAATAGAAAAGGGCCCAGATGACTTCCCTCTGAGGTACACCCGAGTGAGCGTTAAATGGGTTTGAAAGAGAGTGTCGAAATTTCACCTGGTACGATCTATTTTCAAGGTACGATTTTATCCAACATATAAAAAAAGGTGGAAAAGCCGAAAGCTTTAAGTTTGAATAAAATGATATTATGACTAATTTGATCAAATGCTTTAGAAAAGTCAGTGTAAATGCAGTCAACTTCACTACCGTTCTCTAAAGCATTCGTGCATTTGTGTAAGAAAGTAAGAAGATTTGTTACCGTTGATCTTCTTGCATAAATCCATGCTGTTTTTCGCATATTAAATTTTTACTATGAAATGCCAAGCTTTCACAAATAACTTTTTCAAAGAGCTTCGGTATACAAGACAGTTTTGATATTGGCCTATAGTTCCTTATATCGTTCCTATCACCCTTCTTGAAAACTGGAGTTAAAAATGATTTTTTCCATAAGCAAGGAAACTTCCCTGATTTTATAGAAAGCTCAAATAAAGATTGAAGGGGCTGAACTAATATATGTCTACACCTTTTTAATACTATTGGGGGAATTCCATCAGGACCAGACGAGTAATCATCATTTAAAGATGAGAGATATTCTAAAACAGTGTTCAGGTGCACAGGCATATTATTACAATTCGTTTGTGAATAAATATGTAATTTTTTAAAATAATTTTCGTCAACAACGACGGGCGTATCAACGAAGGAATCACAAAAATTATTCGCAAATGCGTTGTAAATATCTCTATTATTAAGTAACGAACAGTTTTTGTATACGAAATTCGCCGGATAACCGTCCGAATTCTTCTTTGAGTTGACAAATTTCCAAAATGACTTAGGATCTTCTTTTAAAAAGCTTCCCATTTCATTTCCGTAATTAGTATAAAGCATCCTTGAAAGAACTTTGAATTCTTCAAAAAGCGCAATATAAGAACCATGATCAATTTGTGAATTAGTTTTTAAGTAAGTTTTCCATGCCCTATTTCTCTTGTTACGGAGTGATCTGAGCTCTTTCGTATACCATGCATGGCAAACGTTCGAGTTTTTTGATATTTTTAAGGGTAAAGAAGCATTCATACAGTTATAAAAGATTGAATAAAAAATAGAAATTGCTTCATCAACATTAGTACATGCTGATATTTTACCAATATCAGAATTAACCAATTTTTCAGAGAGCAATTGATAATTAGCCTTTTTAAAGTCAAATATATATGAGCAATCATAAGAATTACTATTTACTGTGAGATGACTACTCAAGTCAAGGAAAATATCCAGGGGAGGATGGTAATTATCTATATTAGTAATCCCAGAACTAGATTTTCGAACAAGAGTACTAATAGCGTCCGAGGAAAATACTAAATCGAGAATTCGATTTTTAGAATTTTTAATACAGCTTATTTGCTGTAAGTCAGTAGTGCTAATTTTATCAAGTAAAAACAGGTCTGATTGTGCAGAAGTTAAAGAAGCTTCTTGGCATGATTCATCTTCAGAAGGGACCCAATCTATAAACGGTAGATTGAAATCACCTAGAAGTAAAATATTGCTGTTAGAGCAACATAAGTCCATTACAAAATCTATAGCCATAGAAAGTTCATTAAAAACTGCGTCAGAGCTTTTAGGGGGTATGTATGCATTTAAAATATAAATATATTTTGACTGTAAAGTTATTTTTATACAGATTAATTCGATGGACAACTGGAAAGGAAAAGAAACAAAAGAAGATACAAAATTATTACGCACAGCAATCAAAACACCACCTCCCATTTCTTTTGGCTTATCAACATGACGATCTTTTCTGTAAACTAAAAACTCTTGACAAAAGAGTTCCGTGTCCAAGAAACATGGATTAAGCCAAGTTTCTGTCAAAACAAATATGTCATGTGGAAACGCTTGAGAGTTGATATAAATATCAGCAGTTTTGCTGCGAAGCCCTCTTACATTTTGATAAAAGAGGGTAATTCTATCTAGTTTTTTGATGGTGTAACATTTGGTAAGGATTGTCTAAGTATGTTCTTTCTTTTGATAGTAAATTCCTTAACAAGAACTTCACTAGGCCAGTTGCTCCTATCGCAAATTGAATCAAAGTACGAAGACTGCGTTACTATTTTAAAAGATGAAACGAAACTATTTGCCTTACTTATTTTGGTGCATTTGATGGAAGTACTGTTAGGTATACAATTTTTAGACACTAGATGAGATATAATATCATCAGGAGTAATATCAGGTTCTAGACGAGAAACAAAAATTGTTTTATGTTTAGATACAGCTTTTATAGTCCTCGAATCAATGCTAGCGTCAGCTATAAGCACAGGACTCTCATCGGAGACTGTACATGGACTCGTCATTGAATTTTGATTCTCACTAACGACAGAACTAGGTAGCTGCAGATCTGAATCATTCCTGAGATTTGTGCGTTTGGGGGGTGGACCAGAGTTTTTAACAACTTTGGAGTTATCACGACTCCTTTTATTACTTTTATTCCCAACAGGTACGAAATCGGTTGGTACAGCTGAGCTAGATTGAGCTTGTAGGTCCTCATTATTTTGCAAGATCTCAATAGGTTCCTGTTCTAAGTCGTCAGTTGATGTGGAAATATCGACTAAATTGTTACTAAAAGTGAGTGAATTCATTTTAGCGACTGCAGTGTCGAAATTAATGAGAAGTTCTTCGAAACCTTTTGAAATTTTATTAATGTCTGTCTTAAAAGAGGACATTTTAAAAGCGAGTTACTTACAGGCATATAGTTAAAATTATTATAAAAAAAAGCATCTTATCTAATAAAGAATAATTAAAAAGAAATCTTGTTTTACTCGTACGAAGACAACTTAATACTTTCGTTACTTCATTCCCCCTACATTTCTATACCCCTCACCAAATGTGTCAAAAAAACGAAACACAAAACGACCGAAAAAAAACGATTCGGGTAATCAGGCTCTTTCAAGACGCAAAATTTTATAGATGTTTACTGACGCATATATAAAATGTTGGTAACATTTAAAACAAATTAAAAAACTGCTCCAACGATTTTGATAAAAAAATCAGTGTGTTATTGTATATTTGGTGTACTTTTTGGCATGAAACAAAATTTCCAAAAACTATTATTAACGGTACCTGTACCTGCCATATAACGGTTTTTTTGATTTTCTATTTTCTCTTTAATGGCTCTTCTAAAATGTCAGTAATTTTGCATTTCAGAATTTTGAAAGAAAGTTAGGAGTATAGATGGCACAGTACTATTAAAACAAAAACTTAAACTTCATTTTAAGAACATATAGAAAATAGTTAAATAATTAAATAATTTGTATCTTTCAAAATATGTAATTTGTAAACTTGCCATTTTGTAAACATTAACGTAGCTTTGGTATGATTTATAATGCTTCACTAAAAATAAGATATTATATCTTACAGTGTAAGGAATTCATTAATAAATAAAACTAAACTAAATTTTGGATGTTTTAAAAAATATTAAACATTTATTTTTGAAAATTCAATATTTTGAAAACGGGTTCATGAATTTTTTTGAAAATAAATCTATAAATGCATATTAATAAATACTTAAAATTGGCATCCTAACAAAACTAATTTTTAAGAAGACCGCTTCAACGATTATCAATCTTTGTTTGTGCCCTTTCACACGAGGAAACTGATTAAAAGAAAACGTCAACAAAAATCTCCAGCAACTTGTTTCTTCGTGTGAAAGGGGACTTTGCATGTATTTTTATGTTCTTAAATAATAAAATGGCATACTTGGTTTTGAGCGCTAAGCCATCTTACTAGTTGTTTATACAATTTGAAGAACGATTTAAATGCTTTTTTTTTAAATTGTTTGTTGCCTAAGTACATACATACATAGCTGTTACACCTTATCATGATAAATTAAGATAGAATCCAGAAAACCATGTACACAACTTCCCGACGACCAAGAATGCATGAAAAAGCAAATAAAGGCATTTATTAAATAAATGGAAAATTAACAGAGCTTAACGGTCAATTATAGCATCATTAAACTAGGAACAGCTTTTTGAAGTTCACAGGTAAAAGTCTCTACGATTGACAATCCTGACATCTGACCTCTTACGTCAACCTGGCAGTTTACAGACCTAAGAATTTATACTCATGGAAATTTCTTGGACAGAATTTGTCAGGAAGGGAAAATATTTTATTCTCTGGTTAGCACTCTCTTCTGCCCAAAACAACTCAATTTTTGAAGTGTGGAACAGGAATTGGACAAAAATTGGTTATAACCTTGGGAACAAAGCTAATGTTACAGTTAAAAAAATGCATGACTTAATCGCACGTACCTGCCATAGGCGCCCGAAGGGGGGGTCAAGGGAGGGCAGTTGCCCCCCTGACTCTGGACAATACCACACAACTAAGGAATTTTTAATTTTTTTTCTTTGAATTTTAACAAATACTTTGCCTGCTCTCCATGATTTGCCCCCCCCCTGGCTCTGGATCATACCAAATGTATCTTAAAATATCCTTAGTTTCGATATTTTTGGAAAATATGGAAATTTTATTTATTTAAAGCCTAGTACTCACCTCTTGTGAAATGAAAAATTTAAATCGCTTCAAAATCCACGTGAATAATCGTAAAGAAAACATAATTGATTCTCCACATGAATTTTTGGTTCTCAGTTTGAAATTTTTGATACTCACTTTGACTGAAAAATAAAATTAATTAATTTATTGACAGAATCTTGAAAATTTTCTTAAGAATATAAATTTGGATATCGTTTATTTTTGTTATTTGGTGTACTTTGATGTTTTTAAACTGTCGATACGATAGCAATAAAATGCAAAAATAAAGTTGTTGGAGTTATGGAATCTCGGGAGAGATATCCTAAAAAAAACGCGAACGCCAACCCCCCAGGGGCTGGCCCAACCGTTCGACTTACTGATAAATAAATGTACAACAATTTAAAGTTAAAATATCTTTATTTGAAACGACCGTTAGCTTTGAGAGTAAAACTACAACTGCCCTACTGACTAAACTAAGGTTGAAGCTATTCATGCCCGTGCAAGGGTTAATTGACGATTCAGCATTTCCCAACTGTGGGAACAGCGGATGAGGATCATATTCATTCGTCGTGGCCTTCGGTGGTGCAAGTGCATTTACCTTTGTTCATGAATTCATGAAATGCACTGTCAGCATGAAATGCACTGTCAGCATTGACTCGTGGGAAATGCATGGCGTTAACTTTGGCTTAGTTCGAAATAACTCTTCACCATTTTTATTTTGAAAAAAAAAAAAATGATTGACAAAAGTCAAACTTTTCCGTATCTCAATCCTTTTTCCTAGTGGTAGTTCGTTGGGAAATGAAAACCATGTCGTGAAATATATAACGAACCGGTTCATATTTCACTCTAGAATTTGGGTACTCACTTCTAGTTGTCAGTTCCATCGCTGTTAATTAACCGACATTTTTGCATAGAAATTTCATTTTCAATCGAACTGAGTACTAGGCTTAAAAGAAAAAGTTTGATTCGGAATTCGAAATTTTTGTTTTGAATTTTCAAATCTTATTTTTTTTTCTTATTTTTTTAAATATATAAAACAAAGTCAATTTAGTTACACCATTTATAACTCAAGAACGGCTGGATCTATTTAATTGATATCTGATTTGTTGGAATCGTCTCGAAGAGAAGAATAACTAATAAAATATCGGAAAAATTCACGGACAAAATTATATGCACTTTGGGTGCTTGTTTTATATATACGAAATAATAAATCAATTGAGTTGGAAAGCAAATGAATCAATTATTATCAAATTTTGATCTGAAAAACTAAAATAAAAAAATTATAATACAGTCTATTCGATTTATATATTTTTATAAAAAATAATTTAACGCTGAACAATTTGTAAACAGTTACGTCTAAGGTTGTTTTGGATTTTGTCATTGGCTGAACGGATTTAAATAAGGATCTGAAAAGGTCCTTAAAATAAATCTTTCTTCATCAAGTATCCATCCCCATCTGTCAAGCCATTAATTTTCAAAGTCTGTTGAAGAATGGCTACGATGTCGATGCTTTAAGAAAACTTCTAAAACTATATAACGGAATTGATGTTCCCTCTTCGCTGCTAGGCGATGATGTGCCTTTTCACTACTCAACCTAAACCACAGGATACTTAGGAAAAGCAGCGATCGTGAAGAAAGTTGTCCAAATGGCAAAGTGCTGGTAGGCATGCTTGCTGTAGCCTTAAGCTAGCTCGTCGGCGGGGTGGGATCTTGCACCCGCCTTTGGACTGCCGTTCATCATTTTCATGCCTATATCTGATCTCTAATCAAGAACCTAAATTTGACACTCATTCACTCAATAATCCACGATCACAAACATCCGCGTTTAAGGAACCCAAAGGTGTTGTAGGTTCCGGAGTGTGACCCTCCCTCTACTCACTACATTAAGTAAGAGCTCCGTGGTTGCCGCGCCACTCTGTCTTTAAGCGACAACCCCTTACGCGAATTGAAACGCGAATTTAAAACATATTTATTTGGCCGTCGCCGATCCTCATCTTACCATACTAAAACTCCCTAAGCACTTCCGAAAATCTATTCGTTGACCATGTTTAATTAGTCAGCGCAAAACAAAAATAAAATAGAGTACGACAATTTGTATCTGTACTTATGTACATTCATCTCAATTAAAGAGAGCTGGAATTTATTATGGACTTCATAGATATAATGGTTTGCTTAAATATCTACTTAGGGGTAGAGTGCAGACATATAATATTAGATATAAGTAGGCGAAAACTAAGTTAGGCAAAAGAAAGTTATATTTAAGAGAACGTTAACATTTAAAATTTCAATTCTATAATTCAAATGATATAAAAAAAAGAACTCTGAATTCTCTCTTTCGCGGTTATTTGAAATAAAAAAAGTAATAAAATACAACAAATTAAATTAGATATCATCAAATCACTCAAAGTTTGATTCTCTGGGATAATTCTAAGCAATGGAGCTTGCGACTCACTCGTTCAAGATATACAAAATTACATTACCCCTTCTATTCTCTTCTTGTTTTGTTCTTTTAATTTTTTTTTTTCTTAGACAAAATTTGACTCACCGCGTAAAAAAAATCCTCCACAGAAGTTGTGCGCACCACCTCGCTGGTCGGATCTGGAGCATTTGAGTGGTATGGCTCTGGTCTCTTAATTAGTATTTCGTGAAGCTAGGATAAACAGAAAGGTTAAAGTAATTTTGTCAAATTGAACGAGGGGCATTAATTGAGTTAGAATCGGTATACTTAACTTTGAGTAGATTTGTTACATTGAGTGAATGATTACGATATGGTTAATTTAGGCTGAACTGGAACTAAGGTGGTGTTTCGAAGAGATAGGGGACGTCTTGGAACTTATGCGAGTCATAGACGAGTGTGCTCTCAAGGGCACCGGATGGTTCCAAATGACCGCACTTCTTTTGGCACGGTTATGATGCGTTAGGATGCTTGCTGTCTATGACACGTGTGTCTGTGCATTTATCGACACCTAGTTGAGCTTGTGGATAGCACTCCACCTTTTACACTGCTCAGCGTGATCAGTATTAAAGATGTGGCGATTTGCTGAGAATAACCACAAACATGCGAACAGTCTAGGTGTTCTTCCTTTGATTAGGTTTGTGAACCCTTTTTTTTTTTCTTTGGATCTTTTGTTATCGAACTCGGTTCGGTCGTTAGATCTATTCGACGATTTCCAAAAGGAAACAAGAAACTGTCTTTGGCAGTTAAAAACTTACACTTTATCGAGATAATTTTATGATCCTTCACGGACTAGCAAAAGTTTCCGAGGAGGATCGAATCGCTACTCGTTTGCGAAAACTTGGATTAGCTTCCGAGAACTAAATCTTTCGCTTTTGATGGCAAAGCTTATTTGATATTTTATATCTTTTATAGGACTCTCTACAAAAACGTGGAATCACGAAAATTTTTCTCTTCGGATTTCTGGGACGATCTTTTCCAATTGAGAGTCGAGGAAGAAAAGCACCGCGAACGCATTTTTGAGGTTAGATAATCCCAATACCACATTGTTCGCCGACTATTTTATCGCAGATCGTGAAAACGAAACGATGAAACGATAACTCATGCTTTGACTATCGAAACAATTTAAGTATGGTAGTGGCAGCATTCACCACCCTTAAGCAAAGAAATTTACAATGCAGTTGAATTCGGCAGCACATTTTAAAGAAGCCCATACAACTAGAGCTGCATCATCTGCAACTGGAATAGCTGTCAAAAAGTGTCGTACGTGATTTTTTTACGCGCCCACAATGCAGCTGTACAGCTTTCTGACATTTTAGTATCGAAAATAAAATTGAAAACAAAAATAAAAATGAATAATGATGAAAAAGAAGTTAAAATTGCTTTACGTCTTTATGAGTGATGGAAAAGAGTTTAAAAATCACTTTAACCCACACTTCGTTTTGCTCGCAATTTTGAAACGTCAAAAAAGCTGCAAGCAAAAGTTAAAAGTTTGCCAACTTGTCCAGCTGCGTCTGCGGCTCCATCTGCAGCTGCGTCGTGTTCTTTTTGCATCATTGTATTTGTATATACATATATATATTATATATATATTGGGTGGCGCAACAGCTCATGGAGAACCAGGGCCTAGAGACTTACAACTCACAACCATTCATGTGTGCGTGTTTGTTGGCAGGAATGGAGGGGACCTACAGTTTTCGGCCGAGTCCGAACGGCTAAATGAGAAGCACTTTTTCATGACAAGTATACTCTTGGAGGATTTGTCAGTTCCTCGCAAGAGGCAGTACCTCGAATAAAACATTTCTGTTTTAGGTGGCACGGCTGGGAATCGAACCCACACCTTCGGCACGAGGTACTACATCATTGTATTTGTAGGTATTCAACATTTTGACAGCTATTCCAGTTGCAGCTCCGTCTCCATTCTGTTCAGCCAGTAAAATATCAGAAATTTTCACATTTTTTACAAAAATGTGATTTTATGGCCTTTTAGAATGGGGATAGAATGACACCAGTGCCGAGATTCAGCTAATTCGAAGCCGCAGGGAGTGAGTGAGATGAGTCACTTTTCGTCCAAAATCGATTCAGTTAGCAAAAGGGAGTGAGTGAGCGAGTGAAATGAAATGTCAGATTACTCGCCAGATATTTCCGCAGTGACTTGGTGTATGTGTTGGTAAATTTCCAGTTTTGGATAAGTATGTGTGCTTTTCACAAGAATTCCTATTCATGGATAGGAAACGAAATAAAAAACAACAACGTAGATAAAAACAACTACCCTTTCATTGATTCTGCAATTTTATTTTACTATCATATGCACATATATATATTAAATAAATTTATATTCTATTCACTTTCGACACTTTCAAACTTTTTATTTCTCAAGGGTGAAACTCACATTATACTTTAATTATGACAAAAAAAAAATTATTGAAACAAAAGATACTCCAAACTCCATTATTAAAGATTCCAATGTTTACATTGTTGTATTTGTTGTTTCATTTCGTTTTGCGTAACGAGTGTGACAAGGAGGTAGAATTTAGCTCTTTTATATGTATTCTTTGTCTCATGTTCGAAACTAAATTCGAACTTACTCATTTCACTTAAATAGCTGAATCACTTTTGCGAGTGAAGTGAGATGAGTCGGCGAGTAAGGCGAGTCATCTCATCTCACTCGCTGAAATAGCTGAATCTCGGCACAGTTCTTGTTGTGAAAAGGAGAAAAATTGTTTCGGAATTGATTTCAGAATCGTTCACACGTATCGAATCGGTCTTGGGGATTGCCAATCGAAAAGGCCATTAGGGAAATTCGTTGACATTTGGATATTTTCAAAATAGGGTGTTTCAAAAAGTTGTCAACATTTTGCCACTTCGTTGTTCCTTGAAAGATTTCAATGAAATTGACACAGTTGATGGCTTATACAGAATTAAAAAAGAAAAAATATTTTCAAAACAGGTTGCTTTAAAAATTGACAGGACAGCTGAGACAGAATTGTAACAGAAACGAATATTTTAAAAACGGTATTTCAAAAAATGGCACCATCATCACCATGACCTGTGGCAATTTCATTGAAATCACTCAATTCGATTTCAATGAAATCTATCAAGGTCAAATGATTTCGAAACTTTTTATTGAAACTGTCCTTTTTCCTTTTGTAAATTACATTTTTATTTCTTATTTCAAAGGTTCGTGAATGGATCTTCAATAGTTCTTGTATAGTAAATTCAGAACGAACCATATTTTTGGTGTTTAGTCCCCAAGTTGTGTTTAATTTATTGATAATAATAATAATAATCTATATATATAAAAATGAATGTTTGTCTGTGTATGACCTATAGACTCGAGATGTACACGATAGATTGAGCTCAAATTTCAGTATAATATCTTAAAAATGACTGGCAAGGTTTAAAAAGTAATTTTAGAAATTTTCAATCACTGCCGCTGCACTTTTATCTTAAAAAACAAAAAGCAATGTTTTGTATGTGAAAAAAGGAAGTTTATTTAGAAAACAAGCTCTGTATTTTATTTCAGAAAATATAATGATTGCTTGAATCGTGATTGTCAAGATTCAAACAAATTATCATTGGTCGAAATACACGAAGAAATGAAGAAAAATTTCAATGTTATATGCACAACGTAGTATGTATAACGTATGAATGGTTTCCAAACTGCAAGAGTGGAAGATTCTGTGTAAATGAAGTCTATGAAGTAAACACATTGACTACCTATCGGAAATGATCGCTTGGTCTTCAGAAGTCATTTTTGATGAAGTTAAGGGAAAGTACTAATGAAGGGGTTTCCATAAGGACGGATCGAGATTAAAATGGAATAAGACAAGCTGTGTGTGAGGTATGAACGAAATTCTTTTTTTATTTGAAAGGAATCCACAGAATGGAACAACGCCCGATGGAAAGGAATAGAGGGATCCAATTTACAATGAATTAAGTGCATAGATCTGGCTGAATTTGAGCGATGGTTTGGGTAACGCTGGCCCGCGATACCAGAAAACCCCATAAGAATAAATCAACGGGGTAAAATCGCACGACCTTGGTGGCCAATTCACTTACCTCCGCGAAAGATAATTTTATATAATTCCATTAAGGTTTATCTTGGTTAAAATTAAATAATTGTATTAGTACGGTACAGAAAGGTTTATTTTAACAGCACCTTTCAAAATGCAAATGGTGTATCATTTCTTCTTATGAAGTGGAAGTGAGATAGAATGTTTTATTTGTGACAAACAAAAATGAACTGAATCCAATGAATCCTTCAGCGCCATATAAGAAAAGGGGCGTTTTCGATTTTGAAAACTATTTGTCCTAGGAAGATTTAACAAGATTAATTTCTAATCTTAGATTTACGAAATAAATTTGTGGTAAATATTCTAGATTTAGTTAAGTGTTTGGTGAAAACGTAGCCTATAACTCCACCCTCAAATTGTTCTACCAGAATGTCTTTTATCCAAACAGCCCACAGTGGATCGCCTCCATATAATTAGACGTAAAAAAATCAATGACATAAATTGCAAAAAATTCAATTTCTTATCTATAACGGATAACTGTTAAGTCTGAAAACAATTTTTTTTTCTTGTTTTAACCAGTTTAGTATAGAATAAATGATCTCCAAAAGTGAAGGTGAAAAGTCTTTTTTTGATCTGGTGCGTTGAGGTTATTTAGACAAATAATTTTTAAAATTACAATTTTAATTGAAATTGAAAAAAAAAAAAATGGCAGATGTTCGTGAAGGTATGTGCTTTTATAAATCTGTGTTGAAATTGCCTTAATGTTTGTTTGTTGAATTTAAAAAAATGTGTCATTGAAATAGCAAAAAAACATTTTCCGTATTTGTTTTGGAAAATCTAAATATGTGCTTAAGGTTGCTTTAAAAATAAATTAAGTGTTTTGGATAGCTGTGAACGTCTTCTTTCTAGAAATATATGTCATACACCTCGCAAAGATTTGCAAAGCCCTTTTTTTGCCCACTTTTCAGGAAAAGATTTCTGCGTTCCAAGGAAGGAATTTTTCGAAGTTTGGTGTTCGAATTCCAAATTGACTCGAACAAAAATACTTTTGGAGTATATTTCGAACAAGTTTAACACATCAATACGAAATAACTGTTTAAATACTGCTAGGCTAAAGAATTATCAGTTCAAAATCAGCCAATTTTGATTTGAAATGGAAGTCGGCTGGAAATCGATGAGACCGGTTTATTCTAAAATATAAAAATTGGCTAGAGGAGTTAGAAATTTTAAAAGACATAAGAAATACAATAGAGACTGAAAATTACAACCTTAACGAAGATTCAACCAGGCATTTAACGTCTGGAAGGCCAAAAAAAAGTTTTGAGGCTTGCGGAGAGTACTACTCAAAGTGAAAATTTATCGCTTTTTCATTCATTAGTGACGCCAAAAAAACAGGTGCTTTCTATGAAATTATTGGCCATCTCATAAATGGCCTGGCCGACTTTGTACAAAGTTCTTAAAACCAACTGCAACACTACCCGAACATTCCCTCAAAACTTGGTGTCAAACACTCCACTGGTACAAAAGTAGTGATTCATCAATGGATTTTTTAGATGGAAACAGATATTTTCCGAAAGTCGATCCACTGTGCAGCCTTAAGCTGTGTGACCCATAGTGCTGTCCGTGTCCTGTTAGGACTATAACATCGTCTGTCATTCACATACTCATCAGTTAATTCGGGCCAAAAGCAAAAGTTTTTCTTCAATCGTTGGAAGCCTCTGTTAAATGAGTTGACGATTGATTGCTTTGGGTTCTCCTGCACACTTTCAGGACCAATGCGTTGTTTTCGGCAGATTCTCTATTTATCGACATACGGGTATCGTGAGATTGTTCTCTGAACCAATCGACATGAATTTGGCCACCAAACGTTGAAAAGTCGATTTCAAAGGACGACCATATACATACATATTTCGCTTAACATCACCTCACCATACATTATCTTATGAACAATGCACAAAAATTGCAGAAATAATTACTGTTAATAATGGTTTTCCCCGACAATAATGGTAAATCGAAAGATTGAAAAATAAAAAGATAAAACAAATCAGAAATTTTTCAATAATGTTATAGCTATTTATGTACCTTACGTAAATAAATGATAATTTAAACAAGCAAATAGTTAGGGTATTCATGCCACAGCGTAAAGTCGTCGTAAACGTGTTATTGTTTTAAACTTCGTAAATCTGTCAAATTTTCAATAAAAATTGTGACAGAATTACGAAGTTTTAAGGCTCTCCCAGGCCAACGCATAACATTTGCCAACGACGCGAAATCATTCACAATAATACAAAAATGAAAGATACACAATACTGAACAATAACAAAAAACTGTCCTTGCGAATAACCTGCTATGATTTCGCGTTGGTTTGGGGAAGCCTTTAAACTGTACAACGTTTACGACGACTTTACGCTGTTGCCATAGGTAGTATTTATTCTCCATATCGTCGGTCCAAAGGTAAAACTCAGTAAGTGCACAAAATAATAGGTCTGATCCTTTACTTTGAGTTTCTGTGATTGTTAGTCCAAACTTGTGTCAAACTAATTTTTTTATATGAACTCTGACAGAACTTTGGACTAAAATGCGCAGAAATGCACAGAAAATTACTGAAATTCAAAGTAAAGGAACAGCCCTAATGTTCCACAAAAGGAGACTGAAATGATTTCTTTAAATCCAACATGTCCAATTTTGCACGGTTTTTATAAAGACATTGAAAGGCATGCTTGGTAACGCTATTTCAAAATTTGCAGAACATGACTTTTCAGCTTCAAGACGTATGCATGTTTCAAATTTCCTTCAATAGTGCATATTGTAAGTAAGTGAGTAAGTGAGTTTAACATTTGAGCCTTTGACACTTAAATTTATGATTGAAAATCAAAATTTGAAGAGACTAATTAAACAGAACTAAAATTAAATAATAAAGGTATTCATGCAACAGCATAAAGTCGTCGTAAACGTAGTAAGGTTGTAAACTTCGTAAATCTGTCTAATTTTCCATACAAACCTGGACAGAATTACGAAGTTTAAAAGTTTACAACGTTTACGACGGCTTTACGCTGTTGTATGAATACCCATAATATTTATTGATATTTTCTTATGTTAATATTGTAAACAACTACATGAATTTTGTCTACCCGTGCGAAGCCGGGGCGGGACAGCTAGTAAATAAATAAAATTAAAACTTTTAAAAAACGTGTTTTATTTTGTTTTTACATTATTTTATTTTATTTGAAATTTAAAAATTTTCACAACTTAATTTTTTTATATTTAATGCGACGCGTTTCGGAGCTTATACTCCATCTTCCGGCGAATTACCGGATAATTCGTTAATCTTTTGTACATTGTAGCTACAATAGTACACTTATTTTTTTTCAAAATCGTTGGAGCCATTTTTGAGATAAAAAAGATTTTTCTTAACGGAAGTAGCGTTATTTTTTGAGCTAAAAAAAAAATTTGAATTTCTCCTCTGAGGTTTGTTTACTGTGGTCGGGTCGTTAGCCCGACGCACTAACCTCCAATTCGTAGGACCATGGGTTTGGTGTTGCAATTCTTTCCTTCATCAACATTATAAGCACTTAAAAGTTAAGCATGAAGTCATGACATAAAGCCAAGACCAGTTTCCAGCCGGGGGCGCACAGTGGGTCAAAAATCCAAATCTTTGTAAACGAGTGGTGTGTGTGTCGGTATCTTATTTAAACACCTAAATAGCCTAGCAGGTGCCAAATAGAGAGAATAGTTATTTCATGGTTATGTGGACAATTAAATATTTTTAAAAGACAAGAAAGACACAGAAATAATGATAAAATAATGCCTCAATGCCAGTTTTTGGACTAAATTATTGTTTGAACATAGGTAAAACTATATGAGCTAATATTATGTTGACCTCTGAGATATTTTCCACTGATAATTTTTCACTTTTAGCCGAAGAATTTGGGCCACTGTCGTCAAATCACCTGTAAGATGTTATGTTTTACTTTTTCGAAAACGGGCAAAAACGGGCAGATGAAATATAACAATATGTTATCTATATTAATCCTGGAACTTAGTTTAAGTTCAATCTTTTTGTACAGGTTTGTACAGAAAAAGTTGCGGCCTACAGAATAAATGCTTTATCAATTTTTTCTTACTAATAAAGTAAATGACATGGTGCGTTTAGTTAAAACACCACAAATCATAAATAAACAAAGTTACTAACCTTCTTAAATATAGTACATTTGGGAATAATAACAAAAAAATTCAGAACTTTTCAAACAAATAAGAGGTAAACAAAGTCCTACCATCATTAAATATTGAACGAACAATGACTGAGTGATGTGTCTGCAATTAACGGTATTATTGCTTGAAATTCTTCTGTCAGTTAATTTGACTCTATTCATTGTCTCTGACATGTGTACAATCAACCTATGTATGTACAACCTGCCCTGATATAAAATGCATATGTTTTGGACTTTTGACCCGCTAGATTCGCTTTTGAGACCACTGTGCGGCGGTTGCGAACATGGAGGTAATGAAAGCACTTGATGTGTAGGGAAAGATACAGATCGAAGCCCCAGTTCCTACATCATCCAAATATGTTATATCTTATATATACCTAACAATTTTGAATCGCACCATCAATAAAAGGTCGGAATTGACTTAATTACGTACAGCTAGTATGAAAAAGTTCATTGCATTCAGTCGAGCTAGACTTTTTCCAGAATACCAATCGTAAATTGTGACATTGGGAGTCCAACTAAATATTAATAAGAAACCAATAACAAGAGAGCAACACGAAACCCCTACTTGTCCCAAGCAAATACATAATTACGTTAAATTTGAATCTGAGCATACAGATGAACATACAGATAATACAGAAACCAATTTCTCAACATTCTCAATGGATATTGCTACACTGAACTCTACAATTTCCTGAAATGTGCACTTAGATACCGAAATTTAATTATTAATGAGTTTTCGTAATTTTTGTTTATACAGATATCGCTAAGTTTTAAATGATAAGTAAAAGAAAACGCTTTAACCTGACAGGCAACTTTATAAGTTATTTTCAATTAACTTAATTTTTTGAAAAACGAATACTTTGATTTTATATGAACTATTTTTGAATAAATTTTTTTTTATCTATCTATCTATCTACATACACTCCTCGTCAACTGAATACGCACAAACATTTTTGAATATATTTTATCCATTTTTTCCAAACAGTGATGGTTATTATGCCATCTGTTGATGGTAAAAATTTTCGTAACATATAAATAACAGAATTTCAAAGTTTTATCCAAAAACAACCGTGAGTTTTTCCTTCAACCACTTCCAAAGTGTAACTTATGCAAAGTAGAAGTTTTTTTTTGAGTCAACTGAAATTAAAATTGGTATTGGATTGGAATGAAACAAGTTTTTGTTTAAGTTTAGTAGTGGGTACTTCCACCTTTATTTTTAATTACTTCGTAAATTCGATCCGGCATGGAATCGTATAGCTTTTTAATGTAATTTAACGAAATTTCGCTCCACGCTAATTTGATTGCAGAAATTAAGGTTTCTTTGTCTTCGAACTGACGACCACCCTCATAAACTTTGCGTACTAACCATCCCCAGACATTTTCTATGATGTTTAGATCAGGTGAGTACGGCGCACAATGGGCAAAAATAGTCGATTTGGTGGCCAAAATCAAATTTTTCATGTCTTCAAAATACTCAAGTTTCATTATAAGTCAGTAGAAAAATACTCATACGTGAAATATGTAAAAAAAAAAATTCCTAAATATGTCCAGGCTAAGAGAAAAAGCACCTCAGACTTAGAAAAAAATTGTATTCATGTAAAAGACATTTTCTAGCATGGTTAAAAACCACGATTTTTTAAGAAAACGCTTTTAGAAAACGATCGGTTTTATTATAGCAAGTTTTTCTAGATATTTGTCTATTATAACGTGGAAAAAAAAAATAAAAAACGGTAAGCTGGATAGTACCGTTCGATTTGGTAAAACCAATCTTACTTAAAATCAATTTTTCAGGTTCATTAAAGTGGTACAAAAATTCACAACTTTTCACAACCTTTATTTATTTATGTATTGAAAGTGAAATATGTTCTCTATCGAAATTTCAAAAAATCATACCCGCATGAATCCGACTTTAGGAGTTAGAGCGAACAAAAGTCTGTATAGTGACTTTTTTTTCGCAAAATTTTACTTAAGGTTAGCTTATTGTTTTTATATAGTCCAGTAAAACATTAAAAGTTAGCTTTTACTAGTTTTCTCTGACCCTACCAAAACTGTGTTCCTGCTCTCATCAACTCATTATTTTATTCCGTTACTCTTGCCTAGTAATAGATTGTTGCAAGACTGATTTATAGTTATTTGCAATTAAACTTTTGATAAGCAAAGTGGTGGCTTAAAAGCATTGTAATTATTATAATGTGGACCTCTACAAACTTCTTTTTGATTGTCGTTGTGAAGACCCGAAGGTAAATGCCGAAGACTTAAGAAAAATGACCAGTAAGTTTGACCTTATAGTAAGTAAGTGCTTTAAATATAAGCTTAGATAGAATATTCAACTAAATACAGAAAAAATACCAACTGTGCTCATCTTTAAAAAAAATTGAATAACTATTCAAATTGGCCTCAAAAGTAAAAAGTAAAAAGCGAATTGGAGTCAGAAGAACAAAAATATCCACAAGAGGAAGACCAAAAACGCTATACTGATAGATCAAAAAGACGAAAAAGAAATGAAATTGTATATGCTGTAGAAAGAGCAAATAAAGAAGATATGGATAGAATGCGTAGCGATATATTTTCACTAGAAGCTGAAACCACAAGGTTTTGAGCAGAGGAAGCTTTAGCAATTTTTTGCAGTTAGTACTTTCGATAAGTCAGACAAAAAAAACTGCGTTCCGTCAAACCGGAATGTTTCAGAAACTTCGCGCGAATAAAGTCTGCAAGAATGTATTCTTTTTTATCAAAATGTTGAGTTTGAAAATATTTTTTTTCAAAAGCTGTTTATTTAATTAACGTTATTTTTTATAAAATAGAACAATAAGCTTTGCCATTACATCCCAGTATTGTAAGTGTTATTGCAGTTTTCTTTTTTTAATAATGTTCGACAAAGTCAATTTTTTTTGAAAATAACCGGTCACTAATAAACGGGGGGATAAAGACCTCCTCTCCAAAACTATTTTTTTCTTAAAATATGTTCAAAAATAATTTTTCAAAGTATTGTAATTTAACTTTTTTTATTTTTAAAAAAACAAACTCATTTTGTTATTAATTTTAAAATAAAATTGAGAAATATTTTTAAAATAAGGCAATGTAAATCAATTGGTATTTAAATGAAATTATTAATACAAAATAAATCATAAAAAAATATCAACTGGTTCAAAAGTTATAGATTTTTGGCCACTCAATTAACGATTTCTGCCCACTGTGCGGCGGCCATTGAAGCAACTGCACTTGTTGCTCCTCTATCCATGTTTTTATTATGCGCGCTGAGTGAATAGGCGCATTATCATGTTGGTAGGTCCAGTTTATGGGTCCAAAGATGTTAGAAAATTTAGGAAAATTTCTTTCCAAAATTACTTTATACCCAGCTGCTGTCATTCTTGATGTTACAACCTCGAGCTCAACTGTTCCATAATAACTGACTGCTCCCCATATCATGACACCTCCTTCACGACTATGATGGCGCTTTAAAAATCTTTTTTCTTTTCTTAAGTCGTGAAAATAGAAGTTGAACCCATCAGGGCCATCGAAATTAAACTTTTTTTCATCTGAAAAAACCACGTGATACCATTCTTTTTTCCAACTCATGTGAAGTCTTGAAAAATCTAATCGCAACATTTTCCGTCTCTCGTCAAGTGGTGGTTTTTTTCTTAAGTTTCATTCATTTAAGATGGCTTGAGTTGTTGATTACTCTTTATACTGTTGAGCAACTTGCGTTTACGCCGACTTTTTGTTTTATTTTTGCCACAGAATCAGAAGAATTTGATGCATATCTTAAAATTCTTCGTCTCTCAGCTGCTGTTGTTGCTGTTTTCTTACCTCCCTTCATGTTTTTGCCGTATGCATCTTTATTTTTCAAGTAAGAATAAACTACATTAAAAACTTCGGCCAACTTTATTAGCTATTGCACGTCCAGTTAGGCCTTGGTCTCTAAGTAAATCGATTTTAGCTTTTTCAACACTGTTAAGACACGTAGATCTACCCATTTTTCTTAAAATTTGAAATCAAGAATTAAATTTTACTGAAAACACTAAAATCGTTAATTCAAACTGTCAAGCACTCCCAAAAACTTATAAACAACGAAGAAATGGCGTTGTACCTATTCAGTTGACTAAAAAAAAACTCCTACTTTGCATATAAAACACTTTGCAAGTGGTTGAAGAAAAACTCACGGTTGTTTTTGGATAATTCTTTCGGAATTATCTGCTTAACATCTTAAGGAAATAGTTAGCATCAACAGATGGCATAATAACCATCACTGTTTGGAAAAAATGGATAAAGTATATTAAAAAATGTTTGTGCGTATTCAGTTGACGAGGAGTGTACATCCATGCATACATTCATCTGAAAACCTATGTATTCATTTAAAGAACAAGTATAGTTTGTTATGCAAGCCTCTTTATTTCAAAGGGTTTAACATTTCCTATAGGTATATCCATTTATATTTCCTGGTTCCTAATGTAAACCTTTTTGTTTAACTTTCAGTTACATAATGTCAAGAGGAAACTGAAGTCATAACTTTACGTCAAAATTCATTTTGTCTGAAACCAATTTCATACTGTTGTAATCTTACCAGATCCATTCGTTCCAACAAAACTCAAGCTCAACAAAATGTACTGTTTCCTTTTGTAATTCTGCAACAACAACGAACATAAAGACAAACTTAAAACCTACATATATAATGAAAACCACAAGCATCTTAAGCTGTAATTTTATTTAATTTTGAAAATAGTAACTTTCGTTATTTACCATCTCTACCAAGCCACAACTACTGTACTGCTGCAAGTATTCCACGGAGTGACTAAAAGGGCGGAACGGAAGCAAGAAGTTTAATAAATTCCATACACAGAATACAAAGGAAAATGGAAGCTGTTTGTGCGACGCGGCGGTCCTTCTATATCCTTGATCTTGATAATGCGCTCCAACACTATGTACTTATATATAGCATCCACTGCGTGCTCTGTTTTTAAAACACTTCTCCACAGAGTTCTAGAAAGTGTTGACATTTAAATTTACTGATATTTGTATGTAATATTCATTTTAATATGTTTTAGGTCATGTAGGATTTTAATAAATTTCGATATTATGCTGAACCCTTTGGTTTCATATTAAATAGGTAGGGAAATTCGGATATATTTATGGTTTAGGTTTAAGCAATTCACAAATGTTTCACCTTTTGTTTTGGTTCTTAAACCTTAAGCACCACCACAGAGCAATAAAATTAAGCACAATGCAAACTAGTTCCACCTCAAATTCAAATAAAATTAATTTATTTAGCAATTAATACAACCCAGTATACCCAGAGGAGAGTAGTTTCTGCACAAAACACAAGGAAAACACTTAGCTATACTACTAAGAATTTAACTCTTAATTTTCTTCTCCATTTAAGTGGTAGCATTTAATTCGTTAAGGGGTAACCTCAAAGCAAAGCTGTATAGCAGTTCCCATTCTACCCTGTTGATTCATTAGCTTTATTTCATGTTGCATTGATAGTTTGATTTTGTTTAAAAGTGGTGGTATTAAATTGTTCCTTTTAAATATTATTTTTTTTATTTAATTCTTGTAAAACATTATAAGTCTGGAGAAAGATGTCACCACATTAGAAGCGTTAAAATTATACATAGAGTTAACAAAAAGTTCTTATACTTGTTGGTGATGTGATAAATTTAAAACTCTATTGACCGAAGTGGCAAAACGACAAGATGGCATGCAGGGCTTAAGAATGTCGAGCTCAACGGTTCAAGAGACAAAATCAATTTAATAAAAAAAAGGCCTGTTAAATGCCAGTAATAGAGTTGATCTCCAATTTTCTGCCGAACTCTTCCTGCTAAAACTAGATGAAGATAGGTTACGTTAGATTAGAAGGGGTGCTGATACGGCAAGCAGCATCCTTTCACTCGGATCTCCGCGGATCCATTACGCTAGGTAGGTAGGTATGACGTATGAGGAGAGTAGGTTTCTGATGTTGATCTGATGCCTCCTTGAACCATCCCGAGTTCTGAATGAATTGCAAGATATTTGTTAGGTAGAGATGTCGCCCATTTCACCGAAAAATTATTCTCCGAGGGCTTATTTTGTAGTTCTACCTAAACTGCGGGGAAATTTGATGAGTCCTCCTCTGCCTTATAATCATGACATCTTCTACATAAGTCCGATTTGCTGATGCCCATTCTTCTCATGTGGGCTAGGAGCGATAAGGCCTGCTTAGTGCTTATCTTAAGTAAATAACACAACTCAACAAAATAAAAAAATATTTTTGTGCCTGGGTTTACCTCATGCTTTTTGTATTCGTCATGCTCCGAAATGATGGAAAAATACCCACATCCCCCTTAAATTTGCGTTTGTAGAGTTGGTAGTCAAAATACAGTTAACATAGTTTTCATAAAAATAATACATAATTGCTTTAATATTTTTTTTAACAGAGGAGAAGGGAGGGGAATTGTTACGCCAATTTGGTATCTCTATATTATATTTGTGTCACAAACTACACACATTTTTATTTTGAAATTTAAGGACGTTAAAATGTTATTATAATAATGTTCTAAAGTGATGCTCATGCATTTTGCTAAAAATGTGGTTATTTTATAAAAATTCTTATTATTATCATTTTTGAAAATATGTTAATGTTAAGAAGCATAAAAGACATATAGGATGTCTCTAAGATTGAATATTCTGCACGGTCATTTAGAAAAAAAATTCAAAACTTCATTGGGAGCATATTCTGAAGAAAAAGGAAAAGATTTTAATTAAGACATAATGGACTTCGAGAGTAATCGGCATTACCTTTACCAAGGTCAATAAAATGAATAATATCGAAAGTTTTTGAAAGAATGCTACTCCTGCGCCTGCAGCCTATAATAGAAGAGAAACGATTAATACCTGAACATCAGTTCGGATTTAGAAGCAAGCATTCAACAATTGATCAAGTGCATAGAATAACTGACGTAATAGAGAGAGCTCTTGAAGAAAAGAAAATTTGTTCGACGGTCTTTTTGGATGTGTCGCAAGCGTTTGACAAGGTGTGGCACGAAGGCCTCAAATTCAAATTACGACAAGTTCTGCCTGAAGGACTTTATAAAATTCTTAACGAATATCTAGAAAACAGATTTTTTCGTGTAAGACACGGAAATGAATATTCTGATTTCAAAGAAATAGTGGCTGGGGTATCACTAGGTAGTGTTTAAGGTCCAGTTCTGTACCTTCTATTTACACGTGATATACCTCAAAAAAATTGTTGCCATTATTAAAGAGTCCTACAACAACGCAAGGTGTTTTGTTTTGCACAATGGGCAGCTATCCGACTCCTTTGTAGTGCAACATGGTGTGAGACAAGGGGATGTTCTATCGCCAATTCTCTTCCTGCTGGCGATGGACGACGTATTGACGGCCAGTGTTGGTACAGCTGAGCGACAGGGCATTCACTGGAGACCGTTCGAAAGGCTCAGTCATTTAGACTATGCCGATGACATATGTCTACTGGCAAATAACATCAGTCGGCTGAACGGGATGTGCCAAGCACTGCCAGTGAAGGGAGAGTCGAGTGGTCTAAGAATAAACATCAAAAAGACAAAAATAATGCTCACAGGCCGCTCCACACAGCAGCGTATTATTCTACAGGAGACGCCAGTTGAAGTAGTGGAACAGTTCAACTACCTTGGCAGTATTGTCTCTGCAAACGGTGGTACGGATCTGGACGTTAAAAGTAGAATAAATAAAGCTCGTGCTGCCTTCGGTACTCTATCCCCAATCTGGAAATCAAGTCAAATCTCCTTATGCATACGCACTACGTTGAGATTCTTCGAATCCAATAAGAAATCCGTACTGTTATATGCTTGTGAAACCTGGAAAGTCACGTCTATCATTTCGAAGAAATTGCAGGCTTTTGTGAATCGCTGCCTTCGAAACATCCTAAAGATTCGCTGGCCACAAATATGTAATATCAAATGAGGAATTGTGGCGCAGGACAAGTCAAGAGCGATTGGACGTCGACATAAGAAAGCGTAAATGGCGTTGGATTGGTCACACACTGAGGAAACCAAACGATGAAATTGCAAAGCAGTCCTTTGAGTGGAATCCTCAGGGTGCACGGGCGGGTTGGAAGACCAAGAACAACATGGAAATCAACTGTCTTAGCGGAAGCAGAATCCCAGAGAAAGACGTGGCCACAGCTAAGCCTTGCAGCAGACCGTGAAGGATGGAGACGTTTTGTTAACGCCCTATGCCCCAGCCGAGGTTACAAGACACGATAATGATGATACCTCAAACAGAAGACACTATCGCAATACTACAATACTAGCAGTAGGCAAAACGATTAACGAAGCTACGATTAAATTACAAAATGCTCTTAATAATGTTAATGAGTGGACAAAAACATGGCGAATAGCGCTCAATGAACAAAAGTCAGGCCACGTGGACTTTACGTATAAAAAAATAAATAGATTGCCCGTCTTTCTAAATACCGGTCGTGTTCCATTTGCGAATGAGGCAAAATATTTGGGAATGACTCTAGACGCGAAATTAAAATGGAAGCTGCACGTAAAAAAGAAATGCGAAGAACTAAAAAGTAAATTAAGAGATATGAACTGGCTACTCGGTAAATATTCTAAGCTTAGTATTGATAATAAAATGATTTTATACAGGCAGGTACTTAAACCTGTCTGGACTTACGGTATACAACTCTGGGGTTGTACCTGCGATACAAATTTAAATAACTTACAAGCGTTTGAAAATAAATTGCTTAGGTCATTTGTAAATGCACCATGGTATATGTATAAGAAACGAAGATCTTCACAGGGATCTCGGGATTCCAACGGTTCGAGACGAAATAAAGAGTTTCGCGCGAAAACATAGAAATCGGCTATTAGATCACGCTAATCCAACGATTATTGACATTCTTGACGACTCGAATTTAGTACGCCGTCTGCAAAGAACAAAACCTTCCGACTTGGTGCGGTGAACGGAAAACCGCTTTAAAATCGCGGAATTAGCAGGAACTTTCACCGGAAAGTTACCTGCAACACGTTACTTAACTTCGTTTAAAATAAATTGCTAGATAAGTTTCAACTTAGTTGCAATCGGGAAGTGGAGGTGGTTTTAGTGTAGTAAGAATCTCACACTTCTATGAGCACGCGTTTTTCGGTCCTCATAGAGCCTGATGCTGGTTTTGCACCTACCCACGAAAAAAAAAGAAAAAAATAATGATGGGAAATTATTCAATAATTTTTAATTTTAGAATAGCACATTCAAAAATCAGTGTATTTGTTGGTAAAAATTACCGTTTTAATGTTGGTATCAAACATTAAACAAAAAAATTAAGAAAAAAGGAGGTTTTGTAATTTTCAATTTTATCAAAAATTTAAAAACATATCGTTCCGTTTCTGCGTTAACCTCGTAACTACATATTTGACGAAATTGGTTTTTTTTTTGTATCTACACTGGCAATGGCTTGTAGAATATGGAGACCAAAGTATGAATGTGAAAATGATGCAACAAACATGTTTTACCGTTAAGGCTTTTTCCTCGTTTCTACTGTCATGGTGATTGGCTTCGACGAGAACCTCGTAACTACGTTTTGAGGTTTTAGCTGCTAGTTTCTTTCCATTCTTTGCACTGCAGCTCGAAAGTCTTTACCTCAATTAAGGTAAATAGCATTGGCGCAAAATTTTAAATATTCTATTATTAAGGGTTTAGCACGGACTTAACAGTTTTCTAAAAAAATGTAAGATAATTTAATAAATTGTCTGCAATTTTTAATATATTTTTGTTTTTCCAACTAATTTTATGCTAAAATCATTTAAAACGGGGTCAAAGGAACAAACTTTTATTTTAAATAACTTTTTATTTTTTTTTCCTCATGGAGTATTGTCTGACGGAGTAGGTTCTGGGGCTGGGCTTGGAACTGGGACAAAGGAACACATTTTTGTAAGTAACTTTTTATATATATTTCTTTGCTACTGGGTCTAAAGGAGTTAGTTATGACGGAGGTGGTTCTGTGGTGGGTCTAGAGCTGATACAGATAAACAACTTTTTTATTAAATGACTTTCATAGATTTTTTTGGCGGTGGGACTGATGGAGCAGGGTTTAACGGCTGTGGAGGTAAGTCTTAAACTGGAATAACGGAACTAATAAATTAAACCCACCTCCAGAATCTCCTCCGTCAGACCCTATCTTCTCCATCAGACCCAACACAAAAAATCTATGAAATATGTACCTAGTTTTTAAAAAAAAAAGTTTTTTAAAAAAAGTTGTTCCTTGCCCCATTTCCAGACCCACTTCCAGAACCATATCCGTCAGATCCTATCAATCAGACCCACCACTAAGAAATCAGATCGGGAAGTAACTACGATGTTAATTTAATGTTTTGCTTCATGCGTTTCTCATGTTTTGGAAAATTTATTAAAAGTATTCGTCAGTTGTATGTATGTACGTGCATATTTGCAAAAGTTCACCCTGTCAGACCGTTTAAAAAATTTACAGTTTAGGGTGAAAAACGGGTTTTTAAATCTGTCTGGTAGGGCAAACTATGTACTCAAATGATCTCGGATTACCTGATCTGACATCAGAAGAGCACTAGCCAGACAGGGGTGAAAAACAATTTTGGCTAGCACAAACTCTGGAAGTCGCATTCATATTTTGTTTTCAATCAGGTTATGGACTGCAAGAATTTGATTTCTTGAATAAGTTTTACTCAAGCTACTCTATAGTTTTTGTTTGCTATCCTTCACACCTTAGATGTGCTGCGTAGGCTCTTATGCCTTAAACAGATGTGCAGCAGGTCTGCACGCATCGCTGCGAGTAGAGCTGCACTCAAAACGAATGTGCATACACTAAAATATTTATCATACAAAGGACTTCATCACACTTTTAGTATGAAATTTTTCGGTATTTCATAATAATTTGTATGCACAAATGTAGTTTTGTATTTTAACTTTATTTAAATATCTTATGGCCAGTTGCACCGACCTCTTTTAAATATTTATTGCTTCGTTTAATTTTAAAATGACATTTATCGGTTGCACCAACCACTTCTAAATCTAACAGGCCTATAAACGAACCAATAAACTAAAGTTCCATTTTCCTCCAGATAAATTTTAAAAGCAAGTTTAAACGAACATATCTACATAACTACCTACAAACAAAATAATTCAATTTTATTTGACGGAATATTGTTAATTCCAAACTAAAATAACGAAAACAACAGGTAAAGGCATTTTGTTTCCATTTTATAATTCACTACTTAAATAAATAAATTATTCCAGAAAAATTATAGACGGGTTCTCAGAAAAATCCATTTTCTGAATTCGATGACGTCGCTTTAAAATATTTGTGCATAATTTCCAAGAGTGTGTCGAAAAAATATTAGTGTTAGTTGGTATCTATTTCAATAGTTTCATAATTTATCTAAAAAAAAGAAAATAATAATAAAAAACACCAAGATGGCGCATTGGCTGTATCTAATGAGAATACCTTGTTTCTGTTTATTGAGTATTCACATTGTCCTTATTGCTATCTCACTTGCACTGGTTAAATTTTTTCGTTCAGTTTAATAAACATATGATAAAATCCAGGGGTGGTTCATGAACTGCATTTTAGCTAAAAAATGCGCGAAAGAGGTTGGTGCAACCCAATTAAATTTATCAGTCCGATAAATTTTAACTCCATTTTAGCAAAAACCGCTTTTAGTGAATTTTGGTGCAACTGGGCATTAATCTTGTAGATCCGAGCATCAGAAGCAAAGTTGTAATTTTTTTAAGCTACCGAAATCGAAGTTTTTTAAAGATTTTGTTATTTTCTTGGATTAAAATCAATTTTAAGGTGGAAAATTTAGATAAGTGGCCCTGCCGCCTCTCACGTTGCATTGGAGGATTGAGCAATAACTTTTTAAACATAATTTTTCAAAATTATGTAATTTTTCATTCACATTTGCATTTTGAAAAGTGAAAATCAAACCAATGTAGGACTCAATCTGCATTCTAGTATGAAATAAATTAAACGTTTTAAAAAAAAATTATACAAAAATGTAGCCTGACATTTATCCTTTCCATAAAAGCCTTAACTTTGAAGATCGGACAACCAAAACCGAAGTTATATGCTTTCCAATCGATCAACTTGAAGGCTATTTTTGCACAACGGAACTTTTCTCCACTGAACCTAGTCAGCGGTCGACGAACAACCACTTATTTCTGCGGAGCTGCGCAGCAAATTTAGAAATAGAGACATCGTGCAGCTCTGGAGTTTTTCTGCGCTCCCATAAGAACCTGTGTTATTTTATTTCGCTGCATGAAAAAGGCTGCGCGTGTGTTTAAGCCATTAGACTTTCAAATTTAATTCTTATAAAGAACAGAAATATTTTAAGTTTTGATTTTTCACTCATGAATTTGTTTAAGCTTTAATATCGTCTTCGTTCAAACAAAACTCCCTGACTCCATTTTTTTAGAAACCAAGAAACCTCTCGTAAAAATGTAATATTTAATAAAATATAATAATTTTAGATCAGTAAAGGGCCTCTAAATCCTATGTTGGACTATTTAAAATTGAAAAATTTCTTTAAAATAAACATTTTCAAATTCTAGTCAGCAAAAATCCATAAAAAGTACACATATCCCAAAATAAAACGAAATGGAGTTGAAGGAGTTTTTATTGAACGATGACGATATTATCTTATAATATTATAAGATTTGCATGAATAAAAGCATAATGCTATGTTTCCACCAAAGGTTTATCTCAGATTAGATTTAATAAATCTTTTGGTGTTTCCACCGCACAAAAAGATTTAAAAAAGATTAAATTTTACAGCACCTTCAAAAATGCAAATGGCGTTCCAATTTTTCTTATGAAGTGCGAATGAGACAGAATGTTTGATTCGTGTGAAACAATGAAGAACTGAATGCGCGTCTCGAATGAATCGTTCAGCACCATTTAAGAAAAGGTTAGTTCGATTTGAAAAACTATTAGTCCTAGGAAGATTTAATAAGATTAATTTCTAATCTTCAAGATTTAGAAATAAATTTGTATGGTAAATCTCCGAGATTTGAAGGAAATTTGAGGTAAATCTTATTAAATCTCAGATTAGCGTCAGGTGGAAATGTAGCATAAGATTGCATTTTAATCTGTATGTTTTTTATACCACAGCAACTTTTCTACCCCTCACTACATCCATTGTCAATAATTTGAAGACATTTCAAATATGAGCAATAACCTTGTATCTGCATTTTATAAATAAAAAGAAATATGAGATGGAAACTCATATGTAGCAAAAACAGTTAAAGCATGTATATTATTAGCTGTATTTTATTTTCCCCCAGATCTGATCTGGATTGGATTTGCGTACGAAAACACAAGTACTGCAAAGAACACAAAATCCAGCTTTGATTTTGGATTTCGATTTACAAATCCATTCTGACCACACACCCTTAGAATTTTCTCGCAGAAATTTGTTTTTCCTCTGACGTGTAATGTTGTGTTGAAAATAAGGAGAAAATGAAGAATAGAGTAGAGAAAAAATACAGAAGCAAAAGGATAAAAAGAGATAGGTATATAACACTCTCGACGCACTTGGATCCAGTTTGGATTTTTTGGATTTTGTTCTTCGACTGAAAGATAATATATTCTGTCAAGTCTAAATGTTAAATTTACAAATCTTTACTGACAGCGACAGGTCACCACATCCCTTCCTTTTTTCCAAATTTTTTTTTTTTTTTTTTTTTTATTTATTTATTTAAGAATGTATGTTTCTGTTGTATATTCCTTTTCTCTTTCTTTTTCCTTCTACACAATTTAATGCGTACTTTTTCTTTTTCTTGTCTGCACAATTTAATGCGCCTCTCTTTCTTTTTCTTTCTACACAATTTAATGCGTACTTTTTCTTGTCTGCACAATTTAATGCGCCTCTCTTTCTTTTTCTTTCTACACAATTTAATGCGTACTTTTTCTTTTCTTGTCTGCACAATTTAATGCGCCTCTCTTTCTTTTTCTTTCTACACAATTTAATGCGTACTTTTTCTTTCTCTTGTCTGCACAATTTAATGCGCCTCTCTTTCTTTTTCTTTCTACACACTTTAATTTAATTTATTTTATTTGGTTTTATTTCACTAAACTTTATTTAAATTTATTTATTTTATTTCACTTTAATTTCTTTTTTTTTTATTTATTTTATTTTATTTTATCAATTCCATTTCCTTCACTTTCTTTTTTTTTTTTTTTTTTTTTTTTTTATTGTATTTGCTCTATTTCACTTCACTTCACTTCACTTTTTTTTTTTTTTTTTTTTATTTTATTTTATTTGTTCTATTTCACTTCACTTCACTTCACTTTACTTTCTATTTTTTTTATTTATTTTATTGTATTTATTTTATTTTATTTATTCTATTTCACTTCACTTTCTTTTTTTTTTTAGTTTATTTTATTTTTTTTACATATTCTATTTCACTTCGTTTTATTTTGCTTTGTCATTTCACATCACTTCACTTCATATCATTTGTTTTTATTTTATTTTATTTTATTTAACTTTCACTTTATTATATTTTATTTTATTTAACTTCATTTCACTTTGTTGTATTTTGCTTTGTTTATCTTTGTCATAGGACATCCCATCCTTTTTTCCAAATTTTTTTTTTTTTTTTTTTTTTTTTATTTATTTATTTAAGAATGTATGTTTCTGTTGTATATTCCTTTTCTCTTTCTTTTTCTTTCTACACAATTTAATGCGTACTTTTTCTTTTTCTTGTCTGCACAATTTAATGCGCCTCTCTTTCTTTTTCTTTCTACACAATTTAATGCGTACTTTTTCTTGTCTGCACAATTTAATGCGCCTCTCTTTCTTTTTCTTTCTACACAATTTAATGCGTACTTTTTCTTTTCTTGTCTGCACAATTTAATGCGCCTCTCTTTCTTTTTCTTTCTACACAATTTAATGCGTACTTTTTCTTTCTCTTGTCTGCACAATTTAATGCGCCTCTCTTTCTTTTTCTTTCTACACACTTTAATTTAATTTATTTTATTTGGTTTTATTTCACTAAACTTTATTTAAATTTATTTATTTTATTTCACTTTACTTTCTTTTTTTTTTATTTATTTTATTTTATTTTATCAATTCCATTTCCTTCACTTTCTTTTTTTTTTTTTTTTTTTTTTTTTATTGTATTTGCTCTATTTCACTTCACTTCACTTCACTTTTTTTTTTTTTTTTTATTTTATTTTATTTGTTCTATTTCACTTCACTTCACTTTACTTTCTATTTTTTTTTATTTATTTTATTGTATTTATTTTATTTTATTTATTCTATTTCACTTCACTTTCTTTTTTTTTAGTTTATTTTATTTTATTTACATATTCTATTTCACTTCGTTTTATTTTGCTTTGTCATTTCACATCACTTCACTTCATATCATTTGTTTTTATTTTATTTTATTTTATTTTATTTAACTTTCACTTTATTATATTTTATTTTATTTAACTTCACTTCACTTTGTTGTATTTTGCTTTGTTTATCTTTGTCATAGGACATCCCATCCTCGTCGCCAATGTAGTAGCCTGGGGTTCATCCATCTGCGTCCGCCCAATCAGACGGCTGTCCTACGACAGACTGATAGCGACACGTCCGTTCAGGTAGACAGGCACTCCTAGACTGGCCTGGACACATCCGTTCAGTCCAGCGGATATCCTAAGACTGGCTGAGACACGTCCGCTCCTGTCGACGGATATTCTTCGACTGAAAGATAATATATTCTGTCAAGTCTAAATATTAAATTTACAAATCTTTACTGACAGCGACAGGTCACCACATCCCTTCCTGTTTTTCCAAATTTTGTTTTTTTTTTTTTGTTTAATTTATTTATTTAAGAATGTATGTTTCTGTTGTATATTCCTTTTCTCTTTCTTTTTCTTTCTACACAATTTAATGCGTACTTTTTCTTTTTTTTGTCTGCACAATTTAATGCGCCTCTCTTTCTTTTTCTTTCTACACAATTTAATGCGTACTTTTTCTTTTTCTTGTCTGCACAATTTAATGCGCCTCTCTTTCTTTTTCTTTCAACACAATTTAATGCGTACTTTTTCTTTTTCTTGTCTGCACAATTTAATGCGCCTCTCTTTCTTTTTCTTTCTACACAATTTAATGCGTACTTTTTCTTTTCTTGTCTGCACAATTTAATGCGCCTCTCTTTCTTTTTCTTTCTACAAAATTTAATGCGTACTTTTTCTTTCTCTTGTCTGCACAATTTAATGCGCCTCTCTTTCTTTTTCTTTCTACACACTTCAATCTAATTTATTTTATTTGGTTTTATTTCACTAAACTTTATTTAAATTTATTTATTTTATTTCACTTTACTTCTTTTTTTTTTATTTATTTTATTTTATTTTATCAATTCCATTTCCTTCACTTTCTTTTTTTTTTTTTTTTATTTATTTTATTTTATTTGCTCTATTTCACTTCACTTCACTTTCTTTTTTTTTTTAGTTTATTTTATTTTATTTACATATTCTATTTCACTTCGTTTTATTTTGCTTTGTCATTTCACATCACTTCACTTCATATCATTTGTTTTTCTTTTATTTTATTTAACTTTCACTTTATTATATTTTATTTTATTTAACTTCACTTCACTTTGTTGTATTTTGCTTTGTTTATCTTTGTCATAGGACATCCCATCCTCGTCGCCAATGTAGTAGCCTGGGGTTCATCCATCTGCATCCGCCCCATCAGACGGCTGTCCTACGACAGACTGATAGCGACACGTCCGTTCAGGTAGACAGGCACTCCTAGACTGGCCTGGACACATCCGTTCAGTCCAGCGGATATCCTAAGACTGGCTGAGACACGTCCGCTCCTGTCGACGGATATTCTTCGACTGAAAGATAATATATTCTGTCAAGTCTAAATATTAAATTTACAAATCTTTACTGACAGCGACAGGTCACCACAGATTTGAACGGCTGTTTAAAGTAAGACAAAGCTTATAAATGCGTACAATTCTTTTTCGACTAAGTTAATTGATAACATAACGGTCAACTTCAAAAGGCGAATTATTCCATTGCTCCATTCAGTAGATAGTACGGGGTAGTTAGACTTTTGCTGGGAAATAATTCAAACATGCAGTTTGACTTTGATATTCGAAAGGGTATTAGTACACGAGCCGAAAACCACATTTTTCACAATTGCACCTAGAGTCATTTGGCCGCCATTTTGTTTTTAACGGCTTTTTTTGTTATCAGACGTAGCTCACGCATTTTTGACGCTACGAAAAAAAATTGTGAGACAAACTTGTAGAAAATTTAATTGTCTACAAAATATGTTAAGTTACTTTTTTCGATAAGTATTTTTTTTTAAAAGTTATACTGCATTTTCTTAAAAAAAGTAGGGGTTGATTTTGGTTTATTCATCATTATGTTATTTTTTTGTTCTAAAAAAAAAAAAAATCGAAATAAAAGTTGTAGTTCCTTCAATTATCTATATTTTTTGGCTTAACAGTTTTGCTATACAACTTACGGTTCTTGCCCTGTAGCGCATATCAGTAGTAGAGAACTGTATAGAATCATATATTTTTAACTACTTGACTTCTGCTGGTAAATAGAAACCTCGAGGTTCGAAAGTAAATTAGTACTCGAGCCGAAAACATCATTCTTCACAACTGCCCGTAGAGTCTTTTAGCCACCATTTTGTTTTTAACATTTTTTATATCTTCGCAAGTAATGAAGTAACTCACTTTTTATTTATGCCAGACAAAAAAGTTGTAGAACAAACATGTAGAACATTTAATTTCCTACAAAATGTTTCTGGTATTTTTTTTCGATAAGTACTTTTTTAAAATTGTACTACCTTTTTTTAGAAAAAGGGTTTCTTTTCAATTTATGTTAAAAGTTATAAATGATCCCTTAGAAATAAATGGATTACAACCTTTCTCGTTGACTTCAATTTATTAAAAAAAGATAGAAATTCAGTATGTTACATTTCAGGTTAGATATGACATAACAATATAGTGGGGCTGTTAGTGAGACCAACCTTTCATTTTGACCTGTCGGGTTGAGCTTTAGTACACTAATAGTTCATATCCTGACTTTACTTTTAAGAAGTGTTGCCAAGCTGGCAACACTGTCAGAAGGGCAGGAGAAGGGTTGCTTATAAATCGAAAACCAAGGGTTGGACGATGACCCGAGAACTCCCATTAGATTCAGCCCCCTTGAAAATATAGGACCACATTATTATTTTTCTCCCACCCCTCCCCTTGCACGAAGGGGGTGGAAAAAAGTCGTTTTGGAAACAAAATTTGAAAAGCCAAGAAAAGTTAGAAAAATATTTTTTTTAATAAAGTTTAAAGATGGTGTCGATGCAGAATTTCACAATCTACTACATTACTTCCAGAGTTGATTGAAAACCTACATTGGTTTTCTTAAAAGGCCACTTTCAAAGTGCTGGGAAGGGGAGATATAAAAGATTAACAAACTTAAATATTTATCTTGGAATAATATAAGCATATGACACATATTTTAAGGGTATTTCTTAATGTCCAATCTATCTAAATCAGAATGAACCCGATACAACTTCTTTCAAAAAAGTTAAAGCCTTCTTCATAAATGATGATCGAATTATTAGTGAAACAATTAAAATATTACCAAATTTCAACTGCATTGACATGAAACTTGGTATGTCCTCATATCGTGCACTAACGTCCCTACAAATATGGCAATGATAACAAAAGCTTAGTTTTAAGTGGTATACATTATTTTGAACAGGGATGTGGTGTTTTATTCAACAATTTATCATAAAAAAATAAATGTCGAAGTAAAAGTTGTAGGTAGACCTTTCAATTATCTATATTTTTTGCGGTATACTTCTGTAGCGCATATATGTATATTCAAGAAATCCGTACAGGATTGGATGTTTTATTTTTGTTATAATTTTGTTTCGTTATATTCGTATCATAACTGGCTATACTCAAACAAATAATTGAACACAAAACTCTTGTGTGTATTTGGAATTTTATAACTTTATGCATAATAACAAGTAAACTAACTATACTTACGTTTTTCTTATAGAAAATTGAACTTTCTACACAAAAGGTCTTGATATGTTTTATCGTAAGCTCAGCCGTTTTGAAGTTACATCCATTCAAACCTAGTCGATAAAATTATCTTACTTTATCTAACATAAAATTAGCATTATTTTAGAAATTTAAGATATTAATTAGGGAATTTCAATATACTTTCCCACAAAAGTTCTGAAGTCATTTCTCGATAAGAGTGCGATATAAGTTAATTTTACAATTCGGAAATAAAGTTAAACTATACGCAAAACTATTAACAAATCATATTATAAGGTATACCGCATAAGAAAAAAATATTGAGGCAAAAAATATAGATAATTGAAAGGTCTACCTACAACTTTTATTTCGACATTTATATTTTTATTAAAAATAAATTGAAAAGAAACCCTTTTTTAATAAAATGCAGTACAATTTTAAAAAAGTACTTATAGAAAAAAGTTACAAGAAACATTTTGTAGGAAATTAAATGTTCTACAAGTTTGTTCTACAACTTTTTTGTCTAGCATAAATAAAAAGTGAGTTACTTGCGAAGATATAAAAAATGTTAAAAACAAAATGGTGGCTAAATGACTCTACGGGCAGTTGTGAAGAATGATGTTTTCGGCTCGAGTACTAATTTACTTTCGAACCTCGAGGTTTCTATTTACCAGCAGAAGTCAAGTAGTTAAAAATATATGATTCTATACAGTTCTCTACTACTGATATGCGCTACAGGGCAAGAACCGTAAGTTGTATAGCAAAACTGTTAAGCCAAAAAATATAGATAATTGAAGGAACTACAACTTTTATTTCGATTTTTTTTTTTTTTTTAGAACAAAAAAATAACATAATGATGAATAAACCAAAATCAACCCCTACTTTTTTTAAGAAAATGCAGTATAACTTTTTAAAAAAGCACTTATCGAAAAAAGTTATTTAACATATTTTGTAGACAATTAAATTTTCTACAAGTTTGTCTCACAATTTTTTTTCGTATCGTCAAAAATGCGTGTGCTACGTCTGATAACAAAAAAAGCTGTTAAAAACAAAATGGCGGCCAAATGACTCTAGGTGCAATTGTGAAAAATGTGGTTTTCGGCTCGTGTACTAATACCCTTTCGAATATCAAAGTCAAACTGCATGTTTGAATTATTTCTCAGAGCTCCATATAATGAAATCTAATTACCCCGTACTAAGATGCCTTCGTCAAACTAGATATGAGTACTGGGGCTCGATTCTCCATCCTCCATCTGTGAAACTGTGAAGTGATAAATCTTACTATTCCTCCACGCCAAATGCGATTCCCGAAGTGTGAAAAAAATGAAAACAAAATGCCAAAATGTTTTCAGACAATTTTATCAATAGGTAACTTTAAGGACGGTCCACACTATGCCGATCAACATTGTTGGTTAACATTGTTGATCAACATGCTAGTGTGTACGTGAAAAACTTTCGTAGCAAACATTTGTGTGGTTTGAATATTTCTGATTGATGCGTCAGGATCCAACCTAGGGGTTCAGGGTTCGAATCCTGGTGGTACCCAACTTTTTTTTATTTTTTCTTGTGAACAATAAAGTTAAAACGATATTATTTACATTAAATACTTATTCACAATAAATATTGCATTTTTCATCTAGTAAAAATGTGATTAATAACGCACAAAACCAATAAATTATGTTCATGAATTTAAAACCCTACAAATGTGTTCAATAAAATGAAATTTGTTGAACAGCTTTGTCGATTGCTATCCATTTGAATCGGGTTACGTTCGGGTCAACAAATGTTGATTGGCTTTGTCGATCAACACGTCTACACTTACTCAACACTGTTGATCAACGATGTTGATCTACACAATTCGACATAATGTGGACGCGCCTTTAAAAATGCTTGAAAATGGATTCATCAGCACTGAGATCAGCGTTGCCGCAAAAAAAAAAATTTCGTGCCACATTTTTTGAAAAAACGTGCCATTTATGAAATTTTCGTGCCATATGAAAAAAAAAACTCAATTTGTTCTTTAAAAATAAATTTTAATTCAATACTATTACTATTACAAAAACAAAAATCACTTCCTCTATTCGTGTAGGCATTGTCCAGAAACAGGAGTTTTTGGCAAGTTCATAACTACCTATTTCACATCACATTATGAGTATTATTATTATTTAAAAATATAAAGACGTAATAAAGCTTTGTATGACAACTGAATATTGAAAGATCTACGCTCTACTACATTGTAATGAAATAAGTGTGTTCATATGAGTTAGAATGGATGCATCCAGTTCTGTTGAGGTGATAAAGTAGACACGTCCAGTTCTTTTGATGAATATTGACACTGTGTTTATACTATGAGTTTAAATTTATGTAAGATAATGAAAATAAAAAAAAACGTGCCATATTGAAACTTTTCGTGCCACCGTGCCACGAGAAAATTTCCGTGTCAAAATGGCACGATCGTGCCACATCGGCAACGCTGACTGAGATAGTTCCCCCAGTTGTGAAAGAAGTTTGTCGGCATTGCAGCGGATAAAAACTTGGTTCAGATCTACTATGACACAAAATCATTCATTTTTAATTTAGATGCATCGTAAGACATTGCTGTAGAATTGAGTTTGGCAGCACTTCTAGTGAGTGTTAATTTGCTTTACAGTTGCTGTCCTTGCGGGCTTCATTCATTAGTTGTCCTCTTTTGAACAAGCCCAAATACGTAATTATTAAGGAATCATTTGAACTGAAAATTTATTTAGTCTACGCATTTTTGTGATTGTTTTTTTAATCACTGGCTGGTTGCCCACCTTATAAGAAATTCCTTCCTACGCCAATGCATACAGAATAACTGCATAAACAACGATTTACTTCAAACCTTACGGACTTTAAAGTTTTTGTTGATTCCCAAAAAGAGAGTTGCTGGCAATTAAAACCAAATATTCTTAAAATTCACTTATGTACACAATTTGTTGCTTTTCAATTCTTCAAGGGTTTGAAATCCTTCATTTTCCAAATATCTAGATAGGTACTTTCCAATAACTTTAATAATTTAAATCTCACCCTTAGTTTTGCCGGAGTCTATTTATAGGTACGTTCTACCACCTTGATTTAATGAACATTATATGCATATAACTTCACGTTATTCAATCTATGTAGGTAGATAGATCTAAGCAGACTATTATACGGAACACGAGTGTTGAGGAATGTTTAACAGAACGGAAGATGAATAAAAAAGGAAGTAGTCCTCGTTTCATTTTTTCCCATTTATTAATTCAATTTCGATAAAAAAAGGAAGTCGTTAAAAAATTTCCTTAACATCTCGCAACAACGCCAACCAACGTTGTGAATGGCCGGAACAACAATCCAACTTCCTGATTTTACTGAGGGTGTTTCCGTGAACTTCGTTCCTAGGTATATTGCATAAATGTTGTCCTTCATCTTCAGTTTCACTTCACCTCTCTATACCTCCCTCGCTTCCTAATCGCTTTCAGTTGCAGACTAACGTAAAGTTAAACGTTTGATTTTATTAATGTAATTTTATTGTTTAACATTCATACATATATTTTCGTGTACAGGAGTACAGGTCATCAGGGAGCAGAGAGGGAACATAGAGGACATGCTCCCTCATACCCCTCATATATACGATAAATGAAATTGGTCAGCTCGGAATTTGAATGGTGGATGTGATAGAGGAAGTGAAAACGATCGGAACAGGGAAGAAATGGTTTGGTGGTGAATAATTTTTTACGACATGAAATTGAGTGTGAAAACTCCGGGACAAGGTAATGACTACGCAAATTTCGATTCACGGTAAATGATTTTTTACGATCAAATTAGAAAAGCGAAAAGTTTTACATTTTGCTCTGTCTTGGAAAATCCCGCATATCGTTAATACGACAAAGAGAGTCGAGTGAATAACAAAGAAGAATAAAAAGTTTTTATTTTTTATTTTTGTATCTTGTTTAATGAAAATTGTTCCAAATGTTTCCATCGCGTCCTTCTTATTATTTTCTCGCTTAGTGTAATGGACTTTGTGAGATTTAATTGCAAGGCTGATGATTCTGATGCTGATGCTGATGCTTACGCTGAGGTTGAAGAATTTTTGCGTAAGAAATAATTTGTTTTAATTTGAAAACCAAATTACATTTGAGTTCAGTCAACTGCTAGCTCGTTATCAACTCTGTCAACTTTTTGAAATAATTAAAATTCTTGAAAAAGGAACTTTGCAAATTTCAATAAAATACAAAAAATGGCAAAGTCATAAATAAACATTCCTCGCAGTCACAAGAAGATAATCGTGAAAATGAATGTGCTTGTTGACTTGTGTTGTTATCTTGAACTATGTTAATTATTTTATTTATTTTATTGTCTTATTTTATCGCAAAATTAATTTCCCATCCCAAAATGAGATTCCTTGGGGGCTAAATTTTTCCCGCCATAAACTTTATTTTTAAAAATTGTGAGGAATAATTCGAAATTTCAACTAGGTACATTATTTGATTTTAAATTTACGAGGTGAATTCACTTGAGATTATTAGTTAAGTCATACTTAAGTCAAGGAAGTCATTTGTCAATTCATTGTTGGCAACACTTTAAATATCCAATATTAAAATCGAAAATGATTCCTTAATGACAAAAATAGTTCTGTGAAGAAACAGCATTTGTTTTTGCTGTCAAAAAAGTTGACAGTACATTGCCCACTTACCACCCATCTGCAATCTGCATCTAACACCATTGGTGTGCTTTGAAAAATGTTTTAATTTCCAGTGCTGATTGTTTAGCCGATCGGTTGCAAGGAAAAAACAGTGTCTGGCTTTCCGAAAAAACTTGTGCTAGGATCGAAGAAAAAAACAGCTCAAATCCTACCTTGCTGCTCCTTTAGCAGCAGGGGGAAACGAGCTTGAGCCTGCGTATGACATGAAGGTGAAAGAAGTTCACCATAGCGTGCGACGTGATGAGAGTTACTATATCAACGCATTGGCAACAGATGCAGAAGAGGCCGCAAGAGTATAAGTGCAACAGTAAGACCGACTGCAGAATTACGCACGAACTTACAGCTGTCCAAAGCTCTAAGCAACACCTGGTAAAAGACAGACGGGCGGCACCGCTAGTTTCAGATGAGGACCAGCTCAAAAGGTGAAAGGAGCACTTTTCTGCGGTTTTAAACCGCGTTTTCACCAGTGAAGTCAACCCAACACCCAATGACCCGTTCGTAGTTACAAATTCCCAAACACGCACTGTATCCCCTAGTAGAGAAGAAATCTTAACCGCTATCAGAGCACTGAAAAACAATAAAGCGGTTGGACTTGACGGTACTCCTGCAGAGCTCTTACGAGCAGCGCCAACAACATCGAGTGAGCCGCTGCTCTCATTGGGAGATCTTGGGGAACAGAGAGCCTGAGGAGTGGAAAAGGGAATGATTGTCAAGCTCCCAAGGAAACTAGAAAGGAATTTGCGTGTTGCTTGCTGTAGCCAAAGTTATAGCAAAAATCTTCCTGGAGCGAATAAAAGACTACCTCGAAGACAAAGCCGAACAAGTAGAATTCCACACTGAATCTTCCTGTGTGGACGATATCAACACCTTGCGGATCATAATATCGAACAGTGCGTTGAATATCGATCACCACTCCACCTGCTGTTCATCGACTTCGAAAAGGCTTTTGACATTGTCAATAAAGAATTTATCTGGCTTGCTTTTGCGCAGGAGGGGCAATTGATTGCTTTTACTATGGCTACATATGATGGTAGTACCTCGTGGAATGATGGTTATAGTGGTTAGTGCGTCATGCCGAAGGTGTGGGTTTGATTCCCAGCCGAGCCACCTAAAAACAAAAATGCTTTATCCGAGGTAATGCCTCTTCCAAGAAACCAAGAAGAAATAGTGCTTCTCATTTAGCTGTTCGGACTCGGCAAAAACTGTAGGTCCCCTCCATTCCTGCCAACAAAACACGTACACAAGAATGGTTGAGAGTTGTAAGTCACTAGGCCCTGGTTTTTTATGGCTACATATGATAGATCCAAATGTCGCGTTCTGCATAAAGGAAAGAGGAGTTTGAAATCAAAATTGGGACTAGAAAGAGATGTATATACTGTCACCAATGGCGTTCCTATTGACGATAAGTGTGCTGCATGGACCTTTGTCGACTGCAAATGGAGGAATTTAATGTAATCTGCAATCATGTGCCTCAAACATCTGTACTACGTAGACGTCGTATGCTTACTCTCTTATATTAAGGATCATGGGTCTCCATTAAATGACAACAAGGGTGAAGACAGAAGCTGAAACCGTTGGGCTTAAGATCAATACGGCAAAAACAAAAAGGATCAGGCTTGGAACTTCCTCATCTACCCAAGTAGATATTTCTGGACATCCATAAGGGAACGGATCATTATTCTGTATTCCAAAATTCTGTATGAACAAAATTCTGTATTTGAATACAGAATTCTGTATGAACATAACTCTGTATTCCATTATTCTGCTCTTCCATTATTCTGTAATCTAAAATTCTGTTAATCCAGAATTCTGTATTTCAAATTTCTGTAAATCCAAAATTCTATATTTCAAAATGCTGTAAATCTAATATTCTGTATTTTAAAATTCTGTTTATCCATAATTCTACTTATAAATAAAAATCTGTAATAATTTTAAACAGGATTGTTAGCAGTAGCGTAGCTAGGGGGGGGCGAAGGGGGCGGTGGCCCCGGGCGCTGGGAGTAGGGGGCGGCAAAAGGGAAAATCATCTTCGTTGTTCATTGGATGTTGTAAGCCAACTACAAAAGTTTTTGTAAAGAAAAACTTTATTTTTTAAATTAAAAATTCTATAAAATTTTGAAACAAAATAGCGTTTGTGTTGACCATTCTTTTTTGTAGCTTTACATATTTGTGTTTGTAAATTCTCTCAATTTAGAGTTCAGAAGGGGTTGATACTTCTCAGAAAATTGTTACCGGTAGATTTGTAAAAAAAGCAGTAGATTCAATATTTTCGCAAAAGATTTGTTTTTTGTTTTTTCAAAAAAAAAAAAAAATTATTTGAACCAAACTGATAAATGAATAAAAATAAATGAAATATTTTTTCAAAAACATAAAAACAGTATACAAAAATGCTATTAATTATTCATATTCATATGGCATTCAACACCAGAATCAACAATAAACTTGTGCGTTTTTTTTTTTTGTGAAGGCTTGAAAGTTAATTTTGTTTTCGTTAAATGAAGTGCTGTGAATATTATTTTAAGGTGCTAGTTACAGCGATTAGAAAAACCCATCCGAAAAACCTGAAAGTGTATGAAATTGATTTTTTGTCGGATGGTTTTTTATAGCAATCAGAAAAAATGTGTCTGAAAAAATTTTACATTTATCATTTGCAATTGAAATTTCTGATTTTGTTTTCGATTTATATTATATTTATTTTTATTCTTTGGAAATATCTACATACATAGCTAAAAATAAACTATAATGTCGCGTGTAAAGAAAATTTCAACATATTTAACAATTGCAATTATGTATTCTTAAATCTCAAGAAGGACAAAAATGAAGATTTCAGGTTCATCCTTTATTCCAAGCCCGGAGGCAGCATGGCGAGCTTTCAAAAATGAAAAACAAACAAACAGCCGCCAAGATTTTTTCTGATTGAAATGTCAGAAAAACATTTTCGGATGGAATACTTTCAGTGGAACAGAAACAAATTGGAACACAAATCAGTGGAATGATTAGTTCCTTTTTCGGTCAAAAAGCAATCAGCTGATACGAAAAATGATTTTTCATCCGAAAAACAAATAAATCTATTTAGAACATACAAAATGAACGTTTTGCCAATTTTTTTTTTTCACGAAAAAAATTCAACGCTGAATTACTCGTCGATTGTATTAATTTATTTATTTATTTTCATTGTTGTTAATGTTTTTAACTGTAATGCAAGTAAGGAGATAAGTGAGTGAATGCATTAGTAGTACCGATTAATGTAAAAAGTAAGAACAATTGTAAAGAAATTATCATTTTGTAACAGAATTTGATTTACAGTAAAATAAAAACCCAGTCCCTGGAAAAAGTTGGAAAATAGCCAACGAAACGTCGGGAAAGAATGAAGTAAATTTTTTAGTTGCATTCGGAAAACAAGGATCTGTAAGCCTGTCTTATACACCTATATTCAATAATTTTTTTTCGGATGGTTTTTTCTGATCGCTATAACTGGCACGGATTTATTTTGAGAAAAAATGCATTAGATCTACAATCTACTGCAATTTCAGTGATGTGGCAACTCTGTAGTGAGACACTTAGAGATCTAGCCGCTGACCCGTTCATGGTTCATGCTCATGGTAATTAGATTTAGATCTGAGAAATATGAACAGGATGCAATTTCTCAGTTTTGTTGTCAAGTACTGATGAAACAACAGTCCCACCAAGTAAAATCTCACTGAGCGCTAAATGACAAGTTGACAGAGGCGAAATGTTTTGGTGGGACAAGACTCTCCGTTCAATTATTGTAGGTACGTTTTTATGGCAACAAAATTTCAACTTTGCTTAAAATGTTTAAATGTTAAAGCACAAACATTTATGAAATTAATGAACGATAATACTAAGTTATTCAATTTACTTTCCTTTTTATAAACTTTTATTTTGTATTTTTGAGTCGATTTTGTATTTGCACATCACCGAGGAATTGCAATTTGACTGTCAAATGAACAGCTGTTTTAAATAATAAAGAACATTGAGAAATTAATCCAAACAATTTTTGTCTCAGTAATCTCTGAACAAAATTTCAGTGCTCAGGTAAGATTTTTTGTCCTACTTAAAAAATCTCTGAGCTCTCAGAGATTTTATTATGTGAGACACGCATAGTGCATATAGTTATGAACTTCACTATTTTTGGGCGAAAGCAAATATGATAAAAAAGAATTCAAGGCTCATGTGTCTATTTACATACATAGTAGTCAGTTTAAAGTTAAATCTCAGTGAGTCAGAAACAAAAAAAAAATTGTTCTGCAATATGTATTGAGGCAAAGTGGCGTGTATCAATTATCAATATTTTGCAAAATATAATTCTTTGAATTTATAAAAAAAAAATTTAATCAAAATTTTGTCTGCAACTTTAAGACCGACGATAACCTATCACAATTTTTTTTTATTAAGTATGGTTAGACCGAAGGGGCGGCAAATTATAGTTTTGCCCCGGGCGACAAATATCCTAGCTACGCCACTGATTGTTAGTCTCCGTTAAATAACTTTTATTCAATTAACAAAAATTACAAAATATTGCAAAGATAAACGTTCAATGGTTCAATAGATAGAACAAAAAAAAAATAAAAACAAAAAAACAACAACAAAAACAAAACAAAATATATAACTATGTATATAATTTAATAAAGGTGAAGATTCTTGGCTAACCTTTTTAAATACTCAGTCTGACTTAAAGCTCTTCTTTTTTGATAGTGAAAAAAGTGCCCACTTTTATTCCGAAATTCTGTTAATGATAAAAATAAAATAGATTTGATAATGAAAAAAAGTGTGTACTAGTTTTACCACTTTAAGGGAACATACTCTTTTTGATGTCAAAGGATGGAATATCCAATTTTTTGGTATTTTTTAAAAATTTATAACGTGAGGCAAGTTACGGAAATAGCTCCAGATGCCAAACGCAAGTTGAAAAAAAAGTTGCTAGTTTTTTAATATTCAAAATATTCAAAATTACCAAAAACATGGAAATTCCACACTTCTAATAACGGGTGATTTTTTAAGAGGTTTAGAACTTTAAAAAAAAAAAACACAAAAAATTCGAAGAAATGAATGAAATATTTATTTGAATCGATAGTTTGAACCTTGCAATTTAATGTTTAAAGATAATTTCATGCAAATGTTGACCGCGGCTGCGTCTCAGGTAGCCCATCCGCTGAGTCCAATTTTGGCATACTCTTTCACACATATCGGCCGGTATCTCACGAATGAATGCATGGATGTTGGCTTCCAGTGCGTCAATCGAAGCGGGCTTGTCCCTATAGACATTAGCCTTGACATACCCCCACAAAAAATAATCTAATGGTGTCAAATCGCACGATCTAGGCGGCCAATTGACCGGCCCGAAACGTGAAATTAACTGTTCACCAAACTCGCCTCGCAATTGCGCCATTGTTTCGCGTGCTGTGTGGCATGTGGCACCGTCTTGTTGAAACCACATATCATGCAAGTCAAGAACTTCCATTTCGGGCAAAAAAAAGTTTGTTATCATCGCTCGGTAGCGTTCACCATTGACAGTAACGCTGCGATTCGCATCATCTTTGAAGAAATATGGCCCAATAATGCCGCCGGCCCATAAACCGCACCAAACAGTGGCTTTTTCGGGATGCATTGGTAGCTGTTGCAATGCTTCTGGCTGATCTTCACTCCAAATGCGGCAATTATGCTTATTTACGTACCCATTCAACCAAAAATGAGCCTCATCGCTGAACACAATTTTTCGCGATGAACATTTCGAACCGAGCACGAATTTTGATAGTAAAATTCAATAATTTGCAAGCGTTGTTCATTTGTAAGACGATCCATGGTTAAATTGCAAACCAAACTGAAGCTGTTTGACAGTGACACAAGGTACTAAACACACGTCAGCTGTCAAAACCAGTGTTGCCAAAACCAAACCAGCTAAAAAATCACCCTTTATAAAAAAGTATGTTCTCGAAAAGTGGCAACTCTGAAACTTAACCCATAGATGCGTTTGTTTAACACTTATATTTTAAAACATCAACCGTTATCTTACAAGACACGTTTGACGTCCAGAGGAGTTTCTGCTACCTTTTTCACGTTAAAAACAACCAAAGAAGGGGAAGTCCCACATTTTGAATAAAAAAAAATTATGCTCCTGAAAGGGTAAAAAAAGAGTGCGTTCACTCAACACCTATTTTGCAAAATGTCAATTTTTATTTCCCATCATCTCATTTGGCATCTGGAGGCGTTTTCGCAACTTTTAAAATATTGAAAATGATCAAAAAAGACCCGTTGACATTAAAAAGTATGTACTCGAAAAGTGGGAGCACTGGTATTTTACCCGACGCTGACGGTGCTTCTACTCAACACCTATCTTTTAAGTCATCGTTATTTTTTAAGCCATGGAAGTTTTCCAATAATTCATCTTTGAGTTTTTCTTTCGCCAATTTTCAAAATGGCCGCCAAAGCGACAAGATTGAAAAAATGATTCCCAAGCTAAGTTTCATCTTTAGTAGGTCAAAAATAATTTTCAAATGTAAAAATAGGATCCCCTCCACAAAAAGTTTGGGTTTCCTGACCGGAGTACAGGTTGGGGGCCATTTTTCAAAATGAATCACAATGATACAATGTTTATTATGTGCATATATTTTTCCTGTTAGTACTACTACTCATCTCTCCAATTAATTTGGTAGCATTGTAATAACTTATAGATTGACGTTGCTAATCAATTTATCATAATGTCTAAGACCCAGGTGACATCATCATCATCGTGTCCTGTAACCCCGGCTGGGGCATAGGGCGTCAACAAAACGTCTCCATCCTTCACGGTCTGCTGCAAGGTACTTTAGCTGTGGCCACGTCTTTCTCTGGGATTCTGCTTCCGCTAAGACAGTTGATTTCCATGTTGTTCTTGGTCTTCCAACCCGCCGTGCACCCTGAGGATTCCATTCAAAGGACTGCTTTGCAATTTCATTGTTTGGTTTCCTCAGTGTGTGACCAATCCAACGCCATTTACGCTTTCTTATGTCGACGTCCAGCCGCTCTTGACTTGTCCTGCGCCACAATTCCTCATTTGATATTATTTGTGGCCACCGAATCTTTAGGATATGGCGAAGACAGCGATTCACAAAAGCCTGCAATTTCTTCGAAATGATAGACGTGACTTTCCAGGTTTCACAAGCATATAACAGCACGGATTTGACATTGGATTCGAAGAATCTCAACTTAGTGCGTAAGGAGATTTGACTTGATTTCCAGATTGGGGACAGAGTACCGAAGGCAGCACGAGCTTTATTTATTCTACTTTTAACGTCCAGATCCGTACCACCGTTTGCAGAGACAATACTGCCAAGGTAGTTGAACTGTTCCACTACTTCAACTGGCGTCTCCTGTAGAATAATACGCTGCTGTGTGGAGCGGCCTGTGAGCATTATTTTTGTCTTTTTGCTGTTTATTCTTAGACCACTCGACTCTCCCTTCACTTGCAGTGTTTGGCACATCCCGTTCAGCCCACTGATGTTATTTGCCAGTAGACATATGTCATCGGCATAGTCTAAATGACTGAGCCTTTCGAACGGTCTCCATTGAATGCCCTGTCGCTCTGCTGTACCTACACTGGCCGTCAATACGTCGTCCATCGCCAGCAGGAAGAGAATTGGCGATAGAACATCCCCTTGTCTCACACCCTGTTGCACTACAAAGGAGTCGGATAGCTGCCCGTTGTGCAAAACAAAACACCTTGCGTTGTTGTAGGACTCTTTAATAATGGCAACTATTTTTGGTGGAATTCCTCTACCAAGCAACGATCTCCATATACATTCTCGGTTAACTCGATCAAAGGCTTTCTCAAAATCCACGAACATGAGGTAAAGCGGTGATTGAAATTCCATCGACTGCTCGAGGACGATACGCAGGGTGTTGATATGGTCGACACACGATCGACCACTGCGGAAGCCAGCTTGATGCCTCTTGAGTGAAGACTCGATTCTCTCCTTTATTCGCTCGAGAATGATGGTTGCCATTAGTTTTGGGAAAACGGACAAAACGGTGATACCACGCCAATTGTTGCAATTCTTTAAGTCACCTTTCTTTGGCAACTTAACAATCACACCATCCTTCCAATCCCTGGGATAGCTTTCGTTTTCCCAAATGTTTTTTATCAACGGATGTAAAATACTAGCCGCTGTTACGGGATCGGCTTTCAGGAATTCAGCTGGTATTCCGTCCAGTCCAGCTGCCTTGTTGTTTTTGACATACTTTATACAAATTTACTTATTCTCATAAATAATCTTCCCCTCGAGGTGTTACCTTAATGCAATGCTGTAGCCGAACTTCAATTAGAATTTAGAAACCCGATAATGTGTCAGAACACCGGGCGTTGTCACGTTGCTAATGCTCAATTTGTATTACGAAAAAAGCTATAAACTTTTATAATACCTTCTAACATTTTTACTCCAACACAATATGCCCCTCAGCAAAATTTGATAAAAGATTAATTCTTAAAAGTGGCGACTATCTACCTTAACTCCTATCCGCACCCTCAGAACTGAAATTTTTTGATCACTTCTTTTCCTATATTCTTTCGTTTTTTTTTTTTTTTTCAAGTCGTAAACTCGCAAGTTAAGGCCATTAATTTTGCAGTCATCTCGTAAAATCTTATTTCTGAATAAATTAAAAACGAAAAACCTTTACTTCATGGTTATATTTGCTGCTTATTTTATCAGAAATTTGTATTTCTCTTCCACCAGATATGCCATCAGCACCAGTCGGTCGCTAAAAAACATGACAAAGTGATACCACTAAGAATCAAGAGCTGTATGTTTTTTAATGTCTTTATTTATTCATCCCTCTCGAGCTGAATGAAAATGAAAGAATGAAGGAAAATAATACAAAAGAAATTAAGGATACGATAAGGGCTGATCTGGGTTGGTCAACGAAATTACCTTCGGATAGCTTTGAACTGAGTGCTGAGCCTGAAGTCCTGTGAACGCTGCCCTGCAGAAGACTAACCTTACTTATTTGTAAATCATGAACATGAACATTTAATTCCTATTAACAATGTACAACATTTTTATTTGACAGGGTGAGAGCATATAGGTACCTACACTTTCAATCATGTATTGCATATTGAAGGAAAATCGTGGAATTTCAGTAAACAGTAAGTAAGTAAATGTATGTATGACAGCTGACAGCATTCGATCTCTACTGATTTTGTATTTCCAATAAACTCGTACATATTTAAAGTGTTTTTAATTCTTGGTGAAATGAGCTTTATTTTTGTGTTGAAATACGTAGGTATGTATGTTGAAATCTCACTGAGTTATTCAAAATTCAATATTTAGAAAGTTTAATCAACATTTTGAAAAAATGGTTAGGGACCACGTACAGCTGAACATTTAGCGGAGGCCCTAGACTGTTAAAAAGCAGGCATTACCGCTATCCAAGATGCGATGGGATGGACCGGGAAAAATGAAAGACTGCAATAACTGTCTGTGGATTCGTCGTTATAGAGGCAGACTTAGGCAAGAAGTCTTGAGTTTCAATTATCTGAACGAGCACCTCATGACAATAATTCGCATCAAGGCTAAATTCGTCAACATCAGCATAATAGGTGCACATACCCCCAAAAAAGAAAAAGATGATGACACCAAGGACGACTTCTACAAGCTCCTGGACAAGACATACTTATGAGCAATGCCCTACCTATGACATTAAGATTGTCTTGGTTGATTTTAATGCCAAACTAGGAAGAGGTCGTCTTTGGTGGCATAATAGGAAGATAAAGCCTGCACGACACCATCTCTTATAACGGACTCAAGTAATCGACTTTGCCAAGGGGCGAAACATTGTCTCTCGCGCACTTTATATAGTCCTATGCCACCCACCGGATGGTCAAACCGAAAACCAAATTGATCATATCATGATTCAGCAGCGATGGAGGAAGTCTATGTGTGATGTCCGGAGTATAAGAAATGCCGATGTGGGAAGCGACCACCATTTGGTTCTGATGAGTCTCAAACTACGAACCGCTGCCGTACAAAAACCAGCGCAGGATGCAGCAAGGAGCTCAAAATTCATTACTAATGCTTTAAATGACCCCAACATATGTCGAAACTATGTCACCACCCTTAACGACAGAGCCTCGTCATTAAACGGAATCCAGAATTTAACAATTGATGAGATGTGGGGTGAAATTAAAAGTGTTTTTATGGAGGCTGGATCCGAAACTATACCCAAGCGAACGAGACGTAGAGACTCTTGGATATCCCAAGACACCTGGGATAAGATCGAACTTCGCAAATCGTTGAAAATCCAAATAAATGCTGAAGCAGATGTTCAACGAAAGGCTGACTTGCGAAGAGAGTACCGCATTGCACATAAGATGGTCTATCGCTGTGTGAGACGTGACAAGAGGATGAAGGTAGATGGACTCGCAGATAATGCGGAAATCGCTGCCAGAAGAGGAGATATCCGGGAATTGTACCAAATAGCCAAAGATGTTATCGGGAAAAAAAGCAACACCAATCATCCTGTAATGGATGTGGATGGCACACTTTAGGTATCAATTGAGGATCAGCTTCGTAGATGGAAGGACCATTTTTGTGCCCTGCTAAATGAGGATTCAGTTGAGCAGAGTGCTGAAGTGCCCCAACTAAACGAGATGCGCAGGTCCTATAGGGGTATTGACATCCATCGAACCCCCGTCAGAATCGGAAATCCAAAGATCAATAAATCTCCTCAAAAATAACAATGCAGCTGGACTGGACGGAATACCAGCTGAATTTCTGAAAGCCGATCCCGTAACAGCGGCTAGTATTTTAAATCCGTTGATACAAAGCATTTGGGAAAACGAATGCTATCCCAGGGACTGAAAGGATGGTGTGATAGTTAAGTTGCCAAAGAAAGGTGACCTAAAGAATTGCAACAATTGGCGTGGTATTACCGTTTTGTCCGTTTTCCCAAAACTAATGGCAACCATCATTCTCGAGCGAATAAGGGATATTATCGAGTCTACACTCAAGAGGCATCAAGCTGGCTTCCGCAGTGGTCGATCATGTGTCGACCATATCAACACCCTGCGTATCGTCCTCGAGCAGTCGATGGAATTTCAATCACCGCTTTACCTCATGTTCGTGGATTTTGAGAAGGCCTTTGATCGAGTCAACCGAGAATGTATATGGAGATCGTTGCTTGGTAGAGGAATTCCACCAAAAATTGTTGCCATTATTAAAGAGTCTTACAACAACGCAAGGTGTTTTGTTTTGCACAATGGGCAGCTATCCGACTCCTTCGTAGTGCAACAGGGTGTGGGACAAGGGGATGTTCTATCGCCAATTCTCTTCCTGCTGGCGATGGACGACGTATTGACGGCCAGTGTTGGTACAGCTGAGCGAAATGGCATTCAGTGGAGACCGTTCGAAAGGCTCAGTCATTTAGACTATGCCGATGACATATGTTTACTGGCAAATAACATCAGTGGGCTGAACGGGATGTGCCAAACACTGCAAGTGAAGGGAGAGTCGAGTGGTCTAAGAATAAACAGCAAAAAGACAAAAATAATGCTCACAAGCCGCTCCACACAGCAGCGTATTTTTCTACAGGAGACGCCAGTTGAAGTAGTGCTTGTATGCTTTTGAAACCTGGAAAGTCACGTCTATCATTTCAAAGAAATTGCAGGCTTTTGTGAATCGCTGTCTTCGCCACATCCTAAAGATTCGCTGGCCACAAATAATATCAAATGAGGAATTGAGGCGCAGGACAAGTCAAGAGCGGCTGGACGTCGACATAAGAAAGCGTAAATGGCGTTGGATTGGTCGCACACTGAGGAAACCAAACGATGAAATTGCAAAGCAGTCCTTTGAATGGAATCCTCAGGGTGCACGGCGGGTTGGAAGACCAAGAACAACATGGAAATCAACTGTCTTAGCGGAACTAGAATCCCAGAGAAGGACGTGGCCACAGCTAAAGTACCTTGCAGCAGACCGTGAAGGATGGAGACGTTTGGTTGACGCCCTATGCCCCAGACGGGGTTACAGGACACGATGATGATAATGATACCACCCACTGCAAGTTTTGAGAATCAGTGGAAGAATTGGCAAGAAGCCATCAGGGATGCCACCTCTGACGTGCCGGGCCTCACACGACTGCCACCGCGAAACCCTTGGTTCGACAAAGAATGCCAGCAAGTAAATTCAAACAACTGGCATACAAAGCTGCTCGCGAGCTCTACGAGCAGAAGAGGAGAGAGAAACACAAGCTTCTAAGAAGGAAAAAGAAAGATAATGAGAAGCGCCCGATGGAGGAAATGGAGTGCTACCATCGCAGGAATGAAGTTAGGAAGTTTTACCAAAAAGTAAAAAGAACGTCCCAATGTAACAAGGCCCAAACCGAAGCCTGCAAGGACGAAGAGGGGAAAATCGTAGTAAAATCACAGTTGGTGAGGAGGATGTGGAAAAATCATTTCTGCAAATTATATAACGGCGTTGGCGAACCGAATTCCGCTACCATGCAGATTGCACCATTCAACCTGAACGACGAAGGCCAACAATTCCGTCCACCTGATCTCGACGAAGTGAAGAAAGCTATATCTGGAACTGATGGCCTAGCGGTTGAGCTATTCAAAGCGGCTATCGATGAATAGGTTACGATTATGCACCACCTCATCTGCAAAATATGGTCATAGAAGAAAGCATGCCCGATAAATGGAACCTCAGTATTGTTTGCCTGATCTTCAAAAAAGGGTGATACTCTGGACTGCACCAACTTCAGAGGCATAAGTCTCCTTAACATCGCATACAAGATCTTTTCTGCTGTGAACACCTGAAGCCATTCGTCAACAACCTGATAGGTCCATATAAGTGTGGCTTTAGGCAAGGGAATTCCACCATCGACCAAATATTCGCACTACGGCAGATCTTGGAAAAAACCCAGGATTTTCAAATCGATAATCACCACCTTTTCATCATTTTCAAGGCCGCGTATGACAGCATCTATAAATATAATTTGGTGGCGAAAAAGCTCGAGGAGAACCAGGGTCAAGTGACTTACAACTCCAAACATTCCTGTGTGCGTGCTGTTGGCAGGAATGGAGGGGGCCTAAAAATGTTTGCCGAGTTCGATGAGAAGCAATTATCCATGGCAAGTATAATCTTGTAAAATTTGTCAGTTCCTCGCAAGAGGCAGAACCTTGGAAAAAACATTTCTGTTTTTAGTTGGCATCGGCTTCCCAGACCTTCGGCATGCAGTCCAACGCACTGACCATTATACCACGAGGTACTACTTGACAGCATCTATAGGGACGAGCTATATATGTATAGAGCAATTTCTACTTTTGGCATCCCTCCAGAACTCTCCATTTGTGCAGAATGACGATGGAGAATGAACGCTGCTCCATCAAGGTCAGCAAAAACCTCACCGATATCTTTTTTGCAAAAAAAAAGTTTTAGAGAAGGTGACGCACTGTCATGCGACTTCTTCAACATCGTTCTTGAAACAATAGTGCAAAACTCTGGCTTCAACACTAGTGACATAATCTTTTAAAAATCCATCCAATTACTCGCTTCCGCTGACGACATTAATATAATCGGACGAACAAAGCTTGATCCTTGATGTCAGTGGTGGTTTCGTGAGTATTGGGGAGGAACCCAAGATGATGGATTAATTGGTGAATTTAGGCAAGTCAAAATATATACCGTCACCCGTCAACAAGAAAAGACACCCAGCACCGACGGACGTCTTGGACAGAACGTCACTATTGACAGATATATTTTGATTTAGTCAGAGACTTTGTCGTCCTAGGCTTCGCTATCCTCTCGGCGAACGATATTATTGCTGAGATCAAACAAAGATCAATCGCTTTTTCTTGGACCTAAGTAGGAAAATGAGCAGCAAAACCCTCTCTTGAGCAACCAAACTGTCCCTCTCCCTAGAAGCTTAAGACCCTGGTCCTGCATGGAGACTATTTACGATGGATGAGAACGCTTTAGTCTGTTTTGAGAGGAAAATTCTCCGGGTGATTTTTGGTCCCGTCTGCATGGATGGGGAATAGAATTAGATACAACGACGAACTGTTTGGGCTGAACAGCGACACCGACCTAGCCACAAAATGAAAATCCAACAATTGAAATGGCTCGGTTACCTAAAGCGAATGGATATCAATGCTTCAGCCTGGAAAGTCTTTGAATCCAACCCCGTGGGACGGCGCAGTAGAGAAGGACGGTGTAATAGGTGGCACACGCAAGCTTGTAAAACTGGAGACAGATAGATAGAAACAAACCAAGTCAACTGGAAGAAGCTTGTTGGTTGAGGCCCTAATCCATCCCAGACTGCAGCGCTACCTTAAGTAAGTAAGTAAGTATTTTGTGGCAGTGTTAAACTAACAAGGCGTCAAGTTGATTTTACCTGCAACCATCGTTGATTTAACACGACGTTTAAATCAGGTATCTGGTTAATAAGTTAACCTGATCTACCGAGTTGAAAAATAACAAACCTGAAAATCAAGTATATAATTGACCAGAAATTGGTTAATTATACCTGCCTTTTTCTCTGAATGTATGTTATATATATATGTATTATCTTTATGTATTTAGGTTCAACCGTATGCATACGTTAATTTGCATTACTTCTTATAGCCTCTTCAAAATCTATTTACCTACCATATGCAAGAAATATAATTTTTAACATTCTTTTCATTACATCAAAGAACTTTATCTGCGTAGCCACATAACGAGGAACTACATTTGTACGTCATCGTATCTTATCTTTAAAAAAAGAAAATGATGAAAGAGCTGCAGACTTTTGTTCGAGTATACAAATTGAATTGTACGTAAAGTGAAAGAGTATAGATATGCATATGAACTCAGAACTCCCATAAGTTTTTCAGAAAATGTAGACGCAGAAGGCGAATTCCTTGTTCACCATCAGCATTGGGAATGAGTTCATAAATGCAATTTAAAATTGCATCAAGTCGCTCCACTCTTCCTCCGGTTCCTGTATAAGGATATGATGTATATTTTTTTGGCATCATCCCGATCCCACTATAAATGTATGTCTTCTAATAGCGACTGGCATAAATGCACAATAAATGGATCCCAAAAGACCTTTATCCATTCACAAGGAGAAACTTTTATTTCGTATAATTTTGTTAATAAAAGAATATTTAGCTTTAATATCATCTTAGATTCTAAGGTTCTAAGTCTCTTAAGTCCTGTGCTTTATGCGCAGCTCCAACGTTTGTGTGTGTTATATGAAGCTCATAAGTGAATTTGGACTTGGAAGCGAAACTCAGTCAACAGGAAATTAATATTTTGCTTCTGATGGTTGTGAAAGCATCAACAAGGGTAAACTTTCCTCCATCTACTTACACTTTGAATGGATTGCAGTGGGATTGGAATAATCCATCTTCTGCATTGTTATTCTTCAAAAAGGAACTAAACGAATCTCTTTTCTAGTTGCTTTTCACTTTGGCACTCACGTACAATTTCAAGTGAAATAATAATTCTGGTAGGGGGATTCCAAATTCTCGACATCCTTGTGTTATGATGAAGGAAATCTTTGTATATGTGAGTTATTTCAAATAATATCTACAGTTCTATATACGGATAAAATACAATGCATGTATGCTATCATCTGCTGTTGGGCCGTGACGTTTTTCGAAAAATGAATCATATATTACAGCAGAAGATCGGGAATAGGTTACGTGCTGAATTCAATATTAATTTGATTATATATTGACTTTGGCGAAAAGAAATTTTTGTTGGTATTACTATGGATTTATCTCAATAACATTCTTGTAAGGCGAAACTATAAGAGATTTATTTATAAGAAAGAAGGAAAAAACTTTAATAAAAACAGTTTTATGGAGGAAAAGGTTAACAACATAGGGAATAACGCCGAAGGATCTACATTTTTGAAATGAGCCATATTTCTTCCCATTTACTATTATTCAACACATACATTTGTACTTGGCGCCTAATTCTGCGAGCGTGAAGGATTTTTCATGTACACATTCTATTCACACCCAAAACATGTGAATAAATTTGACTGCTTTCGAATTGTTACCTGTCAAAAATTTCAAACACACATTGTGAGAAATGGGTTGGGTAAGAAATTCCGCATCACAGGATCCCGTTTCACGAAATCCCGCCGCACAAAATCCCGCCGTTTCTACTACAATGCGATGGCGCATAAAATGTTTCTTTCCATAGGAATTAGTGGTTTGACTGAATGAGAATCAACAGGAACGAAGTTTCCTACTATTTCGCTCATTTTTTAGTACGCAAACGACTTCACATTATTTTGAATTTGGTTCTCTTTGTTTTGGTCCGTTGAACAATTGAGAATCAACGAGAAAGAAGCACTACCTATAAGTCGTCACCAAGTAGTATATAATATAAGGAAATATGATTCCGAATAAAATTTCAGTTCTTATTAGAACTCGGTAGAGGCTGGTGCCTTAGCCGCATATCGCGTTTAAAGATAAAAGTCGAATTTTCGTTCGATGCGATGCATCAATTGAGCGCCAATGCGAGTTTTCTTGAGCAGCAGTACCTTGGGTGGTGAATAAACGGGAATAAACAGTGAGGAATGTATGGGGGGCAGGTTGCCCCCCTGCAACACCCCTGCTTGGGCTCACTATAGGAATCTGGGTGGGTGCGAGGTTGGGTGTATGCCAAGTTTCTTTTGCATTTAAAGAATCTGTATTTTAAGAAACTCTTGAGCAACAGTATACCTTGCATGGCCGCTTCTTGGGATCTCAGGATTTTAACCCTCTCTGTCCCACTCATGCAACTCCGTTGCTCCGCTTCGGGTATTTGAATTCGCCTGGCAGGTGCCAATGTCAAGTTTTCTTGAGCAACAGTACCTATCATTCATATTTCGATGAAAAACTAAAGAAAATAAAAACAAAAGTTGAGAAAAGTTTAATATTTGGTTGAAATTTTCTTCAAAAAAAAATGGAAAAAGTTGTTTTTTTTCGAAATTTTTCAGAAAGTCGTAAAAGTTTATTTTTTTATTTTATTAAAAAAAAAAAAAAATCCCAAATATGTCCAGAAAACAGACCCACCTCTGTCCAGATCCAGACTCACCTCTATCCAGGCTTAGACCACCTCACCCCGTCACCCAAACCAAACTAAAAAAATTCTAACCTCTGTCCAGAATCCAGACCCACCTCTGTTCAGATCACTGCCCACCTCTGTCCAGGTCTAGATCACCTCACCCCGTCACCAAAGCCCAACAAAATTTAAAAACAATTTTAATCGCGAGAGTTTCGAAATCTCCCGCCAGAATTGAAAACCAATTAATCGAGAGAGTAACACAATTTCCCGCCAAACACAATCCCGCGTGAAATTCTGCACTCTGAAAAATATATTTAATTCCAAAAAATACTTAATTTGAAATAACCAACGAATTTCTTCCAATAGTATTTTTTAAAAAGTACTAAAAATCCCGCCATATATTCCTAAAAATATCTTTCGGCGGGATTTTTATTTTTATTTTCGGCGGGATTTCATGATTCGGGATTTTATGCCACCGGATTTCATTACTCTCCTGTGAGAAAGAGCCTACTGAAAGAAAAAGTCCAACATCTAAAATAATTTTTAGAATATAGAATTCGTTGTTCATCGATAAGGTAATGAATGTATGACCGAACCCATTGGATGTTCAACATCGTTCTGGAAGCAAAAGCACGCAACTCGCAAGTCAACAACAGAGGTACAATTTTTCAAAAGTGTGTTCAACCGGCTTCAAATTCAATTTAAATAAATTGTATTTAATTTTTAAAATTATATACTTATCTCCTATATATACTTACGGCGACCATCCGTCCCTGGTTTCTCGTATTTCCTAAGCCTGTCCTGGTTTATTTTTTAAGAAACCCGGGACGTACAAGTGTCCCGTATTCAGATATTTGTCGATTATTTGTCACGTATCTTAATACATATTAAATACCAAATAAATAAAATTTGAGGTCAATCCGCCAACACTTATAAGTACGGTGACCATCCGTCCCTGGTTTCCCGGGATCGTCCCGTATTTCTATAGCTTGTCCCGGTTTATTTTTTAAGAAACCCGGGACGTACAAGTGTCCCGTATTCACATATTTGTCGATTATTTCTCCCGTATTTGCACATTCTCTATTCAACGTTGCGTAAATCATTATTCATAAAATATTTTCCGACTCATTTTTGTTACAATGCTCTTGTGTCAAAAAGAGTACGAAAAAGATAAATCTATTACGTTTAGATATAGATTTAGCTTGAAATTACTCTTCTTAACGTTACATAAATTATATGAATAGCATTTTTGGGTTTAGAGATAACTCTCAGTTAACTCGCCTAGTTTGATAAGTTGGTTTAGGGGCCAAACTCTACTGCTGCTTCTGAAATAACTCAGGGTTGATTTATTTTCAGGTCTACCAAACTCTTATTTAACTCAGAGGTAACTCTGCACTGAAAAACTGGCCCTTATTTTAATAATGAAAATAAAAATGTTAATTTTATTTTTTGTTTTAAGTTTTTAATTATGTTGTGAAGACATTATAATTTATGTTGTGGTTCCTTTCTTTTTCGTTTGTTTTTCTGCTATTATGTTGTTCTTTAATTTTTATCTTAGATATAACATACAAATTATTGAATAGTTCAATTATTTTTCACGTTTTAAAATTTTTCAATTTTTGTCCCGGGTTTTGCTCCCAGAAATATGGTCACCGTACTTATAAGACTGTTTTCTTACCTCTGATAAATACACTATTAGTGTACATATATTATCGCCTCTAGGCACACCGGACCGTTATGTTATATCTGCTTATTTTTCATGCCAAAACAATCTACATAGTTAGAGAAATAACTCCTATGAGAACGGTGTGGCAATATGAGAAAGTGAATCGGGACAGTCTTTATAATTTCTTCAAAAACTTTAACTGGTCGCTATAGCCATGCTTCCTAGGTAACGACGACGTAGACTCTGATGCAGATATGATTAAAAATTTAATTCTTTACGGTATCAGACATTTTATTCCAAACAGGGGCCCTACTCTGTATTTTGTTCCATGAGTGAAATTTTCCGAAAACAAATATTTTGTACTCTATTCTAAAACGGAATAAAATCTACTACTCTCGGATTGACAATTCCGAAAGTGGAATTTTCGTACCTTGCAACACGTTTCCGTATATGTCCAAAACATTGATTGATTTGTTTCTACGACAAAATGTGATGACGGATGGAACAAGGAAGGTCTTAAAATTTAAGTTTTATAAGAAAACGTTAGTTTTTCTTTTATTTAGTGGTGGGTCTGATGGATTAAGGTCAGCCAGACAGAGGAGGTCCTATAACTGGGACAAACTAAAAACTTTTTTAAAGAACTTTCATAGATTTTTGTTGGTGGTAGGTGTGATGCGGTGTATGGTCTAACGGAGGAGGTTTTGGAGGTGTATCTGGAACAGGGACAAAGGAACAGTTTTTTTTTTTTTAGATAACTGTCATAAACTTTTGTTTATGTGGTGGTCCTGATGGAAAACGATCTGACGGAGGTGGGTCTAGAACTCCGCCAAAGGAATTTTTTTTTTATAACTGATACATTTTTTCCGGTGGTGGGTCTGGAACTGGGACAAAAGAAGTAACCTCTGACAGACCCTACTCCACCAGCCCACTACCAAGAGATATATATTTATATCTAGTTATTTCAAAAAAAATTGATGCTTGTCCAAAAGTTCAAGACCCACCTTTAGAATCTCTTTCGTTAGACCACCACTAAAACGGTCTATGGAAAAATTATTTTTTTTTCATTTCATTTCATTTCATTTCATACTTTCATAGATTTTTGTTGGTGGTAGGTCTGATGCGGTGTATGGTCTAACGGAGGAGGTTTTGGAGGTGTATCTGGAACAGGAACAAAGGAACAGTTTTTTTTTTTTAGATAACTGTCATAAACTTTTGTTTATGTGGTGGTCCTGATGGAAAACGATCTGACGGAGGTGGGTCTAGAACTCCGCCAAAGGAATTTTTTTTTTATAAGTGATACATTTTTTCCGGTGGTGGGTCTGGAACTGGGACAAAAGAAATAACCTCTGACAGACCCTACTCCACCAGCCCACTACCAAGAGATATATATTTATATCTAGTTATTTCAAAAAAAATTGATGCTTGTCCAAAAGTTCAAGACCCACCTTTAGAATCTCTTTCGTTAGACCACATATCTATATCCGTTTGACGGACGGATCCTTATCCTTGAGACTCAAAATAAACTAATCCGTAAGTGGTTAAAGTATTAAGTACTATTTTTTTTTTGCATTTAAAAGTTTTAAAGAGTACCAATTTAAAAGTGGAACAAAAACCACTTTAGAATATAATTGACTATCGGAACGAAATACAGAGTAGGGCACAAGGATTAAATCTTTATCAAACCGAAAGAGAATTCATGAAAATATTTGGTAGTTTGTAAAAAACGTATGTGATTCTACCTCGTCTTCGGTTCCAATGCTTGTCTTCAATGATACTCCTGCTGTCAGCTCACTAGAAAAAGCCAATTTGCTTGCAGCACAGTTTGCTGGTAATTCGCCGCTGCCAGAGAGTGTCATGACTCCGCCTAGCCTGAACTTGAGAGCGCTAATGATTTCATGGGACAAATCTTCTTTTGCACTCGTGCAGTAGCAAGAGTTTTAAAAGAGCTTGACGTACACAAATCCAGTGGCCCGGAAAGTATCCCTCCCATTGTTTTGAAGAGTTGTTCTTCAACGCTGGCAAAACCACTGCCACTGCGTAAGCTTATCCATCTGTCCTATTCTACTGGTGTCTTTCCGAGTGGATGGAAAAAAGCATTTGTCCAGCCTGAACCAAAAAGAAGTGAATCTTCTTCTCCCGCAAACTATCGACCAATTGCAATTACATCCCTTCTTTTCATGGTCATTTAAACGTTGATTTATTATCAACTCAAGAAATATTTTGAAGAACAGAAGCTTCTTTGGCCGGCAATACGGCTTTCGTAGCAATAAGTCCACTAGTGATCTGATGGTATATCTCACCGAACAGTGGAACCAATCCTTACATCGTTTTGGAGAAAGTGATATTATTACACTTGATAATAAGAAAGCCTTTGATAGAGTTTGACATCAAGCTCTCATATCGGAAATGCATGCGTTTGGTAGATATGAATGAATCTCTTTTTCGTTGGATTGTAAATTACCTTTCGGACCAAGTAATACAAGTTGTATTTGACGGTTTCAAGTCTGATATTCATAAAATAAATGCTGGTGTGCCCCAGGGCTCCAGTTTGTCTCCCACCCTCTTTATCATTTTCATTAATGATCCTTTAGCTAAAACTTCTAATCCATTAAATTGTTTTGCTGACGCTCAGCTTTTCATAATCGTTTGTAGATTCACATCCCTGCACTTCGAATGTGCATTTTCAACGGCAGCTTATGATAAGCTCTTTAAATTATCATCCAAACAGAATTGTCCAGTGGGGAACTAGAAACCGAGTAAAATTTAATGCTTCAAAAACCCACCCAATGCTGTTTGCTGTCGTTAAATCAAAACCCAGCCCCAATGCCACTATCCATGAGTGGTACTTGCATCGAGGAAACTTAACAGCTTTCAGTTATGGGAATGTGCATCACAGATCACCTTCTGTTGAATGATCACATATTCGAGTCACCAAAAATGCTGCAATGTGTTTAAGTTTTCTTCGAAGATGGAAGAAATTTTGTTCTCCTTCTGATCTGGATGCAATCTACCAAGCCTTCATTCGCCCAATGCTTGAATATAATTCTCACATTTGGGCAGTAGCTCCGATAACCCATATAAGTCTCTTGGATCGTATTAAAGAGAAAGCTTTAAAAATTATAGGTGATATTACTTTAACGGAACCATTCGAATCACTTGAAGATCGACGTAGTGTTTTAGCAAAATAGCCCGTTGCATTTCTCCCTTTAAACAATTTCATCGTAATAGGTACTCGCTCTTCCAGGAAGGCCACTTCGATTACCCTTGGGCCTTATTCCGAACGTTCTTTAAGTACAGAGATTCTTTTCTTAGCCAAACCATACGAATGTGGAATACTTTACCCGGTTCTATTTTGCCCAGCCATTTTGATATTCATAATTTCCAAACCAATGTACTTCGGTATACCTATCTCCTTTTAAATCTTTCCCTGTTTTCCTATCGCTCGTACATTGTGTTCAATCATCTTAAGAGTAGTCTCAATCCCTTTAGTGCGTAGGTACATGGTTAAGAACAAAAAAATAAGAGTTAGAAAGGTACAAAGTTCGATTAAATTTATAAAAAAAAGGAAGGCACCTTTTATAGTAAGCAGTATGCCCAAGAAGTAAGAATTTTCTTATATTTTTCCTCAAATCTTTGCATTCAGTGAATTCGTAAATATGTATGCAGGTAGGTACCTACCTATACTTTGGTAATTTAATCCTATTTATTTAATGTCACTTTTTATCTAAGGTACGAGTATTTTACTTCAGGTAAATATTGATATATTGACCTGTATATTGTCTTAAAATCTCTCAATCACAGTTAGGAAAAAACTACGTACAAAAAAGCACTCACGTGCCAAAAAGAGCAGTCGTTCTCCATCGTTCCATGACTTCCTGGGAACCCACATGTTATTTCGGTCTCACCACCTCAGAGGACATCATATTCGGTTTGCATGGATGTATACATACATTTGAGATGCCACTCCAAACATTGGCACATACATAAATGGAATATATAGGAAACGTGGCAAACATTTTCAATTCACATAAAATTTACCACTCCTTCGCCTCGATTTCCTCTATTGTTTGACATCCTTTGCCGCCACCATCGCCACCGCCATCGCGCTTGGGTCGCTCCTTGCGTTGAGGTTGTCATTCTCAGTGCCGTCATTGGCGCGGCATCTGTCTGCTCAAAATGTAAGCTTAAGTACACAATCCATTTGGTCTTTTTCTACAGTACTCTGTTCTCAATTCTGGCGCCTCGCCTCTTGAAAGCCAAGTTATCGAAATGAATCGTTATTGATTCAATTTGGAATAATTGAAAGGATTCACCCTGTGCGTTGTTAGTATTGGCACTGTCACTGTCGTTGTCGTCATTGGCTTTGGTCTTCATAGCAGCCTCTGAAATAGGAGCACAAGGATGATTGTCATTGCTAATGCAGTAATGAAAATGAAGATCTATTCTGACCGGAAGGAGGCGAAACTAAAGAAAGAAAATGGAAAATGGCACAAGGAACTGATTGCGGATTTTAATTCAAAGTGTAAAAGGGATGTTCACTCGTACGTATACGATTCCTATATATAGACTTCGTTTCCCGTATCCGGTTGTTCACTCACTCTATGCTGGGCCAGATGAAAATCGTCTTTTATTACATTTTTTATTATTCAAATCAGGATATTTTCTTCGAACGAATGACAGTTATTATTGGTCCTCCTTTGCAATGTTTCATGAGTAGCTGGGGGTAGAAAGGAGGGTGAAAATTTCACTCAAATTATTTTTTATTGAAAAGGTGGCGTAGAAGAAATAGGAATGAGCTGGTGGGGCAACATTGAAGTGGTATGGCATGGCCCCGGATATACTGTTACAGTTATTCACTTCTTTACTTACATATTTTTATTTTAAGAGGAGAAAAGCAACGGATATAAAAACGGTGAAATAGCAGAAACGTAAGGGAAACTTACAATGCCGTTGAATTCGTTTATTAACTTTTGTGCAGCAGATGGCAGTATTGTTGGCATAACAACATTGAGTTGACGACGCCGTTGAAGACTTGACAATAGGGAAGACTGAAGTGGTTATTCGATAAACTGTTCGATAAAAAATTATTTCTTCGTACGCTACGCAGCGCAGGGGTAATGCAAAATAATGTGTGGAAAGCTAGGTAGATTTCATAAAGCTGTTTTTGGTAGAATTTGAAAGATAGACGTGGCATTTATTTGACTTGAGAATTAAAACATATATAGGTAGGTATACCTATAGAGTTTCGATGAGGGCAAAGTTTAAATGGAAATCTTATAATTGACATTGAGAAAGTAAACCTACCACTAAAACCCAATACCACTCATATTCTTGAAAACAAAACAATAATTATCTGATTGAGTTGAAAATGAGATTAAGGTTATCTTCGCTTTTTTACCAGAAACCATAAAATCGAGCCACTCACTGGTGCAAAAAATTAATTATCCACCTGAAAGGCCCTTAGATCTATAGAAAAGGTCTACAAGTAATTGGTAAGCCTTAGATTTTTTTTTAATGAATTTTTAAAGTTCGTTTCAAAGTCATTCGTGACCTTGAAAAAAACTTTAAGAAATCTTAAAAAAGGATCATAAGCTGACCAATTTCTGAAACCTGCTGACCCCTTTTATAGATTTGAGGGCCTTTGGATGGTATACATTTTCAAATTTTCCATAAATGTGGTGCCAAAAATCGCTATGACCTTCAACAAAAACTTACTAACTTACTTACTTATCCGGCTCCCGAACCATGGAAGGTCTCTGCCTGTGATATTATGGTCTTCCATCAGTTGCGGTCTCTCGCACGCTCACTCCAGTCGTCAAGACCAAGCGCTCTTGCGTCTGTAACCTCCTGCAGCGGATGTTCGGTCTTCCTGGTCATCTTGAACTTGGGGGCTGGGATTCGAAGATTTTCTTGGCTGGAGTGTTGTTGTTCATTCGCTCGAAGAGCCCGAAACAACCTATTTGTTTGGCCAAACCGAAGTAGCAGCGGTTCGCTAGGGTAAATCTTCTTCGGATTTCCAATAAGGTGCCGTTCGTGGAATTGATGTTTGCTCTGAGATAGGTGAACTCCTTGACTACCGATCGAAATTACTGGTACCAACAGTGACGTTTTGTCATAGGCGATGTACCTACAGATGACGCTTTGTTTAGTGATAGCATATACTTTGTTTTGTCCTCATTCACTTTAAGACCAACGCGTTAATAGCTGTGAATGCTTCAAGTACAGCCCGCTTGGAGCGGCCGATGATGTCAATACAGCCAAACAGTTGAGAAGAGCTGTTGAAGATAGTGCCTTCCATGTTAACACCACTCCTGCGCACTATCCGCCTCAGGATTAGGTTGAAGAAATCATATGATAGTGCGTCTCCTTGTCTGAACCTTCGTCTCGTCTCGAATAGCTCGGATGAGCTGTTACACCACATATTTTGTAACGTCATGCAGTAAATCTCGATCAGTTTTTTCGGGATCCCGAGTTCCGACATCGCCAATAGAAGCTCTTGGCGATTTATGCTATCATATAAAGCTTTAAAGTCGATGATGGGTCTCGACTTGAAATTCGTTGGTTTTTTCCAGGATTTGCCTCAATGTGAAGATTTAGTCTATCGTTGATCTGCCTGGCCTGAAGCTACACTGGTACGTGCCGATCATAGTGTTGCAAATAGGTTTTCGACGCTCACATTGTACGTTGGATAGGATCTTATAGGCAACATTAAGCAGAGATATGCCTCTATAGCTCTTTTAGTTTAGTTTAGTTTAGTTTAGTTTAGTTTCATTTATTTCATCAAACAAAGTTAAAATAGGTACTCTAGTGATTACTTGATACATTTAATATAATACATTATACATAAGCAAAGTTATTTAAAATTAACAAAATATTTCTTTTAAATAAATATCTACTAAGATTGAAGTCAATCATATCAAAAACAGTATTTGTTTCTCTTAAACACCTAGATATAGGTTCATTGGCGGCATAAACAGTTCTGTGGTATGGAACATTAAAAAACAACTGGTTTCTAAGCATTCTCGAAGGAACATTGATCCCAATTAAGGCTAAAATATGAGAACAATCAATATGGTCTGTTAATATATCTCGAATGAACATAATCGCTGTGAACTTCCTTCGAACGCTTAGAGGCAAAATACCGAGTAATTTACACCTCGTTTCATAAGAAGGCATATCAATGTCCCAGTGAAGTCTTTTCACGACAACTCGCGTAAATCGTTTTTGGATTTTTTCGATTCTAAATGAATGAACTTCGAAGGATTCCAGATTACATTGCAGTACTCTAGGTTTGACCTAACAAAGGCAAAAAACAAACACTTTAAAGTAAGTGGATCGGAGAACTCTTTAGACTAGAGTTACGCAATATGAAACCTAACATTGAATTGCCTTTAGAGACCAAAAAATCTATGTGTCTTAAAAAGTCAAGTTTATTGTCAAAAATCACACCAAGATCTTTTTTAAAGCTTATAATAGACAGTGCATTGAAATTTATTTTATAGGTGAAGTTAATTGGTGAGCGGTTGCGACAAAACGTCAAGCTTTGGCATTTAGAAATGTTTAAATTAAGGGAGTTAACTAAGCACCAATTCGATAGCTTATTAAGATCGTCCTGCAAAAGAAAGCAATCTTGTTCAGATTTAATGCAACGGAAGACTTTTAAATCATCCGCATACATTAAACACTTCGAATTTAAAAATATGTCAGGAATATCGTTTATAAAAAGCAAGAAGAGAAGGGGGCCGAGATGGCTACCCTGTGGGACGCCTGATGTAACACGCACTGGTGAAGAAATTATATTGTTGATACGAACGTACTGAATGCGATCTTTTAAGTATGAACTTATCCAATTTAAGAAATTTGAGTGAAAACCTAACTTATTTATTTTCTTTAGTAGAACATTGTGATTGACTCTGTCAAATGCTTTTGCAAAGTCCGTGTAGACAACGTCGTACTGAGAGCCTGCCTCGAGTCCATTCAAAACTAAGTTACAAAAAATTGTAAGATTTGTGGTAGTAGATCTACCAGATACGAAACCGTGTTGGTAGGGAGAAATTATATCTTTAAGAGATGGAATTAATCTATCATAGATCAACTTTTCAAAAATTTTAGGAATAGTCGAAATTTTACAAATTGGACGGTAGTTTGAAACCTCTTGCCTACTTCCCGATTTGAAAATAGGTGTAATTGTTGAACGCTTCCAATTATTAAGAAACTCGCCCTTTACCAGCGAACGATTAAAAATAATTTCTAAGGGAATAGCCAATTGTGACGCACACATTTGTAAGATGATTGGTGGGATTCCATCTACGTCTCGTCGGTTGTCAGACTTAAGCTTAGACAATGCTGTTCGATTTCATAGGTAGAAAGACTTAATCTACCAATATTCAAAAGACTATCTGTAGAGTAAGCGATATAAGGATATGGTATAGTAGAAGAGCTATCTAAATAAATCGACTGGAAATGTTTAGCAAACAAGTTACAAAACAAACAACTGAGATATCAGAAGAAGAAATGCCATCGTGACGCATAAGGTTGGGAATTCCGTTTGATTGTTTTTTGCTGTTTATAAATCTCCAAAAAGATTTACTATTTGTCTTTAGGTTACTCTCGACAGAAAACAGATATTGATTGTATAGAAATTTATTTAAAGTATCGAATTCTTTTTGCAGAACTCTATATTGTTTATGCAATTCACGATCATTGTTAGACTTTCGAAACTGCTTATAAACCTTGTTTTTTTTATTTTAAGATTGATTATTCTTTTATTAAACCACACAGGTTTAAAGCCACCAATTGTTTTAATTTTAGGTATGTATAAGTCAATTGCAATATTTACAAAATTGGAGAATAAATTATAACACTCATTTAAATCTATATTAACAAACAATTCATGCCAATTAATACCATTAAAAAAATCTAAAATTGCATTTAAATTAGCTTCTGCGAAATTATATATAAAATTAGAGTCTGAAGTTACAGGTGTAAAATAACTATAAAATTCTAAATGTAAACTGAGTGCAACATGATGTATTGTATTAGAGAAAAGAGGAACTATTGAGTTGTTTATACCCACACATAATTCAGAATCAACGAAGACCAAATCAAGTACATTATTGAAAGAATTCTGAAAATAGTTTATTTGTCTAAGATCAAATTGTGCAAAGGTATCCACAACTTCACAATCATGGTTAAATACAACATTAAAAGGAATTAATATTTTTTCATCAGGATCATATATCCATTTTATATTTGGCAAATTAAAATCACCTACGAATATGACTCTTTGATTATCTTTACAATTTTTGAAAATTGAACTGCAATTATCTACATGAGCTTTATATAATTCCAGAGAGCTATTTGGTGGAATGTAAGAGATAATAAGAAAAACCTCATTAATACAGTCAAATTTTATATTCAGCACTAATTGGTCAATATCGAGAGCACCAGATGGTGAAGGTAATTCAACTTTAGTGCAACGAAGTGAGGTATGCACGGCTGCCAACACTCCACCTCCCCTTTCGCAGTTGAGCACTTCATAATTACGATCTTTGCGAAAAACAGCATACTGATCATCATTAAACATTTCAGCATCATGGTGTTGATTGTTTAGCCAAGTCTCCGTAAGAGCAATTATATCATACTGGGTTGAAGATGAAAAGAGAAGAACTTGTTGCAGTTTAGTGCGAAGTCCTCCAGTGTTTTGATAATAAATAAGAAAGTCATTCAAAGAAGAGCGAGAAGAAGAGAAAGTTTTTGATGGATTTAAGTTAAAGTTATCGGGTTTGTATTGTGATTCTCTTCGTTTTTTGGACGAGAGACGAATAACTTAATTTGTACAGAGCAAGGCCACATAGAAGAATTCATAACACTGTCTACTTTGTTAGATGGAATACTTAGCTTAAAGTTGACGTGTTTAAGTTTCGATAAGTCAGCATCTTTTTTTATTAGCTTATAGCACTGGAATTGGTCTATTGGGATACTTGTTTTTTTTTAAATGTGTTGCACAATATCACTTGGATCAGTTTCAGAACGAAATTTAGATATGTGGAGCCATTTGATTGAGGGTAAAACGCTAAGAGAAGATTCATTATCAGAACCTATGATTTTTTTTGGTTTGTTATGAGTAAGTGGAAGAGATCTTTGGACTTTATTATTTGACACTGATTTTCCACTGATTGAAGAGGGATTTGGAAGAGATTCACTATTTATGATTTCACTATAAGAATTTTGTTTTTCAATATTTTGTATATCATTTGAAGCTACGGGCAAAAGGCATGGTATGATAGGAGAAGTTTCACTACAAACCACAGGGGTATTAGTATCTTTGGAATGTATTTTTTGATTATCTTGGGGTAAATCATCAGGAACATTATTTGTGCTTTTCAAAACAATTAATGAAGAAATGTCATTCTTAATTTCAGTCATAAAATTTGCACTACTTTCAATTTGGCCTCTTAGGAAAGAAATTTCTCTTTTAAGGTCGATGACGCAATTAGAGAGATCCGTAAAACGCAAAATAAAACTGTCAAAATTAGATTGAGAGCACAAATCACATTTCCAAAAGAAATTTGAGTTTTAAGAATATTAAGATTTTCTTGGTTAATATTAACACAGTTTTTATGAAAATGTCGCGCGCAAAATGAACCGCAGACTACACTATCGTTTATATCTGCACGTTTTATCTTAAGATTGCATTTAGCACAAAAATTCGACATTTTGGAAGAGCGAAATAGAAACACGTCTATATAGGACTAGCACAGTAGACTTTTATAATAAAGTTCTTTTAGGACATAGGATCGCTTTTTTTGTAGATTGGGCTTATGGAGCTATTTTACCCAGTCGGGCTTGCTGTCCTTCTCCCACACTTGGTTGATGTGCTGGTGCATGCACCCTACCAGAACATATCCTCCATTTTTGAAGAGTTGGGCAGGTAGGCCATCTGAGCCGGTGGATTTGTTGTTCTTAAGTATGATATAGACTGGTCTCATGCTTCTTTGTTCCCATGTCACTTCCTCTATATAGTGCCCATGAAGCAGTTGCTGGAAATGCTGCTTAAACACGTCTACAATTCCCTGTGCTTCGGTGACTAGGTTCCCTTCGCTGTTTCGAAGAGCATGCGTGCGGGTCCTTCACCCAGAATCCAGTTGCTTGGCTGTTTTGTAGAAACGGTGGGCGTTGGTGGCTGTGCTAGACTCCTCGAGATACTTGAGCTGAGAAGCTGCGGATGCAGGTTCTTTCTGCGCACGGTTTCTCTCTTTCCTTCTCTTTTCACAATACTGCTCTCTTGCTGCTCTTGTTTTCCATTGCAGCATTTGCATTCGTGCATTTTCCGTCTCCTGCTTCAATACCGCGCAGCGCATTCATTATCATTCCAAAAAATCTTAAGAAAGCATTAACAAAAAAAACTACAATTAGTTAAACTAGCTGATATTTTATATAAGCGTATATCTGGACATAAAGCTGGGGTATGAACATTGAAGAAAGAGCCAAGAAGGCCATAATCTTTGGTTAGACCCTTAAATCATAATGTGGATGTACACGGCCATTATCGTAGCCTGGTTTGGTGGAGCGTGATGTATAAGGAATCTAGTTATAAAACGTTTAATAAAGTTCCAAGACTAGCGTGCATAGAAGTTACAGGGGCAATGAGTTCCACACTTACTGCGGGCATAGAAACCATCTTAATCTTAGACCCCTAGATCGTACGAAAAACTGCAGCCTACGGTGCTCTAAGACTAAGTCAGACCGAAAGCTGGAAAAGGAAATCCGTAGGTCATGCGCCAATCGGCATATTATCAACAAATTTTACGGAGGGGTTTGTATGCACAGACTACACAACACCCCGTAGAAATTTTGAATAACCGTTCTCTGTCGCGTTACTTGTAGCACTACAAAGAATCTGTGGGCCTAGCTATCTTACAATAAGAAAAAAACGGACAGGTCTGGTAGGTTTTGTTTTCAGCCTTTGGGAGGGATGGGGGTTTAAAAAGTGTTAAGCCCCCTGACTTATTTTCAGGGTTAAAACCTCTTTATATCATTTTTAAAAATCGGATATGATTTCCTGTAATTTTTTCTAAGCATAAACACCACAATCTTGATCCGGTCCGATTATTAGAACTCAAGATATAACTATTTTACGTGAACCTTTTCATCCCTTTTTGGGAGATTTTTGAGCCAAATGAAAAGCGTGCATTTCTACCATAAAGGCGTTTTTGAAGGGATTGGGAGAATTTTATCAAAACATGGTGTTAAATGTATATTTAAGCCACCAGCAAAAATTCGCCAAATTTTTCGATAGAAAAGATAAAATCCCCTTAAAAAATCCAGGAGTATATGCAGTCCCTTGCAGTTGTGGTTCTTACTATATTGGCGAAAAAAACGAGGAATTCAAACAAGGCTGCATGAGCATATAAAAGCCATTCAAAAGAACCAAGTTACAAAGTCAGCAATCCGTGAACATCTCGCATGCAACGAAGACCATTTTATTAGATTCGAAAAAGCCAAATCAATTTCGACGGAGAGATTATATGCACCAAGATTAGTATGAGAAGCAATTGAAATAAAATTACATAAGAACTTCTATCGAGACTAAAGTTTAAGGTGCATGGTATTCATTGATCATCAAATTAAAGGTATAGCCCAAAACAACAATCAAAATCAAAATAATTTACCAGCTGATGCTGTAAGCTTGGCCTATTCACAAGCTTACTTGAAGCGCAACGACAGTTACCATCTCAAATGCAAGTGCAAACACAGTCAACACAACGACCGGTATAATCTCCGCAGGAGATAATAAAAAGAAACAACAACTACCACCCATACTAGCCATTAGTTAACCTGTGATCACGACAAGTGGAACCTTGTCGAAACGTTCGCCGTCGGGCTTTCAATAAATTTTTTTGAATAAAAAACCATCCCGGTTAGTCCGTTAACTAAATAAAATTAAATTAAAATGAATAGTTACAATCGCGATTTTAATAGTTTAAAATACAAGGAAGTTCTTTATTTTATTTTACTAAGATACTTGATATAAACATTTTTTGTTACAGATTCGGAGGTTCTCCTTCAGATTGTCATCTTTACTTCCGTGAGCATGCCAATTTGAACGAGATATAAGAGAACAGTTTAATTTAATGATGGTTAATATAAAATTATATTTTAATTTTATGTAGGTATCGCTTAAACGTGTCTTCACTCAATCATAATGTATGTATTATAAAAGTTTGTATTTTATACTCTCCAGTCTTTAAATGAGAGATTTTTGATTAAAATGCCAAAAAGTCTACATACTTCGATATGAGAATAAGCTGAATTTCGTCATTATACTTTTAACTACTTATCCGGTCACAATGAGTCTATGCCCTAGGCTAAATCAAAATAATTTAAAATCATCAAACCGAAATATATCACTTACACGCTATGTTTAACAAGCAATTTCAAGAATAAAATAATGCATCATGATAAATATTCTTACACATCTTCCACACGCAAGGCATCATCATCCAACAGGATGGAGTGCCAAAATGAGGATATGCGTTGATAAAAATGAATAACAAATGAATCAGTCGAATTGAATACCCATTATATCCAGTCAACTGGGTGTAAAGTTTTTCACAATTTTTTTTTTAACTTTAATATTCCTTGAATCTGAAATTTAATTTCAGATACCCTTTCATCTAGAGTTGCCAGAAGGGGATAATTAAAGTATATGTGCTACTCGTAAATATTGTAGTTTTATGGCAGTAACGATCGATCTTTCATGCAAGGGCTTCATTAAACAACAATCTGAGTTTGAGCCAAAAAACAACACAAAAAAAACAGTTTTTACGAAGCAAAACAAACAAAAAATGAGCATATATCACTTTCAACAACTTGCCATATCATAATCAAGCCTCGACTACACTTATTGTTTTTGATTCAAAATAGCTTTTTATGGCCTTTAGTCCTACAAATTGGCATTTCTTGGACTCATCAGTGACATAGTAAGGGCTTCGTCATACGCAATTCGTTTTTATCAGACTAGCAGAAAGATAAATTCCAGTAATTGCATGCGGAACGGAATGCTTAGCATTCGTCCAAATCCGAACTGATCTGTTTCAGATGGCCAAGTAGCTTAGAAAGCTGAAGAGGACGCTCAACAACAAACTGCTAGAACACCAAGATCACCCTTACCAATGTTACTCAACTTATCAGCAAGAAATAACGTCACGTACCTGGGAATACAGTTCAACGATTTATACCACTTCAATCCCAACACAGCAGCTCCGTTAATGTTAAAATAACGAACTAAGCCAAAAGACGAAATTACTTTTATTAAAGCAGCTCATCAGGCCAGTCATCACCTACTGCTTTCCCATCTAGTATACAACGAAAATGTGACACATACAAAAACTGACAATAATCGAGATGATCTTGCGAATCTGCACAGGATTATACTTCGACAGGATACGATACACGTCAGCAACAAGAGAATATATGAAGAAGCCAACATTCTACAACAAGATAGAAACTTCATCCAATCCAGCAGAAGATGTCTACAAAATTAGATGAACCACCCGAACCCTCTCATAGGAGGACGTCTAAGACTTCATAACCAGCGGTACCTCGAAGTGATGGAACTCCTAGATGAGGATATTATTTCAACCATTGACGAAAAGATCACTCCCTTCTACGCTCATCTAAGGTCAGCTCACTATCGTGGCTGAAAGCCTCACTTTTTTTGGTAGGTCTGCTGACTTTTCTCAATTAACTTCTTTTTAAAAATCCCACTATATTAAAATAATGGCAACCCATTTCCGATAAAACCCACCCCCCTCTTTAATGAATTTTTATACAAAAAGTCAAAAAACTCGGATTTTAAATTTAAACATTAATATTTATTTTCATTTGTAGGACTGCTGTTGGCTCTCTTATTGTATGTTCTACGAAAATGGACCTGATTCTGATTCTGGCTGATGGAAAACAGTGAAAGGAGAGGTGACGAAAAAAATTATAAAAAAAATATCTTGTCTTTTGCCATTGCGTTTATCGTGGTGATAAATCATTTATATTCAGTGTTTTTGCTTTATTTATGCGACCATAATCGAAAAAATACAAGTGCGTATCAATTTCCATGTTTTTTTTTCTTTTTTTTTTTTAGCTACGATATCGTAGAATTATATGAATTTTAATTAGGACAGTTTAAGAATACCTATGTTGTTTTAAACGGAAAACTATAATAAATTAGAATGGTATAGTTATGAAATATTTTGCAAGAAATGTTCACATTTCGATACGAAAAACAACAGAGGTATGTAGATGTCGTACGTATTTATTAATTTTTGAAAACCATTAAGTTATCGATACATTTTGAAAGCCCAAAATGGGACATAATGGATTCAAATACGCACTTGCGCTGTTAGAACCCATTCCCAGAAAACATAGCTCCTGAGGTATTCAATCAGATACCAAATCAACAAAAATTGTTATAACTAGATACCTTCCATGATTTTTTTACTTGCGATATAGGTAGATACTATAAGGTAAGTTTTGGATTCGGGCAAAAACAAAATTTTGAGATAACAATCAAACATGATATTACGATGATAGAGAACACCAACAAAATGGGTGGCACAATTCTGTCTGTCTGTCTGTCAGTCTGTCTGTCGTCTACAGCCTAAACAGCTCGATCGATTTTCTTCAAACTTTGTACATAGTGGTTTTTGGCCCATACGTTTTTTTAATTTTTTTTAGAACCAAAAATAACGGTACCTGCCATACAATTTTTTTTAGCAATATTACAAAATCGTATTTTTCTCAAAAACGGCTCGACAAACTTTTCTAAAAAAAAAATCCAATAAATTTATTTTAGCAAAGGCTTCCTTTGGGTGGAAAACCATTTTTCAAAAATGGTTATTAATGATACCTCCCAATGAACCATTTTTTTAATTTTCTTCAAAACGGTACGACCGACTTCAATTATTTTTTTATGCAGAAGCTTCCAAAAAATGTAAATAGTTTTGTGTACCAAAATTTTTGAAAAAATATTTTTTGGATTTTTAAAAAATGTTTCAGATTTGTTTTTGGAAAATAAAATATTTCGAAAAGAGTTGTTTTAGCCAATTTAAATGTCGTAATTCGTGCTTCTCTACATTTTTCTCTCATAGTTTCCATGTTTTTATATACAATTATCTTAAACCCGCAGTGTCTTGAACATAAGTACGTGCGACCCAGTCGTGCATTTTATTTGAAAGCATATATCCTTTTTTTCCAAATACTTGGGATGGTCTATTACGATTCATCCCTAACCAACAAAAATTGTCAGTACAAAGTTCAAAAAATTACAACAACAATTCGTGTGTGTTAATCAGTGGTTTAGTATATATTTCAGTGGCAGATTTGTTATTTGAGTGTTGTGATGGTATCCACAGGCACCTCTGTTTTGAAAAAAGCTCGCACATAAGCCCTGTACTGACAATTTTTGCTGGACAGGCTATTGCTACTCGCACTGTTTTTAAAATGCACAAAACTTTTGTTTTCAACATGCACAAGGCTATATTGTGTTTAAAAATGCATAAAACCTTGCAACCACTAAGGAATTTATTAATTTTATTTCTATAAATTGTTAAAAATAACTTAGATTAAAGAGTTTAAAGACTCATTAACCACAAATCAAAAATTATCCCATTCATTGAAAAAATGAAACGAATACTGAATGTAGGAAGTTTTTCTTAAATTGTAAGTTTCCAGCAAAGAGCAAATAAAAAACTGCCAATGTAGTTATCAAAAGTCATTTTATTGAAAAAATAATAACACATAATGTGTATTCATCAATATAGTCTGGGCAGGAAGCAGAACCCTGCAATGGTGGATCCAGAATTTTGCCAAGGGGGGGTCACGTTCTTCCAAATTCTTGGTTTTGCATTACAAAATTAATTTTTTTTATTGCAAATATGTAGTTTAAGAACCGTAATATTTGGCCTTAAAACCTTAGTCCCTTAAAAACCTATTTTTCTCTTTTGCATCGTAACACGAAGGAACTTAAGTACTACTACTTTCCTTAATGACATCCCCTGCACAAAACAGAGGTTTGTCCCGTGCGTCGCCATTAACAAAAACGATGAATTCCCAATAGTTTCTGATTTCTGTCAAGTTGCTAGGTGGGCGAGTAGTCAACAAATCCTCCGGCAAATCGAAGCCTAATAAAATGATAATTGCAATCGAAAAATGGATTTGCTACTGAAATTTGCTTTTTATGTCACCCACGATTTTTGGCTACTGTTTGTGAGATATTCCCAAAAAATGGGTAAAATCTGAAAAGCCAGGAACCTTACAAAATAACGCAAACCAAAATCTTGAATACCACGTCTCGTATTTCCTCAATAATCTCAAAATTAAAAAAATCCCATTTTTAACAATTTCGCATTTACAATTCGCAACAAAAAATTTCGCAAATAAACCGAAATCTCGCAAATTAAAGTCGGCAATATCAAAATCTCGTATTTCCAGTAACATTCGCTCCGAGTTTCGAACTGAAAAAATAAATTAAACTTTAAGACCATTCTCCAACATTTCACGCAAGATTTGCAAAATTTTGGTTAAAAAGTGTATTTTCTGCTATATTTTGCGAGATTTTAATCTGTAAGATTTAAGCTTGCGAGATTTTGTTAGTGCGGTATTGTGGTGCGATTTTGTAAAGCTATAGTTTAATTTTCAAGATTTCTTACCAAACCAGGTAGGCCACTATAGATCGTTAAAAAAAGTTCGACTAGTTGGTAATCGTAAATGTTAGTACCTCATTTATGTCATCTTAGAAAACAAGTATACAAGTATTTATTAAAGATCGTAATTGGTCAGGCATTGATTCTTACTTGCGATATGGGTGTATTAAAAGGCAAGTTTTGGATTCGTGAAAAAAATTCCGAGATAATAATCAAACATGAAATTATGATGATGAAGAACACGAAAGAAGTTGGTGGCACAATTATCTGTCTGTCTACCTGTCGGTTGGGCTACAGCCCTAACGGGTCGATCGATTTTCTCAAAACTTGGAACATAGTGGTATTTGGTGATTCTACCCACACTTTTTTTCATTTTTTTAGAACCAAAAATAACGGTACCGGCCATACATTTTTTTTTTAGAAATTTTACAAAATCTCATATTTCTCAAAAACAGCCGCACAACTTTCTTTAAAAAAAAATTCATTAAAGGACAATCGGCAAAACTGTATGGAAGGTGGTCTAGGAATCAATAAAAACGAGTCGTATGTCGTTGGAAAGTTAATTTAATGCGCTACAATAGTCACTATGGCAGTTCATTTCAAATCACTGTGTGAAAAAAAGTTATTTACTAACCAAGGTACTATGAACTATTATTGTTCATAAAAATACCTTTCCAACGACATATGTCTCGTCGTTATTGGTCCTGTAGACCGTTTTGTCCTATTCTCCTTTCTTTTAGTGAAGGCTATTTTCAAAAAAAAAAAAAAACGAATCAAAGAACAATTTTATTTATTTTGGATTTTCTTCAAAACGGTATCTACAACTTATTATGTATTTCAATACTTTTCTCTATACAAAAGCTTCAAAGAAATATTCAATTTTTGCTACCAATATATTCAAACAAAATAGTTTTTGGATTATTTAAAAATTTTCAATTTATTTTTTTGAAAATCAAATACATATTTCGAAAACGACATATTCTATTGTTTTGAAACTCGATTCTTAAGATTTTTTAAATCTCTCTTAAATATTAAAAAAAATTACTTTTATGCAAAATTAACGGTTCCCTCCATACAAAAGTTAAAAAAGAGTATAGAACAATATTTTGGCTCAAAAACGGCTCCTACGATTTTAATTAAACTTTTTTTTGTATATGCTTAAAATAGTGCGATCTACTACAGAAAATTATATTAGTAGTACCTCTTATAGAATGTTTTTTTTTAATTTTGAATTTTCTCATTATCAGCCGAACTGATTTTGATTATTGTTTTTACATACAAATTTCAAATAAGTTTTAATAATCTTGCATACCAAGATTTTCAAAAAAGAAATTTTTGAAGTTTAAAAAAAAGTTTCAAATATTTTTTATTGAAAATTCGATATCTCAGAAACGGGTTAGCAATTTTTTTGGAAATTTTATTTTTATATGCATAAAAATAAAAAGAAGTTTTAAAATTTTGATATACATATAAAATACTAGCCGATACCCGCCCGCTGATCCACCGCAACTAACATTATAAAATGGAAATATGTATCAAAATTACACATTTCTCAAGTTGAATGTGTTGCATATTAGCATCGAGGTGCTGGCACTGCACGGAATAAAGTCCGTAGTCTTGTTTCTCAAAATAAAAGTAAGTATTAACTGCGGGCTTATTTTTCTATTTGCAAAGACTAAAAAAGCGAAAATAACATAAAATTCAAAAATAATCACTATTACCTACCATTACTTTTAGACTTCTACAATAGATACATATACTCCCATTCATTTGAATTTGCTTTGTTTAACGAATGAGCAACGTTGATTTTAAGATTTGATTCATTTTTGGCATGCGTATCCCAGTATCAAACATGATGTCAATATCATTTTCCTGCATAAATATTTCTAATTCTCCAAGTTTTTTCCATTATACGTTGGCATTCCGTTCCACGTGAGAATTTTAAGCAGTTTTTCCATCATAATATTGTAAAGGTTTGGGTCGAAAACAGTTTTCAAAGATATTATATATATAGCTTGTTAGTATGGGAAATATATAATTCTGCCGAGACGAATTTTAATAAAATTGTCTTATTTTGTAATTATTCCCTTATATTTCTTCAAAGGCTATCGCAATTATTAATATAAATTTTGCACAAAAGGAAGGTACATGTAGGTACTTCCAAACGGTAGGTATACACTCCAAAATTTTACAAACAATAATTTGTTTCGTTCTTAAAAAAAAAATGAGGATTAATTATATTTTTTTTTTTCAGTTCCTTTGATTTTCAGCACTTCTTCGTAGTAATCGGCTAATACAGGTTACCAATAGCTTATGTCTTTAACATAGGCGCCCGGAGGGGGGGCAAGAGGTGGCACTTGCCCCCCCTGGCTCTTGGCAATACTACGCCACTAATTAATTTTGTATGATGAATTTTATAAAATTCTTCTCATTTTTTTTTCGGAGTCCAAGATTTAACCCCCCCCCCCTCTGGACTCTTGACCAGGCCGAAAATATCTGAAAATATCCCTATAATCTTCGATATTGTTTTCAAAATGTCGCTATTTTCTTGACAGGTTCTTTTCAGTGTTCTTGGTTTGCCCCCTCCTGACATTTGTAAAATAGAAAAGAAAGTTATAGGTAATTGATATTTACAAATGGTTGAGGCCCATGCAAACATGCATGAGAAGGATAGGCACGAGTGCGATAACTCAGGCGCCAAGGGCGGGAGGGGCAATTTCATAAAAACAGTACCAAAAATTAAAAAAAAAATATAAAAAAATAACGGTAATACTATAGTATTATACCTTTTTTTAAAGCTAATACTCTGTTCTATTAGCTAGTTTTGAATCAAGTGAAATCTTTACATGGTTTTTGAAAAAATGAGTTTTAAACTCAAAATTTGCGTATATGTATTTGTATGTACCTCAATTACACCACATCGGAATTTTGGCTCAAACCTTCCAACTTCTTCCCAGATTCTCCCTCTATTTAATACAAAAAATCCCAGAACAAATATATTTATGTGGACTATTTTGATTCTTGGTTGCCATAACAAATTTAATATTTTTGGCAAGTTTCATGAGTGTAAGAGTTTTTTCGTGGGTGGTATGGTAAAAATTCTACACTGGCCCCTCCCCCTCAAAAAAACACCCTTACACCATGGATATTTTTAGGGACCCTCTTGATTCTTTGTTCGTATGACAAATGGAACATTTATTCCAAGTATCATTAACATACCTTTATTTTCAATGGGTTTTCGGTAATATTTTACCTGTTATACCTGAAAAAAAGTCATCATTACATAAAAAGGACTATAACTTTTTGTTGGGTGGTTGTTTCATTTTGAATTTGATTTCATTAGATTTAACGTTAAAAACTAAAATTAAAGCATGTATCATTAGGTTAGGTTATACCAAAACAAATATTTTAGTTTGATAGACCTCCAAGTTCTCCCCGTCTGCTGTCTGCACCTCTTCAAATGCATCTACACAAAAAGCCAATGCGGGGATTTTGGGGGACTTTGGATATGATATCATCATCATCGTGTCCTGTAACCCCGGCTGGGGCATAGGGCGTCAACAAAACGTCTCCATCCTTCACGGTCTGCTGCAAGGTACTTTAGCTGTGGCCACGTCTTTCTCTGGGATTCTGCTTCCGCTAAGACAGTTGATTTTCATGTTGTTATTGGTCTTCCAATCCGCCGTGCACCCATAGGATTCCATTCAAAGGACTGCTTTGCAATTTCATCGTTTGGTTTCCTCAGTGTGTGACCAATCCAACGCCATTTACGCTTTCTTATGTCGACGTCCAGCCGCTCTTGACTTGTCCTGTGCCACAATTCCTCATTTGATATTATTTGTGGCCAGCAAATCTTTAGGATGTGGCGAAGACAGCGATTCACAAAAGCCTGCAATTTCTTCGAAATGATAGACGTGACTTTCCAGGTTTCACAAGCATATAACAGCACGGATTTCACATTGGATTCGAAGAATCTCAACTTAATGCGTAAGGAGATTTGACTGGATTTCCAAATTGGGGACAGAGTACCGAAGGCAGCACGAGCTTTATTTATTCTACTTTTAACGTCCAGATCCGTACCACCGTTTGCAGAAACAATACTGCCAAGGTAGTTAAACTGTTTCACTACTTCAACAGGCATCTCCTGTACAACATCCCCTTGTCTCGCACCCTGTTGCACTACGAAGGAGTCGAGGAGTCGGATAGCTGCCCATTGTGCAAAACAAAACACCTTGCGTTGTTGTAGGACTCTTTAATAATGGCAACAATTTTTGGTGGAATTCCTCTACCAAGCAACGATCTCCATATACATTCTCGGTTAACTCGATCAAAGGCCTTCTCAAAATCCACTTACATGAGGTAAAGCGGTGATTGAAATTCCATCGAATGCTCGAGGACGATACGCAGGGTGTTGATATGGTCGACACACGATCGACCACTGCGGAAGAAAGCTTGATGCCTCTTGAGTGTAGACTAGATTCTATCCTTTATTCGCTCGAGAATGATGGTTTCCATCAGTTTTGGGATAACGGACAAAACGGTGATACCGCGCCAATTGTTGCAATTCTTTAGGTCACCTTTCTTTACCAACTTAACAATCACACCATCCTTCCAGTCCCTGGGATAGCTGTCGTATTCCCAAATGCTTTGTATCAGCGGATGTAAAATACTAGCCGCTGCTACGGGATCGGCTTTCAGGAATTCAGCTGGTATTCCGTCCAGTCCAGCTGCCTTGTTGTTTTTGCTCAACTGAATCCTCATTTAGCAGGCCACAAAAATGGTCCTTCCATCTACGAAATTGATCCTCAATTGATACCAAAAGTGTGCCATCCACATCGATTACAGGATGATTGGTGTTGCTTTTTTTCCCGATAACATATTTGGTTATTTGGTACAATTCCCGGATATCTCCTCTTCTGGCAGCGATTTCCGCATTATCTACGAGTCAAAATGTTATAGAGGTTGCAATTATGCGTCGATTCCAACTTTAATATTTAATTAATTAATTTTGTCCTGGCCTTATATGTCAATATCATTTTCTTGCATAAATATTTCAAATTCTTCAAGTTTTTTCCATAACACGTTGGCATTCCACGTAAGAATCTTGAGCTTTTCCATCATATATCTTTTGTAAGGGTTTGGATCGAAAACAAAATTAAAGAGAAATGATATTTTTCAGTTCTTTTGATTTTTAACACATCTCCTTCGTATAGTAATGGGCTTATATTTGTTACCAATAGTTTATGCCTTTAATATACTAAGCTAACTTAATACCTTGAACCACAACTTCCAGTCGTAGCTATCTACCTATATCTACCTACATATATTTTTTCATTTAACTAAAATCTTCTCACAGAAAGCAGCACTCCATAAAAATTTAGATTTTGATTTGGTGTGAAAAGTCTATATTACACTTAACCCAATTTAAATAAAAACTTAATTCTGAGAAACAATTTTTCAATGACCAATTTAAAAACTTCTTTTTAAAAATGAACAATCATATAATAATTATAATGAACTGCAATGGAAAGATTAACTTTATCTGCACACACCATACACACAGCAGCAAAAACAACATAAACACCCAAAGGCTATACAAAAACAAAAAAATGTCCCTGCTATGATTTTGATATTCGAGAACAATAACTACTTCAGTTGAGCAATATAACCAGAAGGCAGATCACTTGACTATAAACGGGATTAAAAATTCAATTACCCTGAACCTGGTTACAGGATACGGTGAAAAATAACACAAAATACTGAACTAAGGCAGAGCTTACACAAAAGAAGAGCAAAAACAGGTAAGGCTGTAAAAAAAAAGCTGAAATGAATTTGGGAATGGTCAGGATTTATAAAAATAACAATCTCACCCCAAAGTATAGATTAATGTAGTATAGCTATGCCATGTACGTACATAGGTGTTTTGTGTGTGCTCAAAGTCACCAAGTTTCTGCCCATAATTATTCATTTTATTGTTGACCAACAATGCATATGGCTGTAGTTTGTATCACAATAAACATGCCATTTTAAATTGAACTTTGGAATAAAATTATTTTGAACCAAAATTCTGTTTCCACGTTAGACTACACTTTTTGTGCTTGAGCGTCAGGTTTATTTTTTAAAACATATTCATAGACATTGGGTGGAATGCGAAACACTTTATCTCAGTCTCATATCTCGTTTTTTAGAACAATTGCTAGCTTTCATATGCAAAATGAACTTGAGATAAATCTTTTTGAAAAGAGATCTCCCTCAATTTGAGATATTTCCATATGCAAAAAAAAGCAAAATCTCATTTAAATGAGATAAGGCTATCAAAATGTTGAGACGGGGACTTAGTTGTCTCGGGAAGTACAATGTTACTTGATCTAATTCTACAGCCTAAGTCACTGAAGCAATTTTCTTCAAATTTTCGAATTAAAGTTTCTTGGTAATTTTCTAGAGGAGAAACTGATTCTTTTTAGCTACAAAAATAACGGTACTTTCCATACAACCGCTAAAGAAAAGTTTATTTATCTCAAAAAAGGCTCAAACGATTTTTATTAAAAAATCAGTGAATTACTGTCAAAAGGTGGTATATACAGGGTGTCCCGTAATGAGTGGATAATAATGCAACTGGTGATAGCAGGCCTTATGACTGCTCAGAAAAAAATTATAAAAAAAATATTTTTCTTGTGGTGTCCATGGTATAATTTATTTTCGAAAAATGTTAAAAAATTCAGGGTCTCCTAAAATGCATTTTTTGTGTTATTATTTTTTAAAATTATTTTTTTATTCAAAAATAATTCAATATTTTTTTTGACCAAATTTTGAAAAATCATAAAGGGAAAAAAATGTATGAGAACATAGGTGGCAAATTTGATAAAAATTGGCCTGTTTAATGTACTTTCCAAAATGGTATAACACATGTTTGTGTCTACAACCATAACCAATAAAATTGGCATTTGATCTACTATAGTAGTTTTTTAACATTTTATCAGATGAAATTAAGTTACTAAATTAAGTAAACACTACGACGACGAATGAATGACTAATATTGTTTTTTTTTTTATTGTTTATTGCATTTAAAAATAACCGTTCTTAAATAAAGGCAGTAACATTTAACACTAGTTGCTGGATTTTTTTTTTTTTAATTTTTTTAATTAATTTTTAATAAAAAATGATTAAATTTTTATTTTCATCAAAGTTTGATGACAACAAAAATTGAGTTGTAAGGAAAAGTCAATAGATATACCAGTGTCACTATTATGTCTGCTAAATTCAATATCTAAAATAATAGTATGCACTTTCAAAAAGGTTTTGATTTAGGTATGGGAAATGCGATAAATAAAAACAACAGTATTAAAATTATGATTTATTTGTATTTTTAAATAAATTTATATCAATTGTTCAAACTGTCCCCCATTCACTGTGATACAGGCTCTGCATCTTCTAATGAAGGACCTCTCAATAAAACGAGCATATTGGCGCTCATTTATTTTCATCACAGCGTCTTGAACACGACGACGCAGTTCCGTAATGGATGTAATTGGTTTAGTATAAACCATTTCTTTCAGGCACCCCCAGTAGAAAAAGTCCAAAGGATTTAGGTCTGGCGAACGTGGTGGCCACAAAATTGGGCCCAGACGGCCTATCCACCTGTTGGGATACGTTCGATTCAAGTACCTCCTTACATTTACAGCATAATGAGCAGGACATCCATCGTTTTGAAGCCACATTGAATTCCTTAGCTCCTCGGGCACTTCTTGCAATAGAGTTGGCAAATTAGTTTGCAAGAAATTAAGATAGGCTTCACCATCTAAGATGCCTGGTAATTCAAAAGGGCCTATAATTTGTCCATTCAGGATACCTGCCCAGTAATTGATTTTGAATTGGTACTGCGATCTGTCCTCGCGCATTAAATTTGGATTTTCCAGTTGCCAGCTATGTAAATTATGGATATTGAAATATCCATCCCTTTTAAGAGACGACTCATCACTCCACAATATTTTTTTGAAGAACTCCGGATCTTCGTGAATTTTTTCCAACATTTTTTGACAAAAAATAACTCTTGCGGGGAAATCTCTTGGTAGCAGAGTCTGGACACTCGTGAAATGAAAAGGATGAAATTTATATTTTTGCAATACCTTATGAACTGATGATTTTGCGATCCCTGTTCGTCTTGCAATCTCCCGTGGTGATGTAGTTGAATCTGCTTCAATTGCATTCAGCACAATACCATCAATTTCTTCTCGCGGTAAACGTCCTCCGCTAGTGCTGCCCAGTCCATTACCAGGCATTCGTCCTTCTGAAAAACATTGGTGGACTCTGATGAACACTTGATAGTCCGGATGTCGCGCATTTGGATATCGCTCTCTATAGAGTGCTGCAGCTGCGTTAGCGCTTCCTCTGCATTCCCCGTATATTAAATGCATATTTGCATACTCCAGCGGCGTATACTGTGACATTCTTAATCAGTATTAATTTAATCAAATTCAAAAATGCATTTAATTGACGAAACCAGTATAACAACGTTATACGTTATGTAATGACAGAGAATTGACAATATTTGCAAAAAATACTTTTTTATGCATTTATATCTTCTCTAGTAGATAAAAAGCCAATTTAATGTGTTTTTGCTGTAGATAAAAGCTTGTGATTTACCATTTGGGAAAGAACATTAAAAGGAGATTTTTTTAACATTATTTGTCACGAAAGTTTTCAGTTTTTTGTCTTTTTTATTTACTTACAAACTTTGATGAAAATAAAAATTAAATCATTTTTTTATTAAAAAATTAATTAAAAAAATTATAAAAAAAAAAATCCAGCAACTAGTGTTAAATTTTACTGCCTTTATTTAAGAACGGTTATTTTTAAATGCAATAAACAATAAAAAAAACAATATTAGTCATTCATTCGTCGTCGTAGTGTTTACTTAATTTAGTAACTTAATTTCAACTGATAAAATGTTAAAAAACTACTATAGTAGATCAAATGCCAATTTTATTGGTTATGGTTGTAGACACAAACATGTGTTATACCATTTTGGAAAGTACATTAAACAGGCCAATTTTTATCAAATTTGCCACTTATGTTCTCATACATTTTTTTCCCTTTATGATTTTTCAAACTTTGGTCAAAAAAAATATTGAATTATTTTTGAATAAAAAAATAATTTTAAAAAATTATAACACAAAAAATGCATCAGCTGGTGTTAAAATTTACTACCCATCATTTAGAACGGTTATTCAAGAATATTATAAAAATACAAAAATAATAAGAATCCTTTATGGGTGGCCGTTGTTATTAGGTATTTTAGGAGACCCTGAATTTTTTAACATTTTTCGAAAATAAATTATACCATGGACACCACAAGAAAAATATTTTTTTTATATTTTTTTTCTGAGCAGTCATAAGGCCTGCTTTCACCAGTTGCAGTATTATCCACTCATTACGGGACACCCTGTATGTAGGAACTTTTTGATAATCTTCTTTTTTTACAAGAAACTGTTATTAACGGTATATAACGCTTTCTACATTTTGATTTTCTCATCAACAGCCCATCTGATTTCTATAAAAAATTTTAAATTCAAAAGCTTTTTTAAAATGTTAAAAACTTAATTATTTAAAAAAAAAATAAATTTTGGATTTAAAAAAAAATATATTCAAATTTATAAATTATAAATTATTTTCAAACTTCAGTTTTAAAGAAAAATTATAAATACTCAAAACGCATAAGACTTTTTTTTAAAAACGTTAAGAAAATTTTACATATTAAAAATACTTTTTTTACATTCATTTTTCCTCAAGTAATCAAATGGCATTCCTGTTTTAGCTCTAAGCCATTTTACAATTAAAATAATTAATTTCCCATGGCTTTTTTGTTGCAGTTTAATTTATGTAATACTTATTTTTAGCTTGATTTTAATATTAGTTATTTTCCTTGCAATTTATGGTATTTCTATAGTTTTTTTTAATTTTTTTTCATATTCCGATTTTGAGGTAAGAACCAGTTTTTTCTTTATAAAGTCCTTGTTTTTTTTCGGAGGAGCTACCAATGATTTTTTTTTTTTAATTGTTAACTGAGATTATGATATCGTCCCCTGATTGCAGGAACTAGGTAACTCAATTTTCAATTTTTAAAATCTCTCGGCAAAAACGGTATTAGACCGAGAGCCCACAGCAGATTTTGGGTGTGAACACCCAAAAAAAATATTAATAAAATGGCTACGAATGACATTCGTGGTGAAAATATTCGTACATTGTATGAATATTCGTAAAATATACGAAGTATTTGTATCGTAATATTTTTACGAATTCATTCGTGAAGTGCTACTAATATCCGTAGTAGTATCCACGAATTAATTCGTTTTTTATACTAATTATATTCGTAAACCAAAATTTGATGACTGGCATGAGTACATTGCACGAATTATTGTGTACATATAAATAAAAACATTCGTTAATTTCTCTTACGAATAACTTCGTAATTTCTTCCATTACATTCGTAGTATTTACTAATGATTTCGTACTATTTTCGAAGTAAAACTAATATTAGTAGACAAAAATCATTCGTAGGGTGATCAAACGCATTATTCGTAGCATGTACGAAATATTAGTTTAGTTTTAAAAATACAACAGAAAATCCCGTTATTTCTTTTGGTATGCGTATTTTATTCCCCAGTCAGTTGAAACGTGTTATTTATTATTTTGTAGTTCGTCGCGTCACGTCGTCGTCGGTAGAACAAATTTGTGTTGCGATGAAATAAATGATAAAGTACCTAAAAATTATTAAGAAATATTTAATAAAATACAAATACATTGTATTAATTGATAAGTAAACAGAAATAAAGTCATTAAGAGAAGTTTATCTTAGGAAAGTGGTATTTTAAATTTTGTTAACAATCAAAATATATTGAATTTTTTTGGAAATAATTTACCAGATAAGAAGAGAGAATCGGATAATTACTATTATCAAGTGAGTACCTTATGATATAAATACATATTTTGATTATTTATTTACATAGATAGATAAAGATGAAAACTGTTCAAAACATTGCAGTGGGCGTTCAAATAAAATATATCAAATTTATTTCATAAATTCTGATTTTGTTTCTAGATCATACGTAATTTTTTAATAAACAACATCCAGATGCACTGGAAAACATGTGGGAATTTGGCAGATGGCAGAGCAAAAATCCATTCAACAACTGATGGTTCTTGCATGGTATTCGCATTCAAAGTGAGTAGATTTTTTTCGAAAGATTTTAAATGCAAAATGTTTCTTATATTTTTTGATGTTATATGGAATTTCGGAGAACAAGTTCAATGGTGGTAAGATTTACAAAAATTTTCGTACAATATACGGATTGCACCTGCAAAATATACGATTGAATCACAAGTGCATTGGTATATATTGCAATAATATTCGTCCAATATACGAATGGCACTGTAAAATATACGAATGCATAACAAGAGCATTGGTGAATATTACAGTAGTATTCGTAAAATATACGAATTGCACTGTATATGTACGAATGGGTATTATCACCATTCGTTAATACTACAATGATATTCGTACAGTATACGAATGGCACTGTATAATGTACGAATGGATAATAAAAGCATTTGTTAATATTACAATAACATTCGTACTATATACGAATTGCACTGTACAATGTACGAATGGGTATGATCACCATGCGTAGATTTAACATTTAACAACAGTATTCGTACAATGTACGTTTGTTTTTGTACGAATACGAATAAAATATTAATAATATGTACCAAACTACGTCCATTCTACGAATTATATTCGTGGCTGAAAACCACGAATAAAATTCGTAGAATGGACGCAGTAATTAGTACTATTTACGCACGAAATTTTTTGAGTGAACGATAGCAAAAAAAGAAGTATAGGCGTCGAAAGCTCCATTAAAGACTATTAAAAAATCAAAGTCTTGCAGTCCACAACTGGGGCCTTTGCGAGAAACAGTGCATCGATAAAAAATATGAATGCAACTTCGAGGAAAATCGTGTTAGCCGAAATTGGTTTTCACCCCTCCCTAGATAAGCTCCGCGGATCCCATATCACGGAATTTGAGATCATTTGAGTGTTTAGTTCGCCCTGCCAGACTGTTTAAAAAAACCGTTTTTCACTTAGAATTTTGAATTTTTTAAACGGTCCGGTAGAGCGAACTATACACTCAAATGGTCTCAGATTCCATGATATGTGATCCGAGGAGCTTCTCAAGAGATGAGTGAAAACCAATTTTGGCTAACACGATTATCCTCGAAGTTGCATTCATTATTTTTTTTCGATGCACTGTTTCTCACAAAGGCCCCAGTTGTGGACTGCAAGACTTTGATTTTTTTAATAGTCTTTAATGGAGCTTTCGACGCCTATACTTCTTTTTTTGCTATCGTTCACACCCAAAATCTGCTGTGGGCTCTTAGTTTATATTATTTACTACAGTTTTCAAGATTTTCCAATTTTTTTCTATTCTAGACATCATCATCATCATCGTGTCCTGTAACCCCGGCTGGGGCATAGGGCGTCAACAAAACGTCTCCATCCTTCACGGTCTGCTGCAAGGTACTTTAGCTGTGGCCACGTCTTTCTCTGGGATTCTGCTTCCGCTAAGACAGTTGATTTCCATGTTGTTCTTGGTCTTCCAACCCGCCTTGCGCCTCGAGGATTCCATTCAAAGGACTGCTTTGCAAGTTCATCGTTTGGTTTCCGCAGTGTGTGACCAATCCAACGCCATTTACGCTTGCTTATGTCGACGTCCAGCCGCTCTTGAATTGTCCTGCGCCACAATTCCTCATTTGATATTATTTGTGGCCAGCGAATCTTTAGGATGTGGCGAAGACAGCGATTCACAAAAGCCTGCAATTTCTTCGAAGTGATAGACGTGACTCTCCAGGTTTCACAAGCATATAACAGCACGGATTTGACATTGGATTCGAAGAATCTCAACTTAGTGCGTAAGGAGATTTGACTTGATTTCCAGATTGGGGACAGAGTACCGAAAGGCAGCACGAGCTTTACTTTTTACTTGCGATTAAAGGTACTATAAGGCAAGTTTTGGATTCGTGCAAAAAAAATTTTTTGAGATAACAATCAAACATGATATAACGATGATAGAGAACACCAAAAACGTGGGTGGCACAATTCTGTCTGTCTGTCTGTTCGTCTACAGCCTAAACGGCTCGATCGATTTTATTCAAACTTCGTACATAGTGATTTTTGGTGATTATGCCCACACGTTTTTTTTCATTTTTTTTTTAGAATCAAAAATAACGGTACCTGCCATACATTTTTTTTAGCAAATTTGCATAATCGTATTTTTCTCAAAAACGGCTCGACAACTTTTCTTAAAAAAATTCAATAAATTTATTTTAGTAAAGGCTTTCTTTTGGTGGAAAACCATTTTTCAGAAATGGTTATTAATGGTACCTCCTAAAGAACCATTTTTTTTATTTTTGATTTTCTTCAAAACGGTACGACCGATTTTAATTATTTTTCTTACGCAGAAGCTCCCAAAGAATATTAATAGTTTTGTTTACCATAATTTTTGAAAAATATTTTTTGGATTTTTAAAAAGTGTTTCAAAATTTTTTTTGGAAAATCAAATATTTCGAAAACGAAATGATCGATTTGTTTTAAACTCGGTATTTAAGAGTTTTTTAGTACTTTTTAAAATATTTGTAGAAAAAATTTTACATTTATGAAAAAATAACGGTACCTTCCATACAAAAGTTAAAAAACCGCAAAGGAAAATATTTTTTTGCTTAAAAACGACTGCTACGATTTTGATTAAACTTTTTTCGTATACTCAAATTAGTACGATCTACTATCAAAAACTAAAATTTTACACTTAGCAACTATTAATAGTACCTGTCATAGAACGTTCTTTTTTATTTTAAATTTTCTCATTATCGGCTAAACGGATTTAGATGAATTTTGTTTATGTATAAAATTCAGATAAGATCAAATAATATTGCTTATCAAAATTTTCAAAAAAAAAAGTTTTTGGATTTTTAAAAAAAGTTTCAAAATTTTTTTTTGAAAATTCGATATCTCAAAAACGGATTGACAATTTTTTTCAAATTTTGTTTTTATATACACATAAATATATACTTTAGATTTACATACCAAGATTTGTTCTTAAAAATGTTTTAAGAATTTTATATATAAGATAAGATATTTCATGAGAACATTTTTCCACTGAATGTTTTTTTTTTTTAATTAAACTGAGATTATGATATTATGAGACACGTTTTCTGCATACGAAATTGAGATTTGTTTCAATGTAAATGCTCAATCTCATTTTCTATAGCTCATTCCTTAGAGCTCAGTCTCATGAGACTGAGTTACTTCTTTTCCCATTCCACCCATTGTTTAAGTTGTTGCTAGGTAAAACTGGAGTTTATCTTATCGAAACTTCATCAGGTAAGCTCCAGTTTCGTTAACAAAAAGACGAACCTTCATCACTCTGACGACCGCTCGGAGAGGAAATCGAAACAATAATACTCCTCCGTCTGGTTAAGTATATGTATAAGAGCATGTTAATCTGACAAGTAACGCGAAGTTACAAAATGAGGTTGAACGAAATTGATGGGATCGAATTCACAAACAAAAAAAATGTTGCGTTAAATATCTACCTACCGAGCTGCATTAAATCCTAGCGTGGCAACCGATTACAGTTCACAGCTAATTATTTCTATTGGACCAATGAACGTTGTGTGCCTACATAGCAAAGTATTTACATTTAAAAATGAAGCCCTTGAATACCTACATCGCAAGGTATTTACATTTAAAAATGAAGCCCTTGAATTGTTTTTACCGTGCGGCCAAGTCAAATTGACGCCATTGGTATTTTTCCATCAACACAACTTACTCATTGCGTTATTCAGGACCGCATATGTCATCTGATAACCACAAAATTGTCATCAGAGCCGATCAAACACCTACAGGACAACACGTAAGACGTTTTAATGCGCCAACAATTATGGATGAAGTGGTGGGTGACAAGACAGAGATATTGTTTTACATCAGCAGAACTATAAACTGCAGCGTGTGTTCGAAACACATCGATACTATGATGCGTTAAAATATCCTTTCTTAATTTGGCAAGATGAATATTGTAAATCCAATCCCTATCTCCCTTTGTCATGCCATAACTCAAGAATGGCTCGACCGAAGTGGAACTTTGTATTAGAAACTTTTGCCTACCCGAGCGGAGCCAGGCGGGCCAGCTAGTTTTATAATAATAATTTGAAATATTTATAAAGAATTCAACTAAAAACTTTTTACGTCCTCCTTGCTTCAGCGTATCGTCGCGAAAATAATTAAAACAAAATGGTAACTCACAAACTATTCCATCGAATGGATTAAACAGGATTTAAACTTGAAACCAAAATGAAAAATGACTGCATTCACTTAACTTGAAAACTAAATGACAATCAGCCTTATTATGAGTTTCGCCCGGAAAATATTTCACCCGAAAAATGTTTGTTCCCCCGAAATTTTCAAAGCTATTATAAGTTTCGCCCAAACTTGGCTTAAAATATACAAAAACTTGCGCAAAAGGCACCAGCACCACCTGTTTATCTTTTGTTCTACTTCAAAATTAAATTAGTACTCACAAAAAAGGGGAATTTTTATTTTTCGGGTAAAACTCACAATA